>JAWRVF010000190.1:0-491216 GCA_036785485.1 Physcomitrellopsis africana | reverse complement strand
CCCATTTTCAGATTTTTTCACTCACTTTTCTATTGTAAAAAAATTTGGAATATCTTCTTAGATCTATAACAAACAAGCAATCCGATTGTTATTTTGTAAATATTTTCTAAAGAAAGAATATATAATCATTTATATCTATATTAAGCATCCTATTTGGAGTTGATACGACTAGCCAATATTATACTTTTTGGTCAATTTACTACTCTGTGATATATTGATGACATTCAAAAAAGTACAAAAATATCATAGAAAAGTTAATTTTTTAGATTACTTAATAATATATATAGATATATCACAAATGATATTATCTAAAATACTAAAAAAAATATATAAAATAAAATAAAAAAATAAAAAAATAATGAAGTAAACTATGTATAAAGTTAGATAATTTTGTAATTATATTTTTGTAAGTACATGGATCTAGTGTAGTTTGATCCAACGTCCTTGAAATCTTTTAAAAAATATATTATCTATCTAATATGTTTTTATAGACTTCTACTTATTTCTATTTATTTAAGTAATATAAGCATCTATTATAGTATTATAATAATATTGGTTATTAATTAAATATAATAAATTTTATTTCATATTTATATTTAAAAGTAAAATATTATTCTTTAAAAAAAAACTAGTTGTATTAACCTTGGACATTGATGAAGGTTTTTAATCAAGTGATCTTTTAAAATCAAATACAATACAACATCTATAATTATTAAGTCATTTATAATTCCTTATAATATCTCTAAAATAATATATTTCTATCAAAATTTATATTTAAATAATAAATATTATATATATATATATATATATAAACAAAAAATTGGCAATAATATAAGAAAGTTTGATTTTCAAAAAAGAATTTTTTTTATATTTCTTAGAAATATGCATACAAAAAAATATTATTTTAATCTGAAAATAAAAGTCACTGGAATTTCTTTTATATTTTTGTAAAGAGGATTTTTATTATCAACATTGTTTTTTTAAAGATATTGTTCTAAATAAATTTTTACTATGAATATTTTGTAATGACTTTTATAAAAAAATTGTCAAGAATTACTTTGAGAATACTCTTCAAGTCCTTAATATAATTTAATTTTTTCTTCTATAAACCAAAAAAAGATTTATTCTTATATACTCGAACATTTCTGTATTGTACACAATTGGCATTATTATTTTGTTCACTGAAATAGCACACTTCAACTATAGACATTCCGTCTCTCTATCATAGATACCCTATGAGTTTTTATTTTTATTTTTTATTTTTAAATATATATATAAAAACATAATTATAACCTCCAATTAAAATTGATGTCAAAAAGGAATAAAAATTATACAGTATAGAAAAGTAACTCATATGCATATTAAATTAATAAATAACTGTTACTCTAACATAATTATTTAGTTATTTTGTGTCAAGGATAAAATATAACAGTAGTGTATACAACATAAGATTGTGTAGATTATTCATAGAAAGTACAAAATTACAAAACATGATTATGGAATAAACTAAATATAAACTTATTATTATGCATGTATGTGTGTGTGTATACATATACATACATACATACATACATATATATATATATATATATATATATTACATTTTATAAAAGAATAAATGTTCAATTTTATTATTATAATTTAAACATCTGAAAAATAGCTGTTAGCTTTCATATATTGCCACATTTTGTAATATGATAGAATTATCAAAAATTATTATAAATCTTGTCACACCTAGTGAACTTGACTTGAATTATGGAAATTGATTATGTGAATGTTTGTTATTTCTCAACATCATCCATCCCTATAATTGCAACATATACAAAATTACTTCTAGCAATATTTTGTGATGGTGGCTTACAATCACATTGTTCACAAAGGAAGCACTGTCAATTGAGGAATATGTTGCTACAACTACATCTAACAAATACACACAATCAAAAAGTCATGTTCACAAAGATCAGCACTCTTGTACTTAAGCACTGAGATATTGTGGAAAAAAGTACATATTAAAAGATTTTTCTTCATGGTGGGAATAACACTGCATGAATCCATTGTTGCGCACACTTTCAATAGCAAAGAGTACATGATATTGTGTTGAGAAGCAGCTTTGGTTTCCAATGAGGCTATTTACAACTTTTCCAAAAACATTCAATTTAAAAGATAAGAATAGAAAGAGAAAAATTATAAGAAGTTTTGTTCAGCAATGCACAACATTATCATGGCTCATAGATTACAATCTGTTTTCCATTGGTGCAATACAATCACCATGTAATTTTAAAAATTTTAAAATAAATAAATAAAAAAACTTCTATTCTCGTATCGAACATGAGAAGTGAGAGAAGGCGTTGACAAGTGACTTGGTACAGCTCAGCAGCAGAGAGCCTCCCTCCCGACTGTGGTGGTTCAAGCCCTCCCCAGTCCAGCCCTACCTACGTAAGGGTTCGTGATGGTGTTGGATCGCAGTGGGGCTGCCTCGTTCCCATTCATCTCCAGTCCTGGTGTGCATTCCCTCCTCTCGTCTCCTCTCCTCGCCTCCTCGTCTCCCGCATTCTCGAGCATGTGCGTGCTGGCATTGCTCACGCGCTTCCCTTGCCCCGCCCCTTCTTCCTGCGCCCCATCCCTCGCCCTTCGCCATTCTCTGTCTTCTTCCCTGGCCTACTCCCCCCCTGCTCCCCTCCTCCTCGCTCTCCCTCGCCCTCTCCCTCGCCGTCGTCCCTGCGTCTCCGTCTTCTGCTCCTCCGCCCCTTCTCCCATGGACCATCTCTCGCTCCTCCCCATTGACAAGGACTTTCTCCGTCACGCTTCCTCTCACTTCCCGTTGCCCCCAGGTTCTTCTCCTGCTTTGCTAATCCTCTGCCGTTTTTTTATTCGACTGTGCTTTGCATTCCCCAGCACAGTCCACTGTCTCCTTATTTTCCCCCTCCTACTTTCTAATCCATTAAGGTCATGTATAATTCCGATCGTCCTGCTATGCTACTAGGCGTGGGAACCTTCTTTTGAAGATTTAAATGCACAGCCGTAAAATCGATCGGGAATGTCAGCTCCTTGTGTATGGGAGATATGAATTTTGTCTTCTCGTGGGTGCAGGTGTGAAATTCTCCTATGGAACAGCAGGCTTTCGTACAGACGCAGCACTGCTACCTTCTACGATTTTTCGCATGGGCGTGCTGGCTGCGTTGCGCTCAATATGTACTCAGGCTGTTACAGGACTGATGATTACTGCTTCTCACAACCCTGTGCATGAAAATGGTGTGAAACTTGTGGACCCTAGTGGCGGCATGCTGGCCGTATCTTGGGAATCGTACTCGGACTTGCTAGCTAATGCACCTGATGGAGATGATTTCATTCAGGTGTGTATTGATTGATTTTCTCTCATTTATGTATTTCTCTGTGTGTTTTTCTTTTCCATTTTCTTTCTTTCGTTTCAATGCGTGTTCACCCTGACGTGACCAATTTGTTACATCGCTGTCTGCGCAGCGTCTTGATGGGAAACGAAAAGAGTGCGAATGTTCGTGTTAACCTCTTTTATAATTTCTTCTGAGTCTTATTTGGTCCCTGCTTCGCCATCTTCCTTGTGTTTGATGATTAGTATCTGTTTTTTCTGACTCAGCTGCATTGCAGTTCTCTGCATTGTTTAATGAGTAGACATCGTATCGATCTTTACTGTTTGTTGCTGACGATTATCTGTGTTTATTTGGTCACATTTTTATGATCAAGGTTGTTGAGCACATTGTAATAAATGAGAAGATTCAGAAAAGAGGTAAGACTGGCGAGATGGTGTATCTCGGAAGGGACACGAGACCTAGTGGAGCGTCTCTCCTCGAGGCCGCACTTAAAGTAATACTTCCTCTCGGTTCTCAATGCACATGTGAGTGTCTTGATTGTTTTTGTGGTCCATTAAGAGTTAGACTTTCCGGATATTTGATGTCTTGCAAGCTTTGTGTAATTCAAATGCAGCTTTGAATTATAGTTCTATATTCGCATGTGATGAAGGGTGTAGAAGCCGTCAGAGGAGTGCAAGCGCAAGACATGGGAATTCTGACCACTCCTCAGTTGCACTGGATGGTCCGATGTTCTAATAAAAGGGTTCCAGCAACCGAGTCTGACTACTTTAAAACACTTTCCAGGGCCTTTAGGTAGTGCAGTCCCTCCATGATCTAAGCTTACCATGTTGAAAATGAATCATCTGCAGTCATCTTTCAAGAAGTTTAGTCTATTATTGCTGAAATATGTGTTGATCATATCCCATGTTCAGTTCTAATGAAGTCTTTTGATGTACAATCGCACTAATGTGTCTATACCAGTGGCGGTTATTTTCTTTTCATTGAAGTGCATGGGTATGCTTTCTAAATTACAAACATGTCAATCCTGTGTATCTCAAAGAAAACGTGATTTGTGAATTCCATTTCGAAGCACGCTCCAAGCACTCCAATTTGAACGTGTGTTGACAGTACTTTGTCAGGTTTACGACCAGCTGGTTATGGGGAACCAACCGTTTTTGAGGACCTTATTGTGGATGCAGCCAATGGTGTGGGTGCTGGGAAGTTATTACAGTTGCTCAAGATCACACCAAGCTTGAGACTACAGGTTCGGAACTCCGGATTTGACGGCGAAGGATTACTCAACGACGGTGTTGGTGCTGATTTTGTGCAAAAGGAGAAGATCCCTCCTCGTGGCTTTGAGGTTTTATCAAACTTGAAGAGGTACCATGTGTTTTAAATTATTAGTGTTCTATTACAATGTTTCAGAGCCTCAGTCTCCTGAAGCATTCTCTAAAATGTACCCTGGTACATACTATGCATTGTTTTGATCTTTAGTTTTTTGGTATGATCTACATGGATATAATTGGGTTAACTTGTTATGTTTTTGAAATCTATCTTCTTATAATTTGGTTGAGATTTTTTCAGTTCACAGCATGTTAAACATGACTCGTCTTGTTTTTGTGTTGCTAAGACCTCATTTTGGATTTTATCTCCAGGTGTGCGAGTCTTGATGGTGATGCTGATCGTCTTGTATACTTTTACATGTCTTCAATGTCGCAAACGGATCCCATTTCTCCCTCTCTACAATTGCTGGATGGTGATAAGATCGCTACTCTATTTGCCTCTTATATTATGGATCAGATACAAATTTTGAGAGGGATAAGTTCGTTTCCTGCAGTTACGAATCCTAACGCTTCCATTCCTGGTTTCGGTACCGTGAAAGTTGCTGTGATACAAACAGCTTACGCAAATGGTGCATCTACAATATATATCAAACAAGTGCTGGGTTTAGAAGTTGCGGTAACTCCTACTGGGGTTAAGCACCTTCACAAAAGAGCTGCTCAGTATGATGTGGGAATTTATTTTGAGGCCAATGGTCATGGGACCGTTCTTTTTAGTGACAACTTCTTGCAATGGCTACAGGAAATGGCATCACAAAAAGAAAAAGGTATATGATGAGCAGATTTATTTCAAGAACTTTACGTTCATTCTTGCTTAGATTCGATAGATCATTGTGGGCACAAAGTGTCACCCTCATCATGTCATCTTTAGTCATGGTTTTCGTCTCAAACGTATTCCTACAACAATGGCACAGCAAAGAAAAACGTAGACCGGAAAATTAATATGGTAGTTGCCGATCTAGCAGGGGAGGTATGTCAGGCAGCAACAAGGTTATTGGCAGTCAGTGAGATGGTTAATCAAGCTGTTGGAGACGCCCTGAGTGGAATTTTGATGGTGGAGACTGTTCTCCAGTATCGCAACTGGTCATTGCAACAATGGAATGTGATGTACACAGACCTGCCTAGTCGACAACTGAAGGTAAATGATGCTTCCTGGTATTCGTTCTTGATACAAGTAATGTCTATTTTGAGATGTTACAAGCTGTGTGGTGCATTCCATCTTCATCCAGTCGCCTTCTTGATGAGGCTGCGCAGTAATTATGTTGTGTTTGACATGTATTGGGTTCTGTATTACCAAATCTGTATTGTTTTTGTTTGCATCTGTAAATCTTTTCCTAGTCTGATCGCATCTTTCGCATTTGTTTTGCCATCGAAGGTTCAGTTCCAGAGTGTATGGAACTTGAGTTTTTGGTCTTGTTTCCATTATCAATGTGCAGGTGAAAGTTGCAGATAGGTCCGTAATTCTAACAACAGATGCTGAAACTAGAGTTGCTTCTCCGCCTGTTCTTCAAGCTGCAATCGATTCGGCAGTGGGTGAGCATTTGCGAAAGATCTTTGAATGTGAAACTTTTCCAACAGAGCAGCGTCTGCTCCGTAACACGGACCTTGATTTCAAGTACTTCTAGGAAGTTCAACT
Organism: Physcomitrellopsis africana; assembly: GCA_036785485.1. Taxonomy (NCBI): domain Eukaryota; kingdom Viridiplantae; phylum Streptophyta; class Bryopsida; order Funariales; family Funariaceae; genus Physcomitrellopsis; species Physcomitrellopsis africana. Next base: position 484,914 of record JAWRVF010000190.1, on the reverse strand, counting down.
GTGATTAATACCCAATCTCATTTGGATGCTGCAGAGAAGTATGAGAGAGGAAGGGCTTTTGTGCGACCATCAGGAACCGAAGACGTGGTTCGGGTGTATGCTGAGGCTCAGACACAGAAAATCGCAGATTCTTTGGCACGAGAAGTTGCTATTCAAGTATTTCAATTAGGAGGTGGGATTGAAGAAATGCCGTGAAGTTTTACTTAGAGAAACAGAATTCGTCGGGGTGTCCATCAAATTGGGGATCCATCTCCACTTTCGCGTCACTTAATTTGCTGTTGCCTCTTTCAAGAATTGTGGTTTTTCGAAGGTAGACTTTTTGTACCCAAGAGTAAAGAATTCGTCGACCATAAGACTGATCAATAATTGGAAAATATAGGTTTCGCTTGCCCATACGAACGGTTAATCTATGTACTATGGGGCAAGATATTTATATTATGAACGGTGAAATTTTTATAGCCGACCAGTTGGTCATTTGCGGCCAGTGTACTCGAACTGATGCAAATTAAAAAAAACTCGCTTTTCAGATTGCAGCACAGACGACACTTTAATTTTGTAAATGAAATCTTGATACATTCTAAGAATGAAGATCACAATCACGATGTAAAATTGGTGTTAAAGTAATTACAACTACAAGGATCATTTGCCAAATGAGAAATATATTTTTCAGCAACAATTACAAATAGTTTAATTCTTGTTTTCTATTAAGCAAAATCGATTTACAGACTTTGAAAAATTCAAAGAACTTCATGGATAAAAGATGTACATTGTTACTTGTGTTTTCAAATTTTTAAAGAATTTTCATCAAAGACCTTTTAAAACTTGCAATCTTATTAATAAAGCTTTGAAGAATGATTTTAAGAAAAAAATTCAAATGGAATGGTATGACCAAAAAAAATTTAGGTTAATAAAGGGTGCCTTTACATCAACATCAATATTAGTTCATATAAATCATAATTTAAAAAATCATTCTTTTTAGAAAAATTTAGGTTATTAAAGGGTGCCTTTACATCAATATCAATATTAGTTCATACAAATAATAATTTAAAATATCATTCTTTTTGGAAGTAGATATATTAAATTTTTAACTTGATCCAATATTTTAATATTATGGTGACAACAACAAGTTCCACTTTGTTGCATGTTTTAAAAATAAAATAATCTACAAACAAATAGTCAAAAACTAAATACATCAATTAGTTTTTGAAGGAGCATCATTATTGTAGTATACTATCAATGAGATGATTGGATAGATTTCTTGCCATTGGCAAAGTTTTCTTATAATAATAACACACATTCTTTTTGTAATAAAATTGTTGTTATCTATAAGGATCTTGCACTTAATTTTTAAAAGACTCAAAACCAATATAAAATTGATGGAAATCATTAATAAAAATGTGAACCAAAATTTAAAGTTGGAGATCAAGTATGGCTTCCTTACAAAAATATGTAAAAACGAAATAATTATTTAAAAAATAGGACTAGTAAAAATTGAGGCTATTTATAATTTAAATATTTACCTTAAGTAAATATGATTAGTTTCTACCTTGAGCTCTTACTTGATATTCAATCCATCTAATTTTTTATGTTTCACTTTTAAAAATTTACTGTAAAATATATATTCAATAAAAATATATATATATATATATATATATATCTTTTGCAGTTAGCAACACAATTAGGTACACAGTTGATAATTTCTTTGACTCTTGGATCAAATATAGATGTTTGAATCATTTAATATATTATAAAAATTGTAAGAGCTATCATCAAACTTAAGAAATACACCAATGAGGGCAAGATCAAATTATTGTTTATAAGCCTTTAAAGACCTTGTGTGCTTTATTTAACTTAATTACATCTTTTTTCAATTTTCTTAATATGTAAACATAAAAATTTTACATTTGATGTTTAAATACTTTTACTTATTAGTCTTTACTTTTACTTTTATTTATTAAATGGTCTACTGACAAAAAGTCCTCAATTCATATATAATTTTTATTTTTAGGTTTTAATCTTTAAAATGAGTTTTCATCTGTGGTAATAAGTTTTGTGAACTTTTTTAATCTCATAGAATTACTGAAAAAATCCTCTAAATTAGTAAATCTTCTATATGAATATTTTTTAGATAAAATTTTATTGATTTTTTTCAATAAACGAAAATAAACATCAATCTTTTCTTCTACTTTTAATTTAACATATGAAATTTATAAATTCAACAGTTTTCATGCAAAAATTTATTTTATTATTTTTGTTAAAAAAACTTTAGATGGCTTCTAGAATTAGTAAGAAAACACAAAATTTTGAAGTTTTTATTTTTATTTTTATTTTTTTATTGTAAAATGTTATAATTTAAATAACCCAAGTTTTTCAGGGTATTCCCCTGGGAGAGGAGAAGGGGGCCAGGGCAGCGACCAAGACCAGGGCCAAGACCGAGACCGACACTGAGACCAAGACAAGGCCACAATGCAGCAGCAAAGGGAAAGGGAGGGCAGGGGGAGGAGAGGAGGACCAGGAGGAGGAGGAGGAGGAGGAGGAGGGACCTCTAATGGCCTCGTCATTGGCCTCCTCCTCCCCCCGCACACACCCCCCCTCTTCCCCTCCCCTGCCTTGTACCACTTCTTCAGTCCCTCCCTTCTCTCGCCCTTCTTCCCTCCCTTCCCTCAAGATTTTGCGTTTTCCGCGTCTGTGCCATTTTGTAGTGATCGTGAGATCATCATCTTTTCCTAACGCTCCGTTCCCCAGATATCAATCAAGGTTACCCAATCGCCTCGAATCATCACCCTCGTTGCCATCGCTGTGGGAGGAGTTTACCATCATGAGCTCATCCGGATACGGCCAAAAGGAGAAGGTGCGCTTCAGGCCAATTCCTCCTCCTCCTCCACTTCGCTTCGTGTTTGGTGTTGCAATTGTAGTGGCATCTCGCAGCCCTAAATTCCCAGGCTCTCCCGGATGGCTGGGTTTACTACGTCTTGGGAAGGGTTTCTCTTAGTGCTGGTTTTTAAGACTACTTTGTGACGAATTCCCTTGTTTTGGTGCGTGGTGGGTGGTGCAGGTCCTCAGTCGGATTGCTGCAAATCGGTTGCAGAAAGAGCTGACCGAGTGGCAGGTGAATGCCCCGTGTGGATTCAAGCATAAAGTCACCGACAATCTTCAAAGGTAATTCAATTACTATATGATTAATTGCTGGGATTCCACGTTCGTGCGTAAGGTCCACGGCACCTTGTTTCGTCTCGATAGCCGGCTGGATGGATGGTTCATCAAGCATGGTAAACCTAATCGTGTGTCTGCAGATGGATAATCGAGGTGCAGGGAGCTTCTGATACATTATACGAGGGAGAAACTTTTCAATTGCAAGTTGATTTCCCGGAACATTATCCGATGGAGGCACCCCAGGTATCAGTGTTCTTATTCTTTCAATCCTATTACATCACCTAGATCACTGTGTCATCTTGTTGGGATTATTGCAAAACTGCAGAAATCTACTGCCACCGACGCTCAAATCTCGTGTAAGTAACAGTTGTGGCCTAATCTGCGTGAACAAAACATTGCCGAACTATGTTCCGTCTGGATCTGGACAGTCTCTGTATATGCTGGTCAATATCTTCTAATGGTGTATACGTTTGCATACTTTCTGATACTTGTACGTGCAGGTCATATTCATGCACGTGCCTCCTTTGCACCCGCACATTTACAGCAACGGCCATATATGTCTTGGTGAGTTCTACTTTGTCGTATCTTGGAGACTCCATCAGTTTTTGTTTCGTATTTGAGTGCTGCGGCAATTGGTAACTTACCAATTGCCGAGGCACAGAAATCTTTAGTAGCTTTTAGCATCTTTTGCAGTTTTCTCTGCAGTCTTAAGTAGAACGTTTAGCAGTGAAGTGGTCATACCGATCCCTTCGCAGAGGTCCTAATGTCAGCACTACACCGGGTATGTACATGTGTGAGATGCTCAGTTTGTCTGAAATACTTCCGTTTGGCAAGACAGGGATGAGACTGTGACGTACAATGTACTGTTTATTAGGTATACGTTTCCTAGTGATTTCATCCTCACATGTGCGTCTACGTAGGTGCCAATCACCTGAATAATTTTACGCGACGAGTTCCCAACTTAAAGAAAACTATCTCTGTGTACTTGAATTTAACGTGTTGTGTTTAATTATGACTAATTTCTGCAATCTTGGCTTCGTTTCACCAGATATTCTTTATGACTCTTGGTCACCAGCAATGACTGTGAGTTCTATCTGCATCAGCATCCTGTCCATGTTGTCTAGTTCAACTGTTAAGGTACTTTTTAAAGTTTCCACACCGTCTCTACGTACTGAATTTTCAGTATATCGCATGTAAAAATGGGGGCTGTTCTGTTAGTATCCTGCTTTTAAACTTGTTGTACGGCTTTTAATTTTACATTCGCGTCAAATAAATTTCCTTCAAGTAATTCTGATTTACCATGTGCAATTTAAGTATTCGATTGGACTACTGATACTCGTTGCTCGAACAGGCCAGACCACCTGATGACGATCGTTATGTGAGGAAATGCCGAAATGGCAGATCTCCCAAGGAAACACGGTGGTGGTTTCATGACGATAAAGTATGAGTTACCACATGAGGTCCCAATCTTATTCAGAGGGATACATATTGAGATGCAATACAACAATGATTTGCTAGTAGACATAAACTGTATTATTACAACGTAGTTGTATCCTTTGTATTTCTGTTGTTTGTCACTTTTATTGGTAAGCAAGATACATACGTTGTATTCCAACTAGTATAGTTAGAAACTAATGCGTAGCATATTTTTTTTTTCTGGGTAGCTAGGTTTAGTTTTTGTAACTTTTCTTCTCTATTTCCCTTGCTCTAAATTGTTGGGGGTCTGTTTGATGCTAATTTGAATGACTACTACTTCTCTTTCCAATGCTTATCATTATGACGTCACGATTGTCAGAATCGTAACCGGAGCCAATAAGCTCATTTTGTGTTACATGTTTTCATGTTTTCTGCTTCACTTGTTTGTTCTTTTCGTTCTTTGTTGCTATAGCCAGATGTAATTCGTAGAAGTTCAGATATATCCAGCTCCTCGTCATAAGAATGGGATCTGCTTGAAGATACCTTTAAGCACTTCTTAACCTGTATTTTAATGAGGTACACCTTCATGAAGTAATAATGATGCTGAAACTTAGAGTTTGGTTAAAATATTTTCACTCGAACCTGCTTCATGTGTGTGTGCATTTACGTTCAGGTCTTTGCTGGGGTCCAAACCAATGTTGCATGCGTATTTTTCTAGCTGTTCTGATACGCGTAATTCTTTGGTCAACCGAATAGCCCTTAATCGACTGCTACCGTTCACGTATGGCATTGCTCTCTAATTAAAATTATTAACTTCTAACAACGTATGCAAGTTGGCTTCACTGTTCCTCAACATACTGAGCCATGCTTTGGTTATTTGCCCTCCTTTGGACTTCGTTATTAATACCTCTCGGTTCCTCTCCTGCAATTTCTCCTAACAGATGTTACTAGCATCTCCTGTTTCTCTACATGTATATCATGATTTCTTCCCATTGGATTAATCATACAAAGGTTTATCTCTTGTCTACATAGCTGCTACTACCGTCATTGCAATTCTTTGCTTGGTGGAGACAACTTTGGGAACCAACTAACGGAGCTTCTAAGACCAAAGGATCAGGAACCTTCACAATAGCTGTATGATATTATCTCCGCTTACCTATTCTCACATTGAATATCGGTACCTCCTTCCCGTTGGAGAACACCATCTCGCTCATCTCGCTCCGAAAATAAGTGAGCATGTTGTCTCAGCAAATCTATGTATCTTAGGTGTTGATAATAGAAAGCATGTGAGAATATTGTACCTCCACAGCGGGTGTGGTGTCAAGTTATTCGACAACAAATAAGGTCGTCCAAAGACCTAGTACATTAACCCATTTGTAGTCATTGTACACTGATGGTAAGAGTTTTGAAAGAATTCAGGTGTCACATCAGAAAACAATTTAAAAAAAAAAAAAAAAAAAAAAAAACAGAGGTCGATCGGCAGGCTTACAAGCAGCTGTTGTGTACGACCCAAGGGCTTCTGATGATTTTCTTAGGTGTGACTTCTTGCTGATTTTGAGGAATATCCCCATGGAGCTCGTTCAGTACCACTCTTCAGAGCGCCTGCGAGCTCTGAGGTGTCATTCTTTGTCTTGGTAAAGACGATAATGCGGCCTCCACTGCCATAACAGCTGATCACATCTTGCACAAGCTGGGTTCGCACAGAGTAGTGGCCCCGAAGTAATGTCACATTATTACCAGCCTTCATTTTCTCATCGTCAACTAGGTCCATGGTTTTCCTAGTAGCCTTCAAAAACATGCAAGCAATCAGAATTACACTAAAAAATCGAAATGATTCAGCACATAAGACCAAGGTGCTAGGAAGAATCTTTAATGCTGTGAAGCTTTGCGGAGCATGATGTGCTTGTGCCGGCACGCTACTTTCCATAGTCGTCAACAAAAAGTTACAAGAGTATGAGAATTTACTTGCTTCTGCTTGAGATTACCTTTTAATATCATCCTCAGTAAATTTTACATACACACGTGGCTTGTAGTTCATTTCTGGGTACCAACATTCAAATGCAGGTACAAGTACAAAACTCGTGAAAATATATAATCTCTTCATCAGCTTTGCTCATAAACAACCAGAGCAGACCAAAAGCTCTTTTATTGAAATGCGATCATCACCGGAAACCCTTCAAGATTCCACTCAATTGCAAAGGATGCTCTATTATACAACAACCAATTCCGAATGCCGACAAAGAGGTGTCACAAAGTGTGTGCAGTAGAATTTTCTCAGGCAATGGGATAGAAGAAATTTTAGTATTGATTGTGGTTTTGTGGACTGTGTATTCTGCTGGAGCAAATTCCAAGCAAGCTAAGAGGTAAACAGCCCTTTCCTCTAAACATGACGCACGCGCAGCGTCGGAACGCATCATCAAGTCATCGTTCGGTTGCACCAAGAACCCACGAGTGCAAATCCCCCTCTCCAACCCTAATCCTAAACACGCAAACAACGCACATGATAACGGTTCCATCGCTCAATCAATCGAAAAACAACGAAACCCAACTCGATCAAGACATACCGCAGGAGGCGCCCCTCGGCCCCAAGAAGCGCGGCACAGAGAAAACATTTCGGCCTGGGGCTCCGCCTGCCCGGAGGTAGAAAGGGGACGCCACGCTGGCGAGCCCCGCCCACCTTCGCGGGATCCGCCCAGCCCCGCCCACGGGTGCTCGCCGGGACCCCCATGGCCCTGCGAATCCTGCGAGAACTTAGTGGCAAGGAGCGGCGACCTCGCCCTAGGTGCAAGAGCGAGGCGGATCATTTCGAAGGTGCAGGAGCCAGGTGCGGGATATCTTTAAAGCAGTCATGGGAAACTCATCGTCGCTTCTTACTCAGTACGACTTGGAGGATCTTCAGAATCATTGCAGCAACCTTTGTAAGTCCTTGGGATAAGTCTGGTGAATATTTTTGAATTGATCAATCACAAGAAGTGCATTTCAGAGAAGTTTGGTATGATGTTGATCGTATGATGTTGATCGTATATTGCTGCCAGATTCGCAGCGAGAGATAATTGCCCTATATGAGCGATTTTGCCAGTTGGACCGTACTAGCAAGGGTTTTATCTCTGCTGATGAATTCATGGGCGTGCCCGAATTTGCCGTCAATCCTCTTTGCCAGGTACAGCCCGACAATTTCTCCTCATATTAGCACTGAATCTGGCTATTGCTTTATGCCCACTCTCCAGATTACGCTTGTTCATGATTGCAAGCACCAATTAGTGTTTTTTGTTAATGCATGTTGAGTCACTTTCTTGCAGAGGTTGTTGAAGATGCTGGAAGGATTGAATTTCAAGGAATTTATAGCTCTGCTCTCAGCCTTTAGTGCACGTGCGACGAAAGACGACAAATTGAAGTGTAAATATCTCATTCAGCCTATAGAGAAATTAAGCACATACTACAGTAGTGTGTGTGTGGTCAAATAAAGGGAAATTTGTTCATTACTGCGTTCCATTTCTTAAATGTCTAAACTAATAGCTCAGTGCAGATGAGCGACAGCGTTGAAAGCGCAGGTTGAAGCACATTAGGGTTCTCAAATTATTTAATGAAAGGCAGCGTTTATGCAGTTATTTTCAGGGTGTATGACACTGATGGCAATGGCAAAGTAACCAGTAGCGATATGTTGCAAGTTCTACGCGATCTATCGGGGAATTTCTTGACGGATGAGCAGCGTCAGGTTAGAATATCAAAACCTTTTTGTAACGTCATGTGCAGTTAATGGTTTACTACAGAACCATGCTAATCCGCAGCCTCTTTGTGTTGCCGAAGAGATGGACCACATGAATTACAATTGAAAAAAACAATGATAGGAGAGCAAAATGGTGTTTCGTTGGATTGGCATGTTTTTAAGGCTTTCAGTCAGCGATAGATTTTTATTTTGGGTGGAACTTCTTTGTAGACCCTTTTTCGGTTTCTAACGGTACGTGTTGTTCTGGCAGTCGGTTTTGAATCAGGCTCTTGAACAAGCTGGATACACGGTGGATTCATCTCTAACACTGCTAGATTTTAAGCAGGTTTATTTTGAACCTATAACAGATAATGATTACTTTCATGGTTACGGCTGGGAGATAATACTTTGCTTGTATTAAGTTGCCTTATCAGCATTTGACTGCGTCTTTTGGTCCTGCTTTACCGTTAGTGTTTCCGGCTTAACCAAGCGCATGAAAACCCTCTGTTGTGTTGGTTACTGATAGTTTTGAACGTCTGAACTGTCTGATTGCTCACCTTTGTTCTCTTTCTTTCAGGTTTTGGGAAAGGCAGACCTGAAAATGGACGTGGAAGTTCCTGTGGACTGAAAATGTAGCGCAGAATTGTATTGTATTCATTAGTAATCGCACCACCTGTTATTGTAGCCTTGCACATGATGTAGGCTATGGTTGCTCACATTTACTAAGCTTTACTTGGTGAATGTATGCCGGAGCGTGTATTTGGTTGAGTTCTCTACTATAGATACTCGATGAAAGTTTTTCTTTTTTTTCCGATTTGTGATGTTTATTCATTTTTCTGTGTTGATATTTTAAAACCATGCTTGTGTTGTCTTCTGTGGAAGCACTTTCATTTTGCTTTTCCAAGTCCTTTTGATTTGTCTCTTAAATTTGGCTTAACTTTTGATGCGTTAATTTTGATATTCGAATCACAGTTCCAATGCTTCACTTGAACGACGAAATTAAATTTAGATATCAACCTTCAGCAAGGGTGGCAGAAGTGTTTCACTTCGTACTCAACACTGGTAAACTAAAATTGTAAACCTAAACAAACTACGGTTCACCACACTGAGGACGATGATCAAGTCTATAATTGCGGATGCGTGTAAATTCAACAGTGAGCTGAGTGAACATTGTAGCTGTCGGCTGCTCATCTGTAGATGCCAAATCCAGCGCTGCTGTGACTGCTGGTCCTGGTGCATTGGCATAGAAAGTGAGGTGAATCTAATTGCAATAGTAATCTGGGGACGCCGGATCGCAGTCAACGTTCGATCACCGATTTCGCAGAACAGGTACCCAGCTCGCACCCCTTCATTCGTGCGTGTCGATAGGTATGGATGCTGGTGGCCCAATGATGGGCAACCAATTGTTGGGCTGCTCAAAAATATTGGCAGTAGGGGTTCAAGGTTTAGAGTTTCAAAAAATTAAACTAAATCATTTTTGAGCAATTAGGCAGCAAATTTTTCAACTCTTTTGGTATAGGCAGCCATTTGGATTTTCTGTTTATCCAGTACCAGGTACCAGCTGGTTACCTATTCCTCTACAGCCGTTCGATCACACCTAGTCATTGTTGACGTTCTACACTGCCCCTAGCATAAGCATTGTAGGTGAATACCAAATACATGTTGATGAATGTTGATGTTCAAGTGAAAATTAGGGGTTAACAAGTAACAGAATGGAAACAACTGATGTGAAAATCGGATGTTTGAGTAGTGTTCAAGTCGATGAATAGGCCTGGATTCAACTCGACTGGTAAGTCCGCGAAGGTCAGGTTGCGCATCAAATGTCTAAGGGACCATCACCATGCAATACCCAGCAATCTATCATGGCTCAGAATTCCGTTGCGGAGCTCACGGGGTCTGGAATTAAAAGGAGAAGGTACATTACTTCTAAGGCTGATTTGGTGTGCACAGCTCAAGAAACGATATTAAAACATCTAAGATCTACTTTTAGTAACTGATCAAAGACTTCTTTTGTAAGCTTAACTTCAACAAAGCAATGGATGCAACATATCATTGCACGTCAATTTTTTAGAAAATGTATTAAGTTAGGAGGTAACACGGCAATGGAAGCAGTATGGATCATACCTAGAGTGATCATGTCAAGCATTGCGTATCATCCATGGAGCGCTTATTCAAGCTCAAGCACTGCAGTGTCAAATTAAATGGATATGACGTATAGGTAGCCAGGCATGGGCTGAGAAATACCAACATCTACGCTGAGACAAATTCTAACCTGCAATACTACTCGCAATATGAGGACTTGTTGATACATGATAATAAGGTAAAATATGGTTCCAAGTCTGCAAAACAATTTTAAAACAGAAGATGCAGTGATGCAGAGAAGAGGATGCAAGTGACCAGAATCAAATTAGCGAATCCAGCTCTCCCTTTTTAACACATGAAACGCCCAGAGACATACTCCCTACGGCATGGTCCGGGTCATCCTTGGGAGGAATAATGCAACATTCCGCAAACTCATTTCCATTATACACATAAGCATATGGCAAGGCGGTTGAGATCTGCACATGACAGCCCACATCAGGATAAAATCGAAATAACATGTCTCTTTACGCAGGACCATGCCTAGTGTTAAAGTATTTCAACCAATCACCACCTCTGACCCATATGGGTTATGCTGATGCAGTGATGAGCTCAAAGAAGACGAAGAAGATGAACAAACTTCTGAAAACTCAAATGTTACACATTGTATCCAATGTTACATAGTATCGCGCCAATTCTCAGCATAGGTATTGGTATTTAGATTATGGGACCAAGTAAACAGAGAATACCTGAAGTTGAAGCATTTCCAGGTCCGAGTAGCCTGCAATATGAGAGATGAGACACCGCAGCACATTCCCATGCGCCACAAGGAACACATTGCGACCTTCCTTCAGCCGCGGCTCAATGGTTGCCTGAAAAAAGGCAACTGACCTTGTGTACGTATCCTGCAGTCACAACGTTGACAAAATTGGCCGTATCATTGAGTGGAGTTCAAGGCATCTTCTCGGATGAAGCATCATCAGTTAAGAACTTTACAATTTTAAGTACATGAGATTAAGGAGGATTTATTGCTGTGTCTCTCACTTGTAAGCTCTCCCCATTGGGAGGCCGCGTGTCGTAACTTCGTCGCCATTTTGCAACAGTTTCCTCCCCAAACTCCGCAATAGCTGCCGTTTTATTCAAACCCTGCAACGAGTAATGACCTTAGGAGCGCGGCACATATATCTACATCACTATAAACGATCAAAGTAGGATAAAAACAACGGAAGTGACATAAGTCTCAGAGAATATGCATAGCTTCCTAAGGGTCGTAAATGTTGCTATACAAAACATATTTCAGTATAAGGCGGCAAGGAGCTACAAGTTTAAAGCTGTACTACCTACAATTTTATGCAACTTACAGACGAACTCCTGTCCATGCTGCTCAATTTATCGCATACTCGCAAAAAAGGTAACAGAACGAAGCGGCAGAATCAACCTGCAGATCCCCGTAACAGCGTTCATTAAGAGCAGGGTCCGCGTAAACCGGCACCATCCAACATGAGGCTGTTTCAAGTGCCTTGGCAGCTGCGTCACGCAGACGAATACGATTCTCATCCCCAGTCTTGCCTTTCCCATAAAATCCTCCCCTCACCAACACCGGTACGCGTTTGAACCTGCTCTGCTTGCACGACAATCACATGAAGCGGCTTACTGGTTAAATTTAACGATAAGCTTGACGTACACTCCCAAAAGATTGAATCACTGAGTTTGGATTGTGGGGATCGTCACAACCTGCGTCATTGCAATGAGGGCAGTTTGCTTGGCACGAACAAGCCGACTCGTGAAAATGATGTCAAAATCGATCTCGCTGACAGCTATCCCGCCTGACAATGCCTCCGTCACTCCCTTCTCCGTCAGTGGAATGTCTACATCCCTACATGTGAATTGCCCGCATCAGGAACTCCACATTTGAATCGCACCACCCCGTCCACATCGATACTTTGGACGACGCTACGAGTGTGAAGGTTTAGGACTAAATTTAGGGTTTTTCGGAATTGAAAGAATAACCCACTGATTTTCGCACCGAAGCAATCTTCAAACTGAACTTTCGATGCCGTTTCCGTTCTTGCCTACAAAAGCTCGATGCGATGTTCATCCTCACTCTAAGTAAAACATCTACACATGAAAACCCTAAAATAACAGGACGAAGCATCACATACCCAGTGAAAAGCTTCAAATCGTTCCACATGCTTTCACCTGCTCCCTCGCCAATTCACAAGTTTAGAGTCACTGAAGCACTAGATGAACTGCCTGTGAAGTTGACCAACAATAGTCACTCGCGCAACACACATATTCATAATAATTAATGCCACCATTGCAAAAATCAATTTCCCACATCATCCATTAAAAGGGAAAAAAAGGTACCATGACGCATGAGCACGAGCTGGCTTTTCAAGCTGGAGAGGGAAGACGTCGAAACGGGCATAGCCACACGATGCTTGTCCGGAGGCACGGCTACGGCCCTTGCACTCCCGCCATGGCTGCACATTTTGGCCATAACAGCCGGATGGACACGGTAGGCAGCCATCACTCGCTATCACTTAATACGCTATCGACTGAATTCAGGCCCCGGTGTGATGACAATGCTGCTGCGAGATCAAAAACTGAAGTCAATGCCCTAGGATCCGGCAACAACAGTGTGCAAGTGACGTCTCTCGAAACAAGATTTCACAAGCAGATCGCCGCAAAAGTTCATTCAAGTCAAATGTTCCTTACACCTCTCGAGTCTACAGCGAACCTCATCACTCACCCTTCCGCTACTACGCGCATCCCGAAGACTTCCAGGCATTGGCAACGCAACCTTTAACTTTCTTCTGAAATAGGGGCAGTGCAATCCCCACAAATAGGCCGTAACTCTAGGGGTAGCCAAGTGCTGGTTTTAAATTCTGGGAAGTGGGAGTGGGATCAATGGAATGCAGCCTGAGAAAGAAATGTGACAAGGATGTAGAGCACACATGGCACTCCATGGTAGAAATCTTGTTCGAGCAATTAAGAAATTGAATCTCCATCTTCAAAGTGGAGCGGCAGTTTACTACGATGGGATATTCAAGGTGCGCGCGGTTTGGTTGTTGCCATCGCTGAATTTTACTATTGTCGTTACCACTTTTGTGGTATCCAAATGCATGCATTCTCGCTCCTTTGATATTCAGAAGTCCACAAAAATTCACAGATTTAAGTTTCCTATTTCAAAAGAAACAAATAAATACATAACTAAAATTATGAGGTTGCTTCAAGGCCAAATCAGAGATAGAACCTCCTTTTGCACATATCAAGAGTAGCTTCCATAAAAGAAGAAATAAACTCTTTGCTTTTCTGGTATCTTATTTGCGACTCTTTCTGGATTTCAATTTCCCAAACATTTTATCAAAAGTTGCCGTGTAGCAACTCTTCGCAACAGATACTAATTGCGGCATCCCTGCTGCCACTTTCATCAAGCCTGAGGAACCTGAGAATTATGCACTGTCAACCTGATTGCTCCCTCCTCAAAGACGGCTGGCGCACTTCTACTGCACGACACAGAACGTCTGTTTGTGCATCATTGTGTCATCTTAAAAGTATTTAATTGTGAAAGGAACAACGAGACTCTGCTGCAAACTTAGAAGGCGGAGGTGGTTATTCCCATCATGCAGCAGCTCCTCAGGAACAGCAACAGACACCTACACTAACAAACATGTCCCTGTGCTGCCATATGATATTTCATCCAATACTACTGAAGTGATAGGCGAACACTGCACCATATTCATGTGCAAGCTCAGAAGCCTGCCTGAAAGCTCGGAGGGGAATGAACTTGAGAAACCAGGAGATTGACATGAAATTACGTCCTTGCAATCGTGCAGTAAAGTAATGTGCCCTAGTGGCACCACGAAGGAGGAAGAGAAGTCAGAGCATGTCATAACTCGAGCGATGAGTTGGGTCGGAAGCGATTGTTCGCCAAAGAATCGCGGTGGTTCTCCTCGACCATGTCTCCACCTTCAGTTCCTTATCACGGCTACAAAATGCCTCCATATAGCAAGCGGCGGCCCACTTTGACAGATATTGACTTGCTGCAACACAAGCACAGAAGTGCCACATCAAGACACACTCCTCTGTGAACATTTCTGTTGCCTCCATTGCTGCCCATAAATAACTCCGACACTGCTAACTCTATTTTTGCACTGGTGACATGCCTGCTGCATCTTACAGTTGCACTCGAACTTGGACAAGAAGCACCTCTTTGTTCCAAAATCTGCAGTACTAAGGGTTGCACATGGCCTTGGTATAGCCCGTTGGCCAAGTACCTTGGTGGTAACAAGTACACACTATGCATGCTGCAACAATTTGCTAACCTTAGAATCATTATTCTATATTAATAATCGTTTGACAAAGTCAAGTTTCATTTTTAACACAATAGTTTAGGATTTCTTGTTTGTCAACCTTGCATATCTATATACCTATTCTTGTTGAGTTGACATTGATAGCAATGCATAAATATTATATATTTACATATTGGATTTATATTTTATATACATATTCATTTTTTTTGAATACTAACAAATCTTTTATTGTATTTCAAATTTTTTCCACCTAATACAAAATATTATGTTCACCATAGAAATGTAAATTATTATGAGTACAAAGATCATAAAATGAAAATGAGAATGACAAGAATTTATTAGAGATTAATAGTGATAATAGTAGTGATTAATATAATGAATTCTTCATCAATACTCACGTAATTATTTATTCCTTGCTTAAAAAAGATCAAAATATATAAGAGCAATTGAGAGAAACCAACAATTCAATTAGAATTGTAAAAAATATCACAATACAAGTTACAAGCGCTATAGTGTCTTTTTTTACAATTGAGAAGCCACAATTAGAACATGCAATAATACAAATCAAAGATGGTGGAAAATATAGCACTTTGAAACAATGTGCTGATAAAGAAGGTGATAGATTGGTTTTAAAAGAAGCCCTCTATTGCTCACAATTATTTTTTGTAGATTATTAGTATAAAAGATTAAAGCAAAGACTATCAAAGAATAAGGTTATATATATATATATATATATATATATATCCTTTAATATACCTTCCAAATACTTATAATACTTTTAAGAATAAATATTAATATGAAAATAAATTTAAAAAATCATGAAAAGAATAGATTATCTATAGACAAAAATATAAGAAGTTAATAGAAACAACAATTGAAAGCATGACCATTTACAAAGAAATATATATCTATATATATATATACATACATATATTTTAGAAGTGATATTATGGTAAGTAAGTTTTAAAGGAATGCAATGCTAAAAGAATCTAAAATCTTGCAAAAGAAAACTAGATTTTTTTAATGATCTATTAAAGTATATAATTAAAATTTTAAAATTCTCATCATAGGCACTAAAGACAAATTTTTAGAAATTTACAAAGTATATGTCTCATTTCTTTAAAAATAAATCCTTGGCTAAATCTACATGCATTTACAAATGAAGTTTGATCTAGAATTGATCTTTAGAGTTTCATAAGCTATTTAAGCAACTTGAATGAAAATTAATTAATTAAATAAATATTATTAATTTTTATAATAAATTACAAAGTTGTTATAAATTTTATATAGATATCTATCTAAAAACGTATAAAATCACAATAAATTGGAGGTTCCAACAAGACAAAGTGTAAAAGGTATAATAATTAAAAACTAAGATGCACAACACATCTATTCCAAAATTACTAATTAACACAATTATTAATTTTTAAAACTTTTTTTGCATGTATCAATACCAAAGATGACCGCATGTTTTTATTCTAAGTATTTAAGAAAATGTGCTTTGAAAATATTACAATTAAAATCTCTATAGCTATCTAACCATATATACTAATTACCTTGCATATATTTAGTGCTTGGATATACACTTTGTTGAGGTTATTTACAAGAACATGGTATTTTGCTTCAAAAATGCTACCAACTATATTAAGATGGCTACAACAGCTACTACCACATAAAAAATAGTTTATTAAATATAAAAATAGGTTAATAATTGATAATCTTTCTTTTTATATAAATTTAATATTTTTTATTTTTAAATAAGAATTATAAAATAATAATTTTTTTTAATACTAGTAGTATCAAAACAAGTATACCACAAAAGAATCCCTTGCACTTTAGGTTTTATTGGTATTACATATAATTCTTACTAAATTATATTTTTAAAAGAAATTAAACTAATTTTAAAATTTATTATTCAATAAATACACTAATAGCAACCAATTTATATTATTTGAAGTATTTTAAAATTTGTTTGATAGCAAAAGAATAAAATTAGATGATGCACACTATAAATTTTTATGATTTTAATAGTGACAATAACAAAATTCAACCACTCTCAAAATAAATATTGTATTTTTTAGAATTATAAAAATAACAACAAAAATTAGAACCAATAAATATATATATATATATATATATATATAGATCAAAAATTAAAACCAAATTTGTTATAAATTATAATGTACTTTTATTTTTTTTTTAATAATCCAATATTTTATTGATTCAAATTATATGCAAAATCAATACAAAGCCAATTACTTTGCCAAAAACATTCTAATAATCAAATCTAAAACATATCTAACATCATATTAAAAAATTTATTAAATTTCTATGGTGAATTTAGATTAATAAGTTAATATAGTAAAATATGTAAGGAAAGCATGGACTAAAGTAGTAAAAAAAATAAAAAAATAAAAAAATAATCTTTAAAAATATACAAACAAAAAATGAATAAATAAATTACACAAGAAGATGAAATTGGTAGAAAAGTGGAAGGAAGCAAACTAATGAAAGAAGGTACACTTAGTGGAGGTACTTAAAGAACAAGCCAAAAAAAACTTTCAAAGTGTAAAGAAGTCTAATATGCAAAGTTACATTGTGCAAAGGAATAATCTACAACAAGGCATCCAAGACTATAAAAAAGTCAAGAAGACTTGTAGAATAGAAAGCATTATAATCAACAATAAGGGTGTAAGATATTTTTTTTAAAATCTTTTAACAATATATAAACTATGAACTATATATGTATGTAACAAATTAAAAAATATTCATAGTTGTTTTAGTTTTTTTTTTTTTTTTTTTTTAAATATCTAACACTAACTATGTAATAGAACATATTTATAATATTATATTATACTATTTTATTTTAAAAGTTTTTGCTTTGTATTTTATTCCTTTGTTATTTCTGCATTATCTACATTGCTATAGTACCTGCACAAAATCACATCAACTTAATTGGCATGCACCAATTTCTTTCACTATTTTTTTGTTTTATTAACCATGAATCATTCTAACAAAGTTTGATTTGTTTGCAACCAACCAAGCTAATAACCATATACAGCAAAAAAGTAAGTAGTTGTTGGAAGGAGATATATGTAAAATGCACAAGCTTATTTAGGATTTAGCTTTATTAGAATTGAGTCTTATAAAGTTAATTAAGAGTTTGATTTAACTAAAAATAAAATTACTTTATTTAAACTCAAATATAGTCTTATCTTTAAATTATATGCAATATTCTACAATCCTCGAATTTAGCCATAGTTAGTCAATAGCACACTACTACATAATGTTAAGGCTACAATTTAAATACAAAAATGTCACATGATTTATCTTTTGATTCTAGAAAATTTTAAAGAAAAAATTAAAATCATGTTTTTATTGGTAGGTATTTTTTTAATAATTACATAGAAAGAAAGTCTATATTTTAACCAAAAATTATATCATTTTGTTAAATATTAATTTCAAAGTTGCAAAGATACTTAAAATACACTTCATTTTTTAGAATTAAGCAGTCTAAGAAGTGTCTAAAAAATTTATTCGGATGTAATGGACATTTTTACATAGATCTTTTTTTTGTTGCATTTTTAAAAAAATCAAACAGTATCGATTCTACTTTTTTACGGTCATGTTCGTATTTTGATCAATTATGAATAACTACTGCAATATAATTAAATATATCAAATAAAATGTTAGAACCCATTAATACGTAAGTTTGTATACATTTCATTACTTTTGTTTTTTAATTCCATGGATATAAGAAAACTACATATTACTTTTTAAATTCAATCCGAAACGTACTAATTATAATTAAGTTAATCAAATGCATATAATATGTCTAAAACCTAATTTCTTGTAAATAGTGTACAATTTCAAATTTTCAAACCAGATTATAGCTAGATAATATTTACAAATTAAAGTATAATAAGTTACTACTTTGAAAGAATTGCTAAATTATGTAAATATAATCTACTTTAGTACAACATCAAATAAACTTGGTTGTATAACTTAAAACGGACTGCACATAGAGCACACCATATAAAAAAATCCACAAAAGCCGGCATTTGTTCAAGTGGCTAGAATAAATGGTAACTTCATGTTCCACTTAATACAAAGACAATCTCCTCATGGCGAAAATCTCATTAGAAGATAAACAGAGAACCCTGCAAGGCCTAAGCAGCTCTCTGCGCAGCCTCCTTGGCAAGAATACGCTCCCTGATCTTTGACTTGGCTTGTGACTTCACACCCATGATACCTCCGCCCCAATGCCTCCTGTGCTCGTCGTATTTTTCGTTGAAGTTGGCCTGCATACCATGCAAACCAAACATTAGAAACAGACTCACTTCAGACATAACCAGGTTTTCCCTGCCGTCTTTGACTTAAGTGACATCGCAAATTGTTGATTGGCATTTCAATGAACACGGAACTATACCTTGACAGACTCGATGATCTTGGACAACTCATGCTTGTCCTCATTCTTCACCGAAGTCAAACACAGGGCTGTGGCAGTCTTAGCATGCACAATCTGCAAAACAACGAGTATAATTACTCAAAATTCCACAATATGGCAACCCAGTCTAGGGCTATTTGAACGTCACGATAATCCTGAGTCAGCATCATCTTACATCCTGTAACACGCATTAATAACCTAATCAAGCAAGTGGAACACTTTACCTGTCCCAAACGCGATTTTCCCTTGACAATAGCGTAAGGCACTCCCATCTTGCGGCAGAGCGCGGGCAGCCACACAACCAACTCAATTGGATCGACGTCATGGGCAATTACCACAAGTTGAGCCTTGTTCTGAAACATCAAGGCCCCATATTTCACCATGAGCATTATCTCCCACAACAACATACTGGAACGAACTATTTTTTATCCGAAAGGGCTTCAATGAGAAAATTCTAACGAGCTAATACGATAATTTAACACGCAATCATACCTGCTCGATCAGGTAAGTGATGTGGTTGATTCCGTATTTCACAACCACGGGCTTCTTAGACTCCAAAGTCTTGCCCTCAGCCTCAGCCTTGGCCTTGTTCAACAGACGCTCCTTCTTCGCAGCCTTGTCCTCAGGTCGGTACTTCAACAGCAACTTGAACAAACTCGTAGCTGGACATCAAATTCAACCATTATCTCAAACGGAATCGAACGCGTTGCAATAACACATTCCATTTCTAGTTCGTGTCCTCTTATCTTCACACTCGAGCCCACATTACCGATTCAAGTAAAGACCCGCTTACCGAGGTTCTTGTCGAGAGTCTTCGTGAACTGATTCAGAGCGGGAGGCACCTTCAAACGCTGGTTCAACACGCGTCGCTGGCGCTGGATACGCACGTACTTGGGCCATTTCACAAATCTGTGAAGGTCTCGCTTGGGCGGAAGAGCTCCTCCGATGCCGAACTGCTTCGGCCTCTTCTCAAACAGAGGGTTCACGGTCTTCACCGGAGACTACTCACACCGCCACGAACCATGTAAGAAGCACCACACAACTACCACACTAGAACCCAAATGGAAAAAAAGCATTTAAAATGTTTCAGTAGAAGCTTAAATTTTCAAAACTGAAAACCCCATCTGAAAACCCGTTAGGTCACCTACCTGCTTCTTCTGCACGGGAGCTGCAACTGGAGTCTTGAGGGTTCCCCTTTTGGGAGCCTGAGCCCAGCCAGAAACAGAACAACCAAAAAATAATTATCAGAAAAGATACAAGCCATCAACTTCAAATGGTGAAACCGTCTTTGGAGTCCCTAACCCCAAAACTTCCTTAACAGGGTTGCTGGGCCAAAAGGTTTTCTGTGTATAAATGTCTTCCTAGTCTACCACCATTCGAAGCAACATAACCGGAAGTGAGAGAAGGATTGATTGAACAACAGCGGCTTTCAAAACACAGTGGAATGCAGTACCATCGTGAAGGTTGGAAGAAGACCAGAGCTAGATCGTTGGCAACAGGCCTGAGCAACGGAAAAGGGCGGTTCAGGATCTGGAACCGGAGTGATGAAGGACCTGCCCCCATGCCTTTCCCAGACCTAAAACTCCCAGGGCTCGGACTATCCGAACCTGGAGGCCTGGAGGTTGGACGAACGCTGCTAGCTCTTTGGCTATCCTCCCTGCACCTTGCCTTTCTTGTGTGAGAATGTGCTTGGCACAGGGGATTTCTCGTCTATTTGAATTGTAAGACCCCGGATATTTGATCAAACGCCGCAGGGTTACTGCAGCGTAGTCTGCTTGTGCAATGTAGAACATACAACTTCCTCATGTCGACCTCATCTGGACGTGAACTCATGTAGCCATTCCATTTCGCTATGGATCACATACAGCTTATCTCTTTTTATGCTTTGATAATTGAATGGGGGTCACAGCCAGAAATACTGTAAGGCTTCCGTTTTGTGGCTTTACACATATATACTAAACAAATGGAATTGTAACTATAAACTAGGTTCACAATCTAAGTGGACGTTGAGGGAACTGAGGCAAGCCACTCTTCCCTATGTTCCCTTAGACCTTCTATGCTTCAATTTGGTGTAACAGAACTCATACATTTCAAGTTCTACTCCATTATATTTACATTGGGACTATTCCCAAACATCGTGATGACTAGAACACGCTTTCAGAAGCAAAAAATATTAAATCCAGCAACATTGAAGATATAAGTTGCGCCAATTGACTAAACAAACCTCAAGTATTAGCTCAATGCCAGCTATTCAGTGAGTTTTAGAATTTCAATACTGGTGCTTTTGAGGGCTACATCATTTAGTTGGGACCCAATTCATCATATACAGGGCCGCATTGTCAAATTTACGAGGCAACTATGATTGTTAAAAGCATCCTGGAAGTGTTTCAACTACTTCAGCTTTGCGTCCTGTCTACTTCAACAGCAGCCACTTTCGTACTGTTAATGCTCACAGCTTGATGAGGAACATCTTGGAACACTAAAGCGAAAACTCGAGGGCAGGCGAAAGTGAGTTAAGTGTCGCTATGCCACCACAGTTCTACTTGGAATATCATTTGGTTACCAGTCTGTGCCAAGTTCCTTGTTTACGTAAATATTATTAACATACTGAACAACTGGGCCAGCCGATTTTACAAATTCTTCAATATGCCCCTTTGCTGAGTCCTCTGTCGCCACAAACATACAAAGACATGCTAAGTTGCTTCAAGGTAATGTACGTGTCCAGATTGTGCAAAGACTCAAAACAAACAGCAACAGTAGCTATTACAGATTGCAACTCTCTCAGTTGGACGCCAAAGAGACAATCAGCTTACTAAAACAATTGCACAAGAGTATGAAGATTTAGGCGATTAATATCAAACTAAAACGGTCAGTACACAAAGAGATCGACAATGACTGAAAAATCAAAAATCACAGCACTCTTTGACAACCCTGATCGTAAGTCACTTGATGATCGAGGTAGAAGGAAATAGATGCATCAAAAAATCACCATACGACTAATGAATATTACCTTCTTCATTAAGCTTTTTCAGGAACTGAATCTTCGTGGGTAACATTAACATTCCTGCACTGACAACCTTGCGGATAGTCCACGAATGGTGCGGAGCAAACACTTGCTCATAGGCTTTCGATGCTGGCTCCTTCAAAGAATTTCCTCTGTAAAACAACCTCAATTACGAATCAGTTCTCTACTCAAATTCTGATTCCAGCCTTTGGTCAAAAGGATTGCACGCAACGTACGTTAGAAATCAATCCAGACTGTTCTTGAAATGGACAGGATGCAAAAGTTCTGACAACTCGAATAACTACTGAGATGTCGCGATGAAACCCAACGCAAGCAATCCACGACACACCCAACACACTTGCGGAAACCCTACATTCTCCAGCTAAATGTGTAATGGGAGCGAGGGGGCTTACTCGGTGACAAGAATGTGCTCAAACAGTACCCTAACCATGTCCACTCCACGCAGTACACGGAGCAGGTTTCGTGTATGGCTCCCACCATTGCGCACCGTCTGATTTTTAATGTCTTGGTCAACCATGACAGATAATGTGTCATATTCTTTAGCTGCTTCACATAAATCATGCACCTGTAGACCATTAAACATTTGTAATAAGTTAATAATGCAATAAGTTCATCTTTTGATATCTCAAAACCAAGTACCTGAAGAAATTTTACCTTAACCGAAGTTAAAACCATTAAGAGAGATACGCAAGCAATTTGTGAAGCAATGAGCTGCAAAAGATGATGAACCCAGGAAAAGCGTAAAACCCACTTTGGCAACGTAGTCCTTCTCAGCAAACTTGAAAGCGATCCCGAGGCAGCCAAAGAGAGGCGAGATGAGCGAGCAACCGTGGGAGAAGGAGCGCAGGGTCAAGGCTGCAGAGCCACCCCCCTGGACCAGCTCTCCCTGCAGCCCCTTCCAAGCCTTGGCAATAGCAAACAAAGGCCGATCCTCGCCCCCGCTTTCCATCTCCCTTCTCGCTCTCCCACTCCTCGGCCTCCTGCTTCTCCACGATGCACTTGGAGATGCGTGAAATCTCGTCCTCGTCCTCGTCCTCGTCCTCCTGCTCCTCTCGGTGCTGGACGATGCCTGTGCACCGTGCACCTTGCACTCGCACTCGCAAGGGAGCAGGCTCCGACAGCACCGCTCCCTTCCACGTGGACCCCCCACCTTCCCTCCCTCCCCCAATACCTCGGACCTTCAACCGCAGACCCCAGAAGACTTTTCGAGGCGAACGAAATAGTTGGACGCATTCTTTGGACGAAATCAGTGCTCGTCAGTCCCTGCATCATCCCAATATCACCAAAATATAAATGTTAATCGTAAGAAATAAATAAATAAATAAACAAATAACAAATGGATTCAACGACACAATTTCGTACTTCAATATATGTGTGTGTATGTGTGTAATCATTTTAAT
Organism: Physcomitrellopsis africana; assembly: GCA_036785485.1. Taxonomy (NCBI): domain Eukaryota; kingdom Viridiplantae; phylum Streptophyta; class Bryopsida; order Funariales; family Funariaceae; genus Physcomitrellopsis; species Physcomitrellopsis africana. The sequence goes on along the minus strand of JAWRVF010000190.1, from coordinate 461,372 downwards.
ATATGGAAAAGAAATTGTATTGACATAAATTTTTTAAATAGTTTTGCTAAAATATCAAAAGGAAAACAAAAAAAACAAAATAACAAAGCACAAGATCGAACTAAATTATACATGATCATGAATTTATGTCAGCTTAGGTTTTTCCTCTAGTAATATAATAAAATTATATTTTAAAAGGATTATTATATGTTTTGTGTATAATAGTATAATAGTTTAATATATTAATTTTAATTTTAATTTTTTTGATCCTTACTGTTTATATATTGAGAAATAAATTTTATAAAAGTATGCCACACACATGCGTGCATATACACATACATATACTGAATTTTTATTCTTTTTATTTAACTTACATTATAGACCATTGTTCATAGCCTTTGATTATTAATGAGAGTACTTTTTGATTAAACCATAATTTTAAATCATGTGTTTGTTGTTTGGTAATTTTAATTTTTTAAAAAATCATCTTCACAATGAGTCTTTCAAATTGTGTTCAAAGGTATTTACAAAAACATTGATAATGTTTTCAATATGGTATAAATTTTACAGGAGTTTGTCAATTTTCAACATTGACTGTAATCAATGGCTTTAGAAGCCCATAAATTAGCTTCTATTCAATCAAAGAGCATAATAGTTAGAAAAATATTATAATATGTTCATGTTATTTTTTAATTACAAGAAAATGAAGTTTGACATTATCAATCAATCAATCTATCTATCTATCTATCTATAGACGCTATGTAACATAACTAGAAGCAATATTCAATCCAGGTAGTCGTCGAGGTCTCCCATAGGGTTTGTCACCCTATCTCCAGGAGTCGAAAATTCGTGCCCAGCTGTGTCCACCATGTGAGGGTCTTCAGGCGTATGAGAGGCCTGTGCCTCATCTGCGGGAGTTGTAGATAATTTCTTCTTCTTCGATCTACTTCCCGGCTTACATCGCAGCTTGTTGAGGTGATAATCGCATAGTTGGTACCCAGGTTTTGCCAACAAGGGGCAAATCCACCCCTTCCCGTCCGTTCGGTTGCACTGATTACCGAGCTCTTCAAAATTCTCTTGCTTCAAATATTTCAGCTTTTTCGGTCGTCCACTTCGCACAGCCCTACTTTTCACTTGAATCTCTACTTCCGATGATGCAGCCTCACGTTCTTGAGCAACACGATTCCTCTTCCATCTCTGACCAATGATCGGGAGCTTGCCCTCACCATCACCAGATGTTTTGGAATCATTTACTGTACTGGACTCAGTTTGTTTCGTATGTTGTAGAGAATCTTCGCGTTGCCAGTTTGGTGATGGTCCTTCACATACAAGATTCTGCTGTATGTCAATCACTGCACTGCACAGAGCAAACTTCCCTCCCCCAATTTCCATATAGTAGGGGGAACTGCGTAATAGTTTGGCAATCCGTCTACTAGGTTGAACTGCACCTTGCTCTAGACCAGCTAAACCTTGTTCCATTATTACTGACATGATTTCCTTCGCCGTCAAGCCTGCTTTACCAGTTCGTTTACATACTGTGTACAGCGAAAACGCCAGGCTCTCTTTCGGCTGCTGCGCTGGGTGATCTGGTGACAACGACAGAGAATTTTCGGCTATAGTAGGTGCATGTGGAACCTGCCCTGTATTTACATCTGGCATCCAACAACATACAATGACTTGAAAGTCAATCATCAAACTATGTCTTACAGTATCAAATATCTTCACCGTAACCATTAGGCTCATTAATTCTTTTGCTGATTTATCCAGATTTAGAGTTCGCAGTATGTTCAGCACAAGCTTGAGTGATAGAATAATGTCAAAGCGCAGATGTGCATGCTAGAATAAAGCACTCGCAAACAAATGGATACACTATGGAGTGATTATTCCTACCGGTAAATGGGGGAATACTCCTGTTCCTGCTAGACCTGTACAAAACCACGGAGAGGTGAATCGACATCTTCAAATAAGAATTAGACCGAGTTGACCTGGTCAGAACAGAAGATGCTTTACGCAGAAATTAAAAGCGTTGGTCGTAGATGTTCTACATTGACAACATTAAAGAAACTTTTATGGCTCTAGTGTTACTACATGATGTGGGGACCAAGATTATGCATCCCGTTTCAACAAACCAAGAAAAACAGGTGAACACCTTCTTTGTAGGCTTTCGGCGGCAGCCTGAGACTGATCATTGTGAAGAACACCAGATATCATCTCTGCTCGCTCACCAATCTGAAGGGCACAGACTCAGATTGTTAGTTCAAGACTTCCACATGAAGGTAACTAAGCAAAGTGATTTAGTCCATTACTGTCACAGAGAGACTTGATCCATAGACTCCGTTGTAAGGAATAATGTATGATTACACCAGATCCATAGCAGCCGCGTCCCATAGCATTTGCAGCTGATAAGTCTGGAGAAAATGGTCGCGTCTTACCGGATCTGTATGCTTAAGCTAAGAAATTGCGGTACAAGTTCAAGGGCTAGTTGTAAAAATACACGCGGACAGTAAGTCCTTCCTGCATGAGAGATAGTCAAGCATCAAAAAGGTTCCATGTCCAGATTTCTCCTGCAAGGCATGCCAAAAAGAAAACCTCCTCCAAGGTACATGTCTTTTCTCTGCATACAGCATTCTAGCCAAAGATTAATAATGCTGTATCTTGCCCGGCATTGAGATTCTGTGACTCATCCGTGAATCTCGATTACAGCATAGCCCTCATCCGTGTGCATGTTTACAAGCTGTACTATGGCAAGTGCAGCAACTTCCTACTGTCTTATGGTAATCACTTCAATACTAGAGCAATTATCTACGATCATCGCCTTTTCAATTGCGCAACTGTACCCTTCTACTATACTCGTGATTGAGTCTCAAGCACTTGCCAGCCGAAAGAACTTAGAAACTCCTATTTTGACTTCAGGTTTAATCCAAGTCATGCTCTTCATCATTTGACAGCATGTCGGGGTACTGCATCAGCTGTCGTATGCATGTAGATCTTGTTTTCCACTTAAATAACAATAAACATCAACATTTGCAGAAGAAGAGCACAGTTAGTGTACATAGATTGCTGAACTTACTGAATCAACATGCCCCTGCTCGAATGGCCCTGCTTCAATGACGGCTGGTCGGAGCGAAATACCAGCACATGGATTCTCCATTGTCCCACTCTTAATGTCACTAACCAGTGGTTCCTCAGAATTTGTCCCTGCAGACCATGCTTGCACTACTAAGTATACGTTTCAGAAGGATTTTCCGTGGTCCTCCCAGGTCTTTTGGAGCAGAGAGAATGTCACGCGTTCAGAACCAGAGTTGGCAATGTTACCTGCACAGTCTTTCTTGCCCGAAGACTCGACAAGCCACTCAAAGCTATCTCGGATCCGCTTGTGAGGACTTCGTCCCCCTTCTTTACATTTGTCTTTCCTTCCTAACGAAAGATTCAAGTCTTCAGCCTCCTTGCAGGCATCATAAGATGGAAGGCCGGATGCAACGGAAGATTTTTCGGGAAAAATATCGCCATCATCTTTGGCTTTCTCCGCTGCATTCCACTTGTTGCAAAATGAATTCGGAAGGCCCGCATCCCCCTGAAGATCGGCTTGTGCATTTGAGCTATCATCCCAAGAGAATAAAGCAAGACTAGAAGTTCTCTCCAGCTCACCAGCGGGGGCTTGCTTGAAGCTTAACTCGGAAGAAGCAGATCCGCATCTTGCCAAATGTCGTGCATCAAAACTTGTGCCCCCCACCAATCGGTGCAGGTCATTCCCTTGTACCACTTCCTCGGAACTTTGGGCTAACCCTTTTGATGAAATGGCAACGTCCCTTTTTGATAAAGAATTTACGTAATCCTCTAAATTTGAATACGGTTCTGATTCGGAGAACCCCTTGGAATGCCGCAATTTGTTTAACCATGTGAACTGAGAGCGAGACGCAGAATCTACTCTGCAAATTTCACCTCCAACCTGTCCTAAACCACTTCTTTCATTTAAACCCTCTCCAATACCCTCCTCTCCGTTGTCAACCATTTGCCCCTCGTTCCCAGGTTTCTCTTTTACTCTTCTGAAGCTATGTACCATCTCTTGTTCTTGACCTCTCGGACCAGGATTCGGGCTCGACGAGTCCCCTCCTGTATTTCCCCTCGGCTGCTGCTTCCGGATACGCATTTTCCAGAATTACGAGATGCAACAAATATGGGATAATATCAACAATAACGCCTCAAACCACAACAGTATTATCCTGTCAACCAAATTCAAAGGAGAGTCAGACTGCCATGTAGCTTCTAATTCACTCTTATTTTTAGTGCAGGGCTATTCGTCTCGCAATACCGGTTCAATCTCTCATTTCAGCTAACCGCATGCCGTGAATTCAACCAGCGACCAGTCGACTTTGAAATACGCCCACTTTGAATACAGGAAAAGCTACGTGGTTAATAAAGAACGGAAGACGAAATACAACCTGTGGGGTATAGATCAATAGGTCGGCAGTTAGAAAGATTTGGCTTCGCATTTAAAACAGGAAATCTGAGTGGAGAGAGCATGACTGAAGCAAATTCTTCTTTAATCTAAATGCCACTATCGCACGAAAGCAAAGGAATGGTAAGAGACTCGCATATCGTTCGCGTGGACTGGCATTGGACTTGTTGCATCAGCTCAAGCAGGTTGATGTCGGAGGAGCTCTCCCCTTGCCCTTCTACGATCTCAGTAGACAAAAATAGATTGAAAATCACAAAACCAACTACATTCTGGGGACATAACGAGACCCTGCTAAAACATAACGACTAACTGACATCCTCGGGGACTTACCAGCTACGACTGATTCGTCTAGCTAAATTAAGATGGGAGGGAATGTGAACACACACACAAAAGGAACAACGGTGCCAACGCATTGAATCGCAACAACAGCTCAACTTCGCCACCTCGACATCTATCTGAGCTGGAAACCTGTCCTCCTAGTAGCACAAAGCACGAAGAAGGATCGAAAAGAAGAGTTGCTCCAGTGCAGGTGACATGGACAAGCGGATTTATTTCACGACAAGGACAATATTTGAAATAAAGAACAAGTGGAGCAGAGTGAAGCTTGGCACGCCTCTGTGATCTGGATTCTCTGCAGTCCCTTAATCTGCCGAATAAGTGGCATAGGCACAACGCATACAAAGGTCAATTCCTGTGCGTGCTATTCACACTGAACTCCCTCATCCACTTTCTTTTTGCTGCTTACATGTCTCGAAATGGAGCCAAATGATGCTCGAGTCGGTGGCAAGTCAAGATAAACTAAGGGTGCATATTGATATCATACATACCGAATACATGTGAAGGTGAGCGGTGAGAAGTTGGTGGCTGACGTAGGGCGGCAGCATGCAATTGTTCGACACTAAGGGAGTCGAGGAGTGGTTACACACAGGTCCCTGATGACCAGCTTTGTCATTGCAAGGGGACTGAATCAGAACCATATTGAGCGGGCTACAAAGAGGAGAAAAGTAAGAATAATCTATCATATCTAATCCGGAACGATATGCCCTCCATTGAGAATGACACAATACGAGACGACAACACAACTGGCGAGATTGTCTGACGCCAAACCCTAGCTCTGCCAAGCGGCAGCTACTCGTAACGCCGAAGCAGGAGAGTTCGGAAAATGGTCGCAAATGGAGGCACATGTGGTTCCAGAGGAATGCATGAAGGCTTTTCGGCTTGTCTGTCAATCCTCCGTTCTTCACCGGTTATGCAAGCCAGGTTTGTCAGATTTGATTTCGTTACAGGATTAGTAGCTGCCTTTACAGATATTCCCATCTCAGGTTTACCACAGCTTCCTTTCCTTGTTTTGGGGCATAGATTCCCCTTCATCTACCCATCCGTATCATCGTGAACCGCTGTGTAGCAGTTGCAACGATGGATGACGGCAGCACCAGTTTAGGGCTTGGGGTCATCATTATGACGAAGTTTAGACGTCTATTCATGAATCGCCTGAGTATGTGTGCCGTTCTATAATCCAGTTCAATGTCCCGAGCTAACTCCACCATTTACTAATTAGGCTGCAACTTGCGTGGAGCACCTCGGGTAGGTAGGAACTAATGAAAGTATTGTATCAACTACGGCTTGTGTACTCAGACTCGTTCAACGGCTTCAACTTATCAAATCATTTTCGGTGCAGAGTAGTTGCTGTTGAGGAGCTAACATCACCTCCACATATCCTCGCCACTAACAAATCTAAGTTATAACTTACGGTTCCGGAACTATTTCACATGGAAGCTTCTTGTTTAGTACGGCTTTGGAAGGATCTGCTTCTTCACCTACTGTTGTAAAGTTTCAAAATGATCGTAGTCAGCCATTAGTGGCTTTAGTACTCATGCGTATAAAAAATCTACTGCAGTCCGAGTGATCAAATGAGTATGAAGTTAATTCCAACTGAAACAATACTCAACTAGGACAATATACTCTTCCTTGTTAAGGCTTTTCATATCTACACCGTAAGAGTTTTAGATGCGGGGTTTGTTGGTAAAGCCCTGCATTAGAGAGCTGATGGTCATTAATTCGAGGGAGGGATTTAGACAATTGAAAGATATAATTGAAGCTGAGATTTTCTTAAAAGCAAGAGATACTTGCGGCAGGTTGAGATATTTTTGAAGTCTGTGTAGAGATATGAGATCTGTAAGGAAGAATGAGCTTATATCAGCGAGGAAGGTAGATCAAAATCCAGCTACAGTTTCAAAGATGCACAAATACACTGAATATTGGCATTATCTCCCGTCGCTGCAATGAAGATGACTTACTGTCATGGCAGCATAACTCAATCATGCTGTCTCATTGTACAAGTGTGCGACCAAGAGGAGGAGCTCAGTAGTGAATAAGAAGATCTCATAAGGCCTATTGTATCACAAGCTAATATTTACATCACAAAACCAGCTCTCAAACGATAACGAATGACCACCACCATGAAAGGTACAACACACTCAGAAGAACAAGGCAGAGCCACTTTGGAAGGGACTTTTCGTTCAACTGGATCATATCCACCTTGCGCCTACGGATACGACCAACGCAAGGCATATACACATTATTCCGTCGAAAACGTTGTCTAAGCGAAAGTACAAAGCTGGAGTGCAAAGAAGCGCAAACAATGCAGAAACTAGAAACGCGGCACAGGAGAAGAGACAGCAAGCAAGAACAGTAAGAGACAATGAGAATGAAGCTCCCACTTTGAGGAGAGGGGCAACGCTAGACGCGTGAGAAAAGTTATCGACAACTTACGCCCCCAAGCTGCGTGCCAGGGCATCAGCTCTGACAAGCGCCATGCCATGGTTATGGCATCCAGGCCACTGTTGATGCTGCAGCAACTGGACCATCGCCAGAGCCGATAATGCCGCCACGAATGCCAGTAGAAGACTCCGCAAGTTGCTGTGCAAAATATGAATCCAAGCCAGGTTTGACTTTGGCAACCCTCCCTCCCCTGGCCTCCTTCCGCCATGTGTCGCTTGCTCAGAATTCGTGCCATGTTTTCAGCAATTTGGCACTGACTATTTCCGTGGTCGTTGAGGCATTGGTCCCCCTCCAAAAGCTCCTCATCCTATTCCTTCTTCATCGACCTGCCATGTACGACAGGTCCGCCACCTTTTTGAGGTGTGAAAAGATGAAGCGCCGTTTTAGAAGCTTCATTCATCCTTTTAACTCATCCATTTTTCCGTGTTCCCTCTCCAGGAATGAATGCCGCATCGATCATGGATGGATAGCTGGCTGCACCATCCATGCCTGACCTCTAAACTCCTTATCCATTTGTTTGATACACATTCAACTAATTTCATGTCTTGGCTCTTAATTACTGAGCCATTACCAACATTGTAGACAATAACTCCAATCATCATTAATGTATTACAAAGCAATCTACTCTATGCCTTTGAAGTTAAAGTTTGTGTACTGTTTTTTCTTAAAAAAATTGCATCACATCTGAGCACTCAAGCATGTTGGATCAAAGATTTCAGCATAATACAGAATACAACTCCCTATTTGTAGTATTCCAATACCAATTTGCTGAGATGACTAAATCACATGTATCAAATATCCTTGTCATTCATGGTTTGTTGAAACACTTGGTTATATTTTTTTCTTTGAGTGTTATGATAGTTTATGCAATCTTTTATGTTGAACTTCTTTAATGTTATTGTTGTTAATTGCAATAAGATTTATGCATGTGAAATAAGTTGTGCAAACTAGTTTAATACTATTCATGAAGATGAGAGGGATTAGCAGAAAGAAAGGCAGAGGGAAGGGGGCAATGAGATTGCACCGGGGGGAGGGAATGATGGAAAAGAACATTGACCAGGGCACGGCAGTCAACTCATCCTCCGGGTTCCTGCTCCGATTCCTGCGTGCTCTTTGTCAGGATATTTCTCTAGCTCCCTTTCCAGCATACTTTTCTGAATTCGCTATTGGCTCTGGATTGAAAAGCCTAGATTTTCTCATTCCTATTCCTGCCTTCGCCCCTGTTGTTGCATGTGCTCGAGTCTCCGCTTCCTCGTCAACTCCTCATTAGGGCACCTCTTCAGAGTAGGAACCTGGCTGGAATATATGTATACATGGAGAATAAGGAACCAATCACAGCACGTCCATTTCATTTATATATTATTATTTTTGAGACTCATATCTTAGGAGAGCAAGACGTCGAACTATTTAAAAAGAGGAGCCAGTTAGACCTGGGAAGTAAAAAATATTTTCAGTAATCCTCTATTCCTAATCATAGTTGTATTTTTCAAGAGCTCTAAGATAATCTAAATTCACTGTGAATGAGTTGGTCCCCATCAATTCACTCATTGTCTTCTCTCCACCCATTTCCTTACCCTGCCGCTCCTATTGGTTCAGGAGAATCAATGAACATTTTAGCAGGGTGAAGCTGACTCAGGAGTTAAATAAGTTACATGCACAAAAGAGATATTGGAAACTTGGAGAGGAGTTTAATCCCTCAAGAGGTCGTGTTACATGTAGGTGGTTCAACAGAACATAGCATAAGTTGACGAAGTGTCAACAGCCCCAGCTTTTCAGTAGTTTATGGCTTGTATCTGCTTTAGAGTGGACAAATATCTGCTTTAGAAGTAGACTGCTCCTAGAATAGAACAGGCCTGCTTTTCAGAGAAGCAGAGGGAATGAGAAAGTTTGTGTGTGAACAGCCACCAAGCTCGTTGACAATATGAGTGACCTGCTCCAAACTCGGCAGTGGGACTAGGAAGAGATGATTTTCGGCAAGTCCAACTCTGTCAACAGAAGGAGCCTTCTTCGAGCTGGAGGTGATGAACTGGGTACTCGACTTTCGGGACGGACAAGCTGTAGAGAAAAAAACGCCGGTATTAAGAACTCAAGCACATCACATCATAGTTGGATACAGGTACATCAGAAATCAAAGTCATCTATCATCGTCAGCCCGTTCCGAGGATTTACGAGAGACGGCGTCGGCTCAACGTTATGAAGAAGGATGAAAGGGAGTACCTTCACAATAACAATCACGATCACAGATATCGTTATGAGAAGTAAAATGAGCATTACAAACCTGTTTGTTGCCATCTGCACAGTGAAAAGAAGACCCTTTGTTACACAAAAACTTAAGTTTGGGAAGCAATGCACACTCAACAAAATGCCAATCTACTGAAACGGCCCTTATTTCAGTGCAGACATAAACAAACTAATTCGGGGTCTAGGAAACCAGAGTCGAGGTCATAATTCCTTGGAGTAACACAGCAGAGACTATATGGGCTGTGCCATGCTCCTGGACTGCTTTCATTCCAGTGCAAGCTCGGAAGGCGTACCCCCGGGCAACATGGTGATGACCTTCGTTTACAAGAATCATCTTCTGTACTGTATCGCATCACCTGTCTGGCGAAAAGTTGGCGAACTGAAACTTAGCAAGCATGCTAACCATTCCCAGAGCTGACGTGAAGAAACAAGTCAGTTACAAACCTGCAGTGCGCTGAAGGCATCTAAAGAAGCAGACTATGTTCAAAAATACAATACGCCTTACCTTGCAATTGATAAGGCGTTCAAGCCAAAAGGGGCAAGTGGTTTACCTTACGCCCAAGTTCTTTAAGTGATCCAGTTTTCGTTGAAAACCATCTGGTGTCCACATCATCGTTAGTCTTGCTTGGTTGCTCCTTCTGAAGGCATCACAAACGAATCAGCCTAGGCAATCTTGATATGTTGACTCAAAGTGAACCTCAAGCTTTGCTCTACTCGTGGACTGCGTTCAATATTATGCACTCGTCACTACAGGTGTACTAGAATTTCCTTAGATCTGATGGTTTTAAGTTGAGTTTTCGTTTGCAGATGGCGACCAACTGCCGCTGCCAGATCTACAACTAAACCATGCACAAGAAACTTCCAAATCAACCAAAAAGCAAAAGAAAAAACAAACATCGAAAGACTTGACTTCTCCTTTCGATTCTATCGTAGTCGCTGTCTCTGTCCCAATACTCATGTGGTATACCTCACAAGAACTCTCTGTAGTTTTATCTGCTCCATCCATCGGTTGTCTAGCCGTTTGGGTAGGGTCTTCATCTGCCACAGCTGCAGTAACGGCAACGTATGCAATTTAAATGCATTGGAGGGCGTTCGGTAACGTTTCAACTGAAATACAAGATCTAAAGGCACAACTTAGGAGACCACAGTAAAAATCTATGGACCCAATCAACTTCCGTCAGTTTCAGCCTCAGTCAAATCTTCGCAATCTCGGATGAGAGACTCAAAATATTACGCCGAAGACATTACCAACGGGGAAGAGATAACGAGATGCACGAAATATCAAAATGATATGAATCTACCATATAAACATGATCTAAACATGATCTAAACATGGTCTAAACATGATCTACTCGAGGAAAAGAAGCATGACAGGATAAATAAATAAATAAATAAATGACAAATTGGAGCACGTAAGGGCTGGAGGTTAACCAACATGAGGCCAGGCGAGCATCCGCATCCCTTAAACATGCAGCACATGACCCTCCGCCGAGGAGTCCCTCTTCCCTATCGAGCTTGAGTACGTCTTTCTTAGTGCGACAAAAGAGTTAAGTTCCTTGATCTGCAGATGGAATTAACACCTATCAGAGACTGAAGACCGTTTGATTACAGATGTGACCGCAATGAATCATTTGCTAGCATCCCTGTACATACCAGTGATTGCTTTTTCTCAGTCAACATCTTGTTGAATTCCGGGTTTATTAGGCTTTCCTCATCCTTCATCTCAAATGGCGAACATATGGTATGTCATCTCAGAGCGAAGGAAGTGCTTACCGTTTTGAATCCTGCATCTGAGCAGTGAGCTCCTCCAACTGCTTGTTCTTCTTGTCGACATCTTTGATCTCATCTGTCTTTTGAAACCCACTCCTGTCAAATAAATCGCAGACTCAGTAAAATTGCATTTTTGTACTGTGTAATGGATAAATGCCAAGCTCCAGAATTGCACGGAGCTAAACCTCAAAGATTCATGTGTTGAAAATGATCTACTTGTCTACTCGTTTAATTCTGATGTCTCCCATCATCCCTAGGAGAGAACCATCAACAGAATCCCACCAACGACTCAGGTATGTAAGTAGAGCATGTCTACAAAAGGACATTCACATTACTGCTAAGAAAAACGCAACTTACGCAAGGATCGTGAAAATATCTCGCACTTCCTTTTCAATGCTAGCCACCTGTGGTGGCAGCCCTGAAACCATAGCTGCGTACTTCAACCCTCGAAGATTATCTAAACTCGTCTGTTCTGCAGTGAAGATCCAGGAAGCGATGGTCTGTTCTTGTCACACTCCAGCAATGTGGGGAATCCCTGTTGAAATGCTGCTGACGAATCCGCAAGAGCGCCTTAACCTTCCACGAGACAAATCAGTGCACTTAAGCAAAGACCCCGAGTGAGACAACTCCCGAATTCCAACATTTGAACTTGTGTGATCGCTGTTTTCTGTAACTTCTAAAACACAAGAAATCTAAAGCGGACTCTGAGAGCCTCAAACGGCAGCTAAATCTTGCTCTTCTTAAAAACCTTCCCCCAAATTGCAATCAATCCTCAATTTCCACACGTCCAAGCACCTGTTATCAAAAAACTTCAATGCGACTCTGGTGTTCTCTACTCCGTAAGAATATACAGCAGCCGCCTCCTCCATTTGCAATTCACATGACCCACATACGAATCCCTCAAGGCTGAACCCAGCGGCCAAGGAACCTGTCAACAAGCTAAAGCACCTTGACCAACCAGATCACAAGAATGCATCCGTGGAAGGGAGGGAGCGAGATGAACGAAACTCAACAATCTCCTGGACGGCGTAAGAACTTCACGAATCGCAATTTCTTTAATCCTTTCTTTACGAATGTGGATGGTGGGGACCACGTGCAATGACAAGTGCAAGACCCCTTGAAAATGCAGCAGACGTGGCAAACGAGACTTTGGAAATCCCAGGTGACAAGTTCATTCTGGGCCCCACTGAGCTCACACGATGCTCAGTTCTTCCAAGATTGGCGACCCCTAAAACCTCTGATCGCCCGCCTCTTCAAACCCTCAGTGCCCTTCGTTCAATTTTTTTTTCTTCTTACTCCTAACTGGGTATTGCAATCAGAGCAATCATCTACCAAGTATGAATGAGAGACGATTTCACCTTTAATATTCTAAGAGAAAAGCATTTCATGGCGTTCAGCAATCCTCCAGATTTAGGATTTTGATCCAGCTCTTGATACCTTAGCTCTCACCAGCATGTAATGTTCTGAACGTGTGACAGACTCGATGTCGTTCTTCTTTTTTAAGTAAAGAATGCTTTCTACGAATTTGTTGACGTAAAATTTTCTGGGTGGTTTGGCCATTCTCATAACATACGAAAATTGTGAAGCCTCTGGTTGGTGGTCCTTGATTACGAAAGCGTATTTGGAAATATATATCATAGTGCTTGAAGAAATAAACTTTTCTGTCTTTTTGCTCCAATAGGCTGGCCACCTTGCCTTACTCTGGTGAGCTGGATTGTGCAAAACGGAGATTGCCGAATGAGCAAAATGACTTCCTCCACGGATGATCTGACGACTTGAAAGGTGATCTTTCTTGACTTAAAACCTAAGTAAGTCATGGTTCGGCAGTAGAAACTGGGAATTATCGTACGACAGAGGATCGGACGATTTAATTCCATTTTCAGTGCTGATGTTGGGAGCGACCCATGACATGGAGCTTGATGGTAGTATTTTGGTTTCACTTGCGATGACTAACGCCATTGTGAACATCAATGATAGATTCAAGGGCTATCGAAACGAAGAAGAATATCATGGTATTAACAGACCATATTGTTCCGTTTAGGGAGAGTTCTACCGTCCAACCGAAGGACCCTGCTCGTGTCAGCTTCCAAGGGGAAGCATCCTCAATCCCTTTGATCTCAACATGGAATCTGTTCCGGCTTGCTTTGGTGACTTCCAGTATGCTCTTTGTCTTTCTTCTCTCCACAATTTACAGCCTCAATCAAGCTGCTGGAGTGCCATCTTCAAAAGGAGGCTGGTTAGAGATGAAGCAGTCACCACTGCATCATGTCCTTATCCAAGACCATTCCTTGTCCAATGATTTGAAGTAAGCTTAAACTTCCTACACCTCTTCATTCTGGAAGTGCTTCCTTGGTGCTTCATTAAATTTCAGAGTGATCCGTGTTCGTAAACTGCGAATTGAGAATTTTGCATTCGGGAACTTCACACTTAAGATTCTTACATCCACATGCAGGGAGACTGATTCCGGATTGCTTCAGAGGATCAATGACCAGGCAACTCTTGAGCTGAAAACTTTTGTGATCGCCGAGACAGTAGTACCCTACGAAAAAAGAGAAATGCTTTCGAATTACGTCAAGCAGCAGCTGGATGGATCTGAAGTTATCTCGAGTGAGCAAAAATCTGCTGTCATGAACATGGTGAACATGGCGCCCATCGAAGGGAGCATTAACGAAGAAGAAAGAGGAGTGGGAGGGAGTTTGCGAAATTCTGCTGTCATCGCATTGTTCAAAACATATCAAAAAAATATCCATTTCATGTTGATCGGGTAAAATTATCCTACTCAGATCTATTTCATGACAAGCTTGCCATGTTCTCAGTGTCTTTAGGATGCCACAGATTGTGTCATTTCTCGTACTTAAAATTGAGTCGCTCTGTATGAATTGCAGGGTGCGTGTTGAGCCACGGTTGGGCTGGAGAAAGATATCTGTAAGAGAGCGCAATGCTTGGAATGATAATCTGTCAAGAGTGCTGTACAACAAGGTTTGCAGTGAACGTTCAGCTGCACTTCTTGCACTGTCCTCAACCTAGAATTCTCATCTCATGGTCGCTGATGCTATCCTTGCTAATGTCCGAACTGTGACTTTGCAGATTCGCGCTGAGGCAAAGACCTTCGTGGCGTATGGTACTCCAACTCAATTGACTGAGCGTGACCTTTAACGTCAAGGCAATATCCCAAGATCAGCTTGATGTGCTAGTTTTGCTTCAGATTGCCGTAGAAGCCCACCTGAGAGTCCTGCAAACGCGGAAACTTCCTTGCTGGCATCTCATCAATTCCGTTAATATCATGGCGTGAATTAGTGGTGAACAGTTATGCCCGAAGACGTCTACAGAACGAAAGCGAAAGTGACAAGTCTACGAAAACATCCCTTAAATAACCCAGACGACGTTTGCGAGTTTCCTTTTGCTTCAGTACCGCTGGTAGCTGAGTTCATCAAAGTTCATAAGTAGCCTATATCACATCGGCTGATGTTGTGAAACGTAAATCAAACCATCCCTGAGCTTCTTTCGCCATTGCAGTCCAATATGAGCTATCACTGTCTGTTCTTTTCCCTCATTGACTTTTGCTTAAAACATGTTGAACCATGGACATCTACCCAGTTAATCCAGAGCATGATAGATGTGGGAAAATCGTCTCAAAGCTTGATTGCATGGTCCGCGATTCATTCTCAGAAACTTGTAAAAAGCCTCTCCGCAAAATTTTCGGGGCCTTGTGGAGTTTATGCCCTAGCTGATCCTCAATGGTGTTTAGTAACAGAGGCTGAACCATGCCTAATACCATGAAGCTGAATATCCATTTCACATGCCGTAACACTAGATTAATCTAATGTGGACGGCGCTACTGAACATCTTCAACCACGAATTGTTCTGTGAAATTTTCCCCTGCAACTTCTTGTGTTAAGCTCTATAACGCTAAAGCACCAATGTCAATTTCAACTTGCATGTTTACATGTCATCTTCGGGGCTGTGCAACACTAGGGGTTTGCATAGGGTGCCAATTCGTGATCGTGTGCTACACCAGTTGATAGCTACAACAGCAAACCAAGTTGAAACAGAGAATTATTGATGCCTGTTGAGGTTTTTCATTGTGCTTCGGGTTCGTAATTTGTGGCTGCAGTTGAAGATATGAATGAATTATCTAGTAGTTGTGAAGGATTTTTAGATCGTCTTCTGCACCGGCATCAACAGTTGATGGTGTAGGACTCGGAAAACAGGCGGGAATCACATGACTATTAAACCACCACCATAAATTGGTCAATTTTGTGATGTGGCTTTGAGTTACTCACGTATGTGTAAAGCTTGCGAATATCAACAACACGAACATGTAATGCGTTCGGTTCAGACGCGGAGCGCTGCCTACTTCTGATCAACTCCAGCAATTACGCTGCTACATCTTCGGCTTGTCAGTAAAGAGGTTTGTAATCGTGTGGACATGCCAGGAAAACAGTGCTGAAAAAAATGAGAATCCCACGAGAAGTCTGATGCTGAGCGGGCTCGTCGTTAGGTATCGACAACCTGGTCGCTCATTGGTACCATTGGTTTTCGCGATCAACCAAAAGGGTCGTCCGAAACATAAACCAACATGGAATCGCAGAGAGACGGGGAAGTTCAAGAGTGGCAGGTAGGGATGCTATGGAGGAGATAACTTGTGCGAATCTCATGACTAGTCCAAGGGCATCCACAAGAAAACTCAGATCATTGAGAATACTATGGACAATGCATGCCAGTGCCCCTTCTAGCATTTGCACAACTGGGGTCATATCAACGCGACAGGCTCCCTGGTCAGAGTGCTCTGGGGAGCCACAATTATGTACCCGGGACAGGATACAATGAAGGAACTTCGACCGACTCCGCAGCAGCTGCAGGGGTCCAAACTGTGTTGCACGAAGACGCGGCCCTGTAGCTACATGCAATCCCAGTTACCTTTTTGCAGGCGGTTCGCAGCTCTGAAGCTCTTGTCGCAACGCTGATCGTTCTTTTTTTCGTGTTATGTTTTGTTTCTTTTTTCTTTTTTCTTTTGTTGTGTTGAAGCGCCACCGGCTTTGTTAGGACGGCAACTTCATTTCTTTAGATTTCAATGTGTTTTTGAGAGTTGTAAACCAAAATCGATAGTTGATGGCAGTGACATAGAAAAATCCTCTCATCTGTTATTGTTGCCATTTCCAAAATGGATTTCAAAGGAGAAACCAAGGTCGCTAATGGATGGTTAATTGTTGTGTGGGTGTTGGGGAGGCATCGGTGCTCCGCCCTGCATGAAGATTCGTCTGGTACCCATTTGAGTTTAGCGTTAGGTGCTGTGATCGACACCTCCAGTGACGTCTTTTGTGCTCAAATTTATTTATCAACATGTAAGTTTGCAAATAGAAAAAAGCTTCTCATTAATAAAGGCTCACACGACACAACTTGTAGAGAATTTACATGTTGAAAATTTCATCTTGCCAGCTATTGCATCTTACAAATTCCATGGTCAATGCAGCAAACCTTGGATGTGCCATGAGAGAGGCATCTGGAGTGACGAGCACATTATGAGTATCTGTTCAATGAATGTACCTTTGCATGTTGCAAGTTTGTACTATGGTAATCTAAAAAATATATATTAAATGTTCTGGTAAATTAGGATATTTATCCTAATAATACAATAACAATTTAGTTAGGTTAAATAAACAAAATAGTATCCAGTTGCATTTGTAAAGCATGTAAGAACACATTTTGACTACGAAGAAAGTTAAAAATATTTGGTTTAATATGAGGTGATATTAGCATTTAAAAAACCATGAAACCCAAGATATAGATTAAAATCAAAATATACAAATTTTAAAACAATTTTACAACCTATAATCTCATGTTTATTTAATTCTTGTCAAGTTTGCTATAATAATATTATATTTTAATGCAAAGTTTCCATCAACTAAAATAGGATTTTTAATTATGATATATTCCCTATTGGCAATAGAGAACAATATTTATAATATTAAGCCACCAATGATTTCTCAACATCCATACCAATATTCTTCTTCTTCTTGACAATTGCACAATAAGTCACCAATGTATTTTCCATCATTGAAATAAATTCCAATATTTTTAGTCACAACTACAACAAAAAAAAAAAAAAAAAAAAAAAATATGAATATGACACTAAATTTTATCCCAAGTTTAATTATTTGAAGCACCTTTAGATTTGACATATTGATTATTAAAAAATAAATCTTTTATGTGTAAGTAATGAGTTTGTTAGGAGATTAATTCATGCATGCTATATGATATTCTAATCTTTATAAAGAATAGTGGTGCACTTATTATAGTACAAAATTCAACTTCATTTCAATTAATTGAAAGAAATTTAAATTGAATTACAAAAATAATATTTAACAATAAAAAAAAAAAATAATAATAACAACAACATCAATCTATTGCTTATGCTACAAAGACATAGAGTTGTAGAAATAGTAAGAAGAAGATAAGCAATCTCAAGAGGTAGAGAGTAAATAGATCAAGCAGTGATAATAAGCTTAAAAAAAATAAAGAAATAAAAAAATAAAAGTGGATACTTGCACAATCCTTATGCACTAAGACTAGTCTATGATCTTTATCTCACCTATTAAAGCTAGTCTATGGAATTTAATAGGACCCATGACTTTGACTAGTACAATAAGAAGTAGGGCCTAAAAAAGAGTTATTTTTGGGCTTGCAAAAAGGTAGTGGAATTATATCTATTAGTTAGAAAATACACAATTAAATATAATATGTACATCTTATCTTATGTGTATTGTATGCTACTAGAAATAAAAAGTTTATTGAGCAAGTTAAGAAAATTGTTAAACTTAGATTTGTAAAGTTGTATATTAAGAGACAAAAGTAAAAGTAGCCAATTGTAAGGTTAATATAAAACTAAAGCTAATATAGATAAGAAAGTATGATATAGCATACTAAAACTACAATAAAAAAAATTCTTCAAAAATTTAGTCATGGTTAGGAAGGAATAGAATAAATACATCTTTATATCAACCTATTATAAAATCTACAAGGTTGTAAAGTATTATGTATAGTCTAATATTTTTTCCTCAGCTTTTATTGCCATAAACAATGCAATCTCTATAAGATGATTTCATCTCTTTTTTTCTTTTTTTTTCTTTTGATGTTTTTTTTTTTTTTTTTTTTTTTTTTTTTCAAAGGCTTTAAATTAGTTGATTTTTGAAGAATTCCAATAATTTATCTAATTTAGCAATATTTGTAAGACTAGATTTTTTTTGAAGTATACCAACTTTATTTTTAATTTGAATATTTTTTATTAATTAGGTTTCTTCTCATATTTGATATTTTATTCTTTTTAATTTTTTAATTTTAAAAAATTATTGATAGAATTGATTAATAGTAATAAACTATATTGATTCTAATATATATGAAATTAAATTTATTATTATTATTATTATTATTATTTATAATTATAATTTCAATAAAGAATCTATAAGCTAATCTAATATATAAACAAATAAAGATTTATTATATTTATAGAAGTCTTTTTTTATAAATAAATTATAAATTATAAATTATAGCATAATTAAAATATTTTAAATAAATTAAATATTATATTAAAAAATATATACATTTAAAATATTCATTATATCAAAGGTGAAATTTGACACATTAAATATAAATTAATTATTCTATTCAATATAGATAAAAAAATATTAAAGAATTAAATTATATTAATGTAAAAAATTATAATATTTTTTTATAAAAAAGTCTAATTTTTACTTTTTTAATATTATAATTCTAAAGTTTTTATACTTTTAAAAATTTAATACAAAATCATGAATCATTGCAATGCCAAAATCAAATAAGCAAATAGGCCTCTTAAATATCAAATTTTTGAAACAAAATAATCTTGATATTATCTTTTTGAGTTTGTTGTATTAATAATTAATTTTAAAGAACTATACATTGTTACATTTGATCTTAAAGATCTAGCATCCAATTGTGATAGTGATTTTAGCTTTGAAGTTTCAATTAGAAGTCTTTTCTATAAAATTTTGACACATATTTTTAACAATAAAGTGATTACAAAATTATTTAATTGCATTTGGATGGTTTGGGATGGAATCTTGATTAATATTAGGTTGTAGTTAGTCAAGTATTGATGATATGGTAAAAGTAAGCACAAATTTCTACTTTTGATATTCTGAAGCAAGAATAAAATGAAGTTCTCCATAATGTAACTAGTTAGATTAGATTTTGAAAAGTCATGGGTGAGACAAGTAGGCAATATGTTGCAGACAGTGATGGTAGTTACTAATATTATGTCTTAATATACATCAGTAGGACAAGACTTTGGTAGATTTTCTTAGCAACTTTGTATTAAATTGGTAGAGTGGTTCATGTTAGCTTATGGTTTCCAGAGCAAGAGCCTCTTCATTATGCCCATCTGGTGTAGGTTGAGATTATATGAGAATTTTAATAGGTTAATCATCTATTAGCAGTATAATAGTTTATCTAGATTTGTAAACAATTCTTTGGTTGAGAGCTTTCTGTAAGCTCCACTACAGATGTTTCAATAATTTTACTCATTCTTTTTCATTTACCAGTGTGAACTTCAGTATCACCAGTCTGAGGCTTCTAGATTCACTTGACTTGAAAATGTGAACTATTTAATTCTTGGGTGTGAAGATTATCTTCTGACTATCTTTTGTATGGTAATGAAAATATAGGTATAGAATCCAACTCTTTTACAGCTGGAACAAGCAATTCCCTCACACCCACTTTCATTATTTTCACATATAGTTAGATGTAGATGTGTAATAGTCATGTAAGTTCATACATACATGGTCAACTTGGTAAGGAACATGATCCTACACAAAACTAAATCAACACAAATTAAGTCTGTGAAAATTGCTTGGAGATGGGAAGTTAATTAAACTTTCAATATGCTAGCAAGGCAAAGGAAGTTGTAAAAGTGCATTGTGTGAGTGTTTGAATGGAATTATAAGTGTTGATAGTAATTGTCAAAAGTTTTGAATAATTTAGAGAGTCATTGCTGACTTGGCTAGGTTTAAGGTTTAATTTTCAGCTCTACAAAAATAAATCCACCTCCATATAAAAACACATAAAGACCAGGTTAAGAGTTTAGTTTTTTTAATTAGACAATATTTTTAAAAAATTGAACTTAGAAGCCTCAGACTTGTGATATCTAGAAGCCTCAGACTTAAACTTTTAGAAAAGTTTTAAATCTATTACTAAAAGTTTTAGTAGTATGTTATTTGAATATTTAAAACTTTTCTAATAGATAGAAGTAAAGATATTAAAAATATTCATAAATAATGTCTATATATATATACATATATTTGCTGATTCTTTAAATATAAAATCTTTGATAATTTTGTAAAAATTTCAGTTTTTAAAATAACATATTTAAAATTTTAAAATTTTATATATTTTAGATTATCTCAATTGATTCTTCAATGAAAATATTTTAACTTAGATTTTTAATTGATATAAAACATACAAGTTATATGTTAATCAAGTATTTTTATTTTTTTCTTCATTTTAATTTTATGGTAATTGCTATTGGAAAAATATAAAGATTTTGTTACAATAAAGTTAAGATTTAAATTTAAGCTAATTAAGAAATAGAAAATATGACTTTTTGATTTTTTATGAATAAGAGGATTTATTTTTGTTAGATTTTATTTTACTTTTAGAATTCGTAAAAATTAATAATATTTTTAAAAATAATTTTTAGTAACAAATAATTTAGAGTAGTAAAATAAGATATTGGATATATATATATATATTTAAAAAATAATGGTATCTATCTATGTGCATCTATGTAAAGTATCATTCATCTCTTCAAATATCCATCCATTTAAAGTATCATTTATTTCTTTATTTATCTATCTATCTATGAATTTATCCAAAAAAACTTATAATTTTTTTTACCAATTCTTGTCTCATCTAAGTCTCTTAATAAATGAAAAAAATAGAAAGAGATCCAATATCCAAGTATGTTGCCAAGAGCCACTGTTATAGGTTTTAATTCTATTAGGAGACATATGATATTGTTTTATTTTAGTTTTATTGCTATTTGGTTTTATAAAGAATAAACTCTATATAAAAATTAATTTCCACTTCTCCATAAGCATTTAAAAATCCATTGCTTTGATGTGTTATTTTCAAAGCAAAACACAAGGCTCCAATGCTAATATATATGTAGAATATATATATATATATATATATATATATATATTAGTGGGTTTATTAATTAATTAAGTTTCTAGCAACAAAAGTATTAAAAAAATGATGTTTTTTTATTATTTTCATTTTATTTTATTTTATTTTACATGTGTATATATATGAATATTACATGCATTTATAATCATTTTACACCTTTAATTTCAAGAATCTCTTAATTTTTTTAGCAAATAAATGTGTACTCTTGATGTAATCTAATTAATATCTTTAAAACCTGAAAATGAACTATTCATGTATACACACAAACATGTGTATATGGAATATATATATATATATATATATATAAACCTAGTGTCTATTGTAATTGATATTTTTGTCGTGTCTCATATTTTTGAATGCTGACCAGCAAGTGGGTAATGAGATGCGGCGGAGCAAATTCTGCATCAATTGCGATGGTTCACGTCAAAGAATCCTCACCCATCAGTGGCCTAGTCCCAAAATTCCCTGAAGAGATCACCCACGTCTTCATCAGAATAAATGCTTCGTACTGCAGGTTTGGACTCACTTCCCTCATGACCTTGTTTTGTTTTTGGCTGTAGAGTGGTGATCCTTTCCCTGAAACTAACCACCGCTGCATGACGATATGAACAGGTCACTGGAGCAGCATTGACTTGACTTGATGCAATTCTCTTCAACGCAGGTTGACAAGGAAGTGTGTGAGCAGGAGGTGATGGTGTTGGCATTGTGCTTGATGGGGACCGAGATGAATATCCGCATCTGTATGTTGCATACAAATGATGCCTGCTCCCATTGTGGGCACCATCGCCGCAACCAGGTTGGTGACCAACCTGCACGCCCACTTAGGAGACATTACTCTTGCAAATGTTTTATTTTTTTGTCTCTCTGCTCTTGTTGGTACTTCTCTGGCTTGGCGTGGTTCCAGGTCTGCAATGGTTTCGAGCAGACGTCCCACGTAGCTCTAAGTAGCTCGAAGGTCTTCACTTCATGATCTTGGGATTGTATGTTCAGAGTGTGCTTAAGGAGATCTTTGTTTCGATAAGACATAACCAGCCCTGAGTTTTTTAGTTTCATGGAGCTTTCATTTGCAGACTACGATGTCCAGCTTGTCATGGATTATGTTCTAGTTGTTCGATTCGGAACACTCTGAAGGTTCTTTTTTTTCACTTTTTTTCAAATTTTTTTTCTTCGAATAGTGAAGCTTACATTGAAACGCCGATTGCACAGAATCATCTCGTACCAGCTCCTGTGCCACTATCATTCATCGAAGATGCCGGATACAAGTTCCATGATCGGCTTCGGCAGTGTTTTTGCGGCAGCTCTTGCAGTTTCATTTCTATGCATCGTCGTCGAAGCGCAACTGAGCCAACCAGGAACGGATCATGGCATCATGAGCATAAAAAACAATCTGCCATATCAAGTGACCATCATCTGCGAATCAAACGTGGAGAAGAGACCGTCATTCCACGCGGTGGCTGGAGCCAGTCTGCAGTTCGATTTCGACACGAAGCAGCACTTGCAGTGGGCATGCAGGTTCCAATCCGAGGGACCCCAGGGCTCCTTCGTGATGTGGAGGTCTCCTGCATCAGGGGGCCCCGGGTACTTGTGCATCCAAGTGTGCCAGTGGAGGGCCAATCTGCAAGGCCTGTCGGTGTTGCGAACTGGAGGAAACACGGTCCTGGTCTACTTGTGGCACTGATAAGCGGTATCTACTTCACATCGCAAGTCTCATCACAATAATAACAACGCCGACCCAGTCTCATCGCAAGTGGTGGCTCTCCCTTCCACTCCACTCCACTCCACTGTCACCCAGTGTTGCCACACTTTTCCATGGGCAATTACCCAACTCTCTCTCTCTCATGCCCTTTTCAGTGGCCTTTAAAAGAGAGGCATGGCATCATCTCCTTCGCCAATCCTGCCCTTTTCTTACTTCAAGTCTGAAAGAATCATGTTGTGAGACTTACATGCATGCATCCGGTTTGTTGTTCCAACTTTGGGTTGATCAGATTCAGTTTCCACGGTCTTCATAATTCTTTCAAACCTCGAAAAGGTGTCTTCGCAACTCTGAAGAGTGGTTTGGACTCAACTAAAACACAGTGAGTCTCAAAAGAACGTTGTTTGAGAAATAATGTTTAGTTTTAGGTATCATCGTGCGATGATAATGGGAAGTAACAGAATAAAACCATGAAAGTTGTCTAAAACTGAGTGTTGCAAGATGGGAACAGCACCATAGGGGGTTAACCTTGCAATAGCATAGTGTTGTTTTTGTGGGGCCTTTAAGAATTGTGAATTTTCACCTTTACTTAGTCATAAACTAGCTCAAATATTTAAGAAATTAATATTGAGTGTAATGGAAAGTTATTAGAATTTAAGATTGGTTGGACCTTAATCCAATTATATATATATATATATATATATATATATATATATTTTTTTTTTTGCAATATGATGTTTAGTAATTATTGCTAAGTTTTGGATGATTACTTTGAAAAAATCAAAATATTTTGAATCTAAAAAATCTTTCAAATATGTATAAGATTTTATTAAAATAAATCTTCATGTTTTTTCTCCTTGTTATCTTCAACGTAACCGGCGAATGAAGATAAACATAAAATATGTATAAGATTTTATTAAAATAAATCAGGAAATAAACAAATGTCATTTGAATAATTAAAGTTTTGGATTTTAAAATTTTTCTACATAGGATAGATCTAAAATAAAAAATTCTATATATTTATTGAAATTTAACAAATCAAGCAAAAGAAACTAATATTAAAAAATATAGTTATTTTAATAAAGATAAAGCTATGTTAGATAAAATATCATTCCTAAAAATTAACTTCTAAAGTTTCATAAAGATGCTTTATAAAAAATAATAATAATAATAATAATTAAATAAAAATAATAAGGTTTTAAAATATGGTACATTGAAATTTATTTTTATAAGCTTAATTATTATTTTTCTTTCTTCTTGTTAAGATTTGATTTTGTGAGTGTATTTTGTTACAGTTGCAATTTACTTGTTCAGGCATAAATCATAGCACTTAATACTAGGTTTTTTTAAAAATTATTTTAAACATATTTAAATATAAATCATTGCTAGCAATTGTGTGTGTGTGTGTGTGTTTTTTTTTTTTTTTTTTTTTTTTTTTTTCAATTTATTTATAAGATTGTAGATTAGTCTTATTTGTATAATTTTTATAAAAAAATAGTAAAATTATGGTTATTAAATTAAAATATTTAATTTTAAATTAATTTTAAAATAAATTTTTAGATACAATATTTGTCAATGTGTTCTACCTATACACAACACAATTCTTATGTTGGTTCTAATTTTTAGTGTTGAAAGCCTATTCAATACTAAATATTTTTAAACTAAATTTATATTGGATTCTAATTTAGATATTAGGATTGATTTGTTATTATCAATGTATTTTAAATATATAATATTTATTTGTTTATTTATCAATTCTAATAAAACTTTAACAATAGATATTTTTATGTTTTGAGTCTTATCTAACAGCAATAACAAAAGTATTAGCACTTCTCTATTTATTTAAAATTGTAGTATTATCAATAATTCAATTGTGTATTATAGAATAATTTTTTTAGAATATTTTTTACATATATCTAATTAATAATAAACTTATTTTATGATATTTGATGATACAATAAGATTTCTACAAAGACTTAAAGCTCTATGATTATAATTTCTATGATTTGCATTTGTAGTATTACCAATAAGTTATTAGAAGCCAATTAAAATCTTATTAATAATTTATCTAATATATTTAGTTTTTTAGCATCAATTTTTTATTATATATTTTTATATATTAGAAAAAATATTATGTTTAAATTTGTGTCAAGGTATTCTATTCATAAATCTCTATTCAATAAAAACAATTTAAACTACAAGTTTAAGTGACATTTTCATTTAGATGTTCAAAAATCATGTGGTTAGATAGTTGGTTATTTTTATATTATATTGATAGCTTAGCAAATATCTCTATCTAAGATTTATATGAATTCTTCTTATTTTAATTATTAAATGAATATAGGTTTTTGAATATGTTTATATTTTTTAATCCATTTATAGTTGCACTAATTATAAGTAGTCTCTTAATATTGATAAATTAAAATAATTCTTTATTTTTAAGACATAGGAACACGTCTCTTTTCTAAGTCATGTTTTATTGGTGTTGAAAAGATAATAAAAGGAGACCAAGTAAAGTGGAAAGTTTCTCTAGTATCCAAAATTCTTGTTTGGTTTAGTTGTGGGAGTTATTGGAAAATTATAATTTTTCTCCTGATGCAAACAAAACATTTTATCTTAGACTAATATTTACAATTTTTTGAGGTCCTTAATTATTTTAAGATTTATAAATGTTAAACAGAGTGGTCAATTATGCAACCAATAACAATGAAAATTCGTATTTTAAGATTTTGAAAAAAGTGGTAAACTTTTGCATATTTTATAAATATAATAAAAACTTGAAGACTTTGGTAGATTTTTTTATGTGTTGCTTTATCAAGAATTATTGTACACTTTCTTAGCAAAGGACGTACAACACATTCAACATTTGAGATTTTACTGAAAGTGCAAAATATAATATTTTTGTGTTATACTAAAAAAATACACATGCAAATATTTTATAAAGGACTATTCATATAATTTAGAATGAGATAACAATACAACATTGACATTGTTTAGAAGCTATTAATAGGGCACTTCAAGATATATATATATATATATATATATAGGAATAAAAAACTGTTAATTAGAGATTTTCGACAACTGTTTTTGTGGCTGTAAATGAAGCTGAGAAGATATTACTGATGTTTCTATTCAATACTCAAAGTTTTAAGAACACATCAAAGACAAAGAAGGCAAAGAAGAAGGTGTGAAGACATGACCTTCTTCAATCTCGTCTGTATCTTGTTCAATGAAATTGTAAATGTTGTGGACAATTCTTGGGTTTTTCATGGTGTGAAGTTCAATTCTATTATGTGAATTTTTATATTTTGTATCTACTTTATAAAATTTGATTGAAACTACAAAAAATTAAATTGTATAAATATATATATATTTTTTATAAATATATTATAATTTATTTATTTTCAAATGATATGAACTTTTAAATTATTATTTCTT
Source organism: Physcomitrellopsis africana (assembly GCA_036785485.1). Lineage (NCBI taxonomy): Eukaryota > Viridiplantae > Streptophyta > Bryopsida > Funariales > Funariaceae > Physcomitrellopsis > Physcomitrellopsis africana. Next base: position 434,790 of record JAWRVF010000190.1, on the reverse strand, counting down.
AAATTACAAAAAAATTGATTTCATTGAATGTGGTACTGTTTTGTGGATTTGTTTTTCAAGCCTATTGTAATCTATCATTTTATGTTTTAAATTTTAAATTTTTTTATTTTTATTTTTATTTTTTTTGTACAATTTATATTGAATAGAATGTTATTCATGTTTTTTTTAATTCAACATGTAAACATTGATCATGCTTGGATACATCCTCAAATATTATCTTGTATCCATCAACTTCTAATTTTTTTAATCTAATTATTTATTGATTAATTCTTAAAAACTTAAATTATAATACATAATATTGTATATATATATATAAGTTTATTTTTAGTATATAAGTTTATTTTTAGTACATATTTAATCTTATTTATGAAATTATTTGTTTTGATAAATTAAAAAATCTCAAATAGATTTAAGTTATAAATATTGAATAGATGCTAATATAACATATTATGTCATGAAAATATACATATTAATTATTTTTATTATTTCTTTCTTAGTATATTTATTCTAGATTAGAAACTATATTAGTATGGATAGAATTGGTAAAAAGTTTTAAGCAAGTTTATTTCTATATTTGTAAATTTCTTTTTAAATAGTATTTTAAAAATAATTAAAAGTACTCCTCTACTTTAGACTAGAATTTTTTAACTTCTTAAAATTGACGGTTTTTGAAGAATTATTATGCCTATATCATCTACATTTTTTTCATTATGTGTTTATATTACCTAATATGTTTAATTACCAAAAACTAATCTTCCAATTTTTTTTTGTCTTTTTTTAGTTATTTAATTATCATCTCTTATTCTCCTCAAAGAATACTTTGTATTTTTATAAATAAGTAATATGTATGTTTTCCTTGAGTCTTGATCCTCCATCCTCCCTTGAGAGTACAATTCACTTGCACTTCAATGATTCCAATAATAACAATTCATCATATTTCACATTGTCCTGCACAATGTGTTGTAATTTATTGATTATTCTAACACCAAAATGTACTAATCTTGAGAAGTGAAAGTAAAAGTGGGGGGTGGGTGGATGTTCCAGAGGCTGGCTTGTTGGCTGGCTGTACAAGGAATGGTGGGAAGTGGAGCAGGCAACCACATGGACAAAGCTGCATGAGGAAGAAGGGAAGGGACAAGCAGGAATAGAGCATGGGGCCATTGGGGCTATGGGGTGAGGCCTCAACAAGGCCTGGAGTCAGTCAGCTGCTCTCATGCTGGGATGCATGAGAGCTGGCTACTACTGCTGTTGTGGTCTCTAGGGGGAGCCACATCAGCACTCAGCACCAAGACTCAACAGGAAACACAACAAGAACCAGCACTGCAGTGTATTATTGAAGGTGAGGCACTTTTTTTCCTCTCCATGGTCTGGGAAGGATACTGCATTGTGGTCCAACATAACTTCTCCATGAGTTCATGCAATCAGCTTTTTTGAATCCATGATGCAAGTGGCTGGCTCTTGACCTTTTGTTACATGTGCTGCTGAAGAGGAGGAAAAGGAATAATAATAATAATAATAATAATGACTTCAAAGGAAAAAAAGAGGAGGAACCCCCACCCCCCCCGTTCAAAGTACTGAGGAAGACATGAAAACTAAATTTGCTTTCTTTTTGGAGGTTGTGAGCAACGTGGGTGGGTCGATGACAGACATTTTTGAGCAAGAAATCGAGTTTCAGTGAAAGCATTCATGCAATCAATTGCAGAGTTAGCGTGCTGGATTATTTCTTTATGAACCCGTTACAAGGTAATGTGAAAGCCAATAAGGTCAATCGAATAGTTCTCTAGAACTACTACAAAATTGCTCCCTACTTCGGCACGTTGTAACCCACTAGAACTATTCGCGAGTCTTGGTATTTACATCTGCATGTGTTTTTTCCGGCACAATGAAGCTCCTCTTGGAGATGTGAGGAACATAGCCCCCCACCTTCGCTGATCTTGTACTCATTTATTATAAAGTTTCATTTTTGAGTTGTTCCGCTTTGCTGCGAGGATTCGTCATTGAGCAACAAGGAGTCGAAGTAGGAGGAGCCAAGCTCATCCTGGATGTCAGACAAGAGCTCCCTCACGTTGATCACTTCGTTGTCGTCCCTATTGTCTAGAGCCTCTTCAATCTGCTCACGGATTTTCCTCCCCATCTGGTCCTCTATCGTGGAAAGGAGCTCCCTCAAGTTGGTCCATTCTGGAAGATCTTCCAGGGCCTCAAACAGCTCGTTCGCCATCCTTGCTCTTTCGGTTTACCAGCTCAGATCCTGGAGTTGTATTATCGCCTGGCCCAGAGGATTGATTCCCGCCGTGGCCCAGCCAGGGAACCGAATCCTGTGACTAAAATCAGATCATTCGAGATAGGTTCATCCGCTGCCCTATTTCGAGTTGTTTCTACCCCCTCCTCCTCACACGCAAGTTCACACGATGCAACACGGGAGGCCTGTCGGAGTAAATTTTTGAGACGGGCTAGTTAAAGTGGTGGCAAAGACGGAGGACGAGGAAGGAAATTTCAGAGGGCTGTCAAACTCACGTTCAGCATGGCGTAGGGTGGCAGATAAGTCATCTCCTGGAGTGTCCAGGCATATCCACCATTCATGAAGGCCAGCACTGCAATCACTTCGCAGAAAGAACAAAAAACCAAAAATCTCTTCAACCCTCCAGATGAATGAACAACTCCAAAATCCCTGCCTAAATCAGGCTCCCCTGAAGGGCCTGAGCTAACTCAATACCGGAAGTTGCAGCGCAGCTATTGGAACCTTGTCTGGCTTCACCCATGTCACTGCAGAGTAATACACCGGAAGGTTGCGATGATCACCTTCTTGTACTTTTGTCTGGGGGCCATGAAAGTCGACGTCCATGAGCCAGTGAGGAGCGAGCACTGGTTTTCATTGGCCCACTTGTAGTGAGTACCATTCCAGACTTCACACACAGAAGACTTGAGACGCAGAGAAGCACGCCTTCCATTCCCAGGATTCCGTGGGTCCGACGAGGACCAGCTCCGGCAACATCACAAAATCCATCCGACGTCTCACCGCAGCAGCCCAATGGCACGACAATCTTGACCATCTGTCTCGCGGCAGTTGGAAAACGATTCCAAAAGCTAAATTGATAATGCTCTTGGGATGACACACTCCCCAGCTGAATTGTGTGACAATTGTTAGCGTATTGTTCGTTCTGAGTGGCCTGTCCAAAGAGCTTCATTCTTCTATGTTCATCATATGAGACAGATCCATTCAGGAAAAGGACAATTATGCCACTCTGAAACGGCTCCTGTATGGTGACAAGCAGCCAGTGGCGGTATACAGACCTGTTCTCCTTGCAGTGGGTTTTGTCTGCTTCTGGTGGTTACAGTACACAAAAAAACAAAAAACAAAAAACCAAAACATAAAACAAAAATTCTGTACGCTGAACATCAAGCCCTGGAGCGGCCACAACCAGGAATATTCCGAGATAGCAAGAAGTTTTTAGTCCATCTTTGACGATACCAAAGAAACTGTGCAGGTATTGCCACCGCTCCGACAGCACCGCCGCGTTGTGTCAGGAAAGTGTCGTAGGTTGGGGGCACTGGAAAGAATGGATCACTGGGATTCAAGATGAGGAATGCTGAAGCAGATTCCAAGAAGAAAGTTGAGAAGCCAGTGCTTAGTTGCTTACATATCCTTGCACTCTCTTCCTTCCTTCCTTCCTTCCTCCCTGTCTGACTGACTTTGATGGCTGCATTTATGATCAGAATCTAGTCTCCACTGGGCACTCCTTTGCATCAGGATCATGCAATCTCATGGCTTTCATGGCAAAGAGGCTGTACATCCCCCCACCTGGTTGCTTGCTGTAGTATTGTGGGTGCATGGCAACAGATGTTGCATGGAGTTGGCCAACTCTGCCATGGTTTCATGGTTTGGTGTGTGGGTTGCATGGATTGTTGGGGAAATCAGGTGTGGATATGATCCTTGATCCCAGAACCACATCTGATTGGTTGTAGCTTTCGCAAGATGCATAGTTTTCTAATAAACGTGAACATCTTGACTTGGGCAAAGTAGCTTTCATTTATGGAGACCCTTAAGAAAAAATATTCTTAAATCAACACTGGTTTTGTCCAATTCAGATCTATTGAAATGTGTTCAAAAAAGTTTTTTTTTGTCTCTCTTCAGAAAGGCTTAGGATAATGTTAAACATTCACTGTAAGCCTCCACAACACATTTTTTTGCTTGAAAAGATGGTTTATATTCTAACCATTCTATAAGATTCTTCCTTTCGATCCTTGAATCTTTATTTGTTCATTCATATGAATATATATATATATATATATATATATATACATAATTCATGGTGTAGTAAAAAATTTAAAATGCCATTTGTAACATTATCTGTTACATTTTATAAGTAACTTCATAATGTCATATTACAATGTTAGTATTAAATCAAGTTTTAATTGTTTTCTAAGTACCTTATATAAATTCAAATCTTTAGCTAGCATGACAAAGGCAGAAAATATATTTTTATATTTTTTCCAAGGCTTTAAAATGACTCTAATATATTAATAATCTAATGATTTTTTTTATATAATAGAACTTATCTAATTATATAGAATTAAGACCAAGATGTGGCTATGCATTGAACCAAGTTGTACATTAATACATATTAAACTCAACCTAATAACTATTATAAATCCCAAATCACACTTCCAAGTAAAATACAAATCCAAAGTATGCCTCTGAATAAGATATATATGGTGATAACAAATAAGATTTGCATTGTACTCTATAAGCATGCCATGACAAACTCTACTTTGATGCATGATCATCTTATCACTTGGATTTACAACACTTACAACACTTACAACACTATAGTTAGTGAGACAATTGTAAATATGGCCACATTTTTTGGCATTGCTTGCTAAATTAATCCATAGATCAAACAATAAAGGACAATCAAATATCTTAACATCAAAAAAGTTACTAGCAAAATGGTTCCATGAAAATCAAGAACATATGAATATTAGCGGCATCATGTTAAAAAAATATATTATTGTCATTCTCAATCAACTTTGTTTTTAGCACAATAACTTTGTTTTTTTTAATAGATAGATAGAATTTAAGACTTATCATAAAATTTAATTTTTTTATAAGTTTGGAGAAAGTGATTCAATGGATATGACCATCATTACTGTCTCATTTTTTTCCATCTTTAAAATACTAGACAAATTTGAATAGCAAAATATCTATAACATGGATGAAACCAAACTCTTCTATTATATGTAAGTAAGATGAAATATTTGGCAAAAATATATTATTTTATAATAATTGTATATGATACAATAGTGATTTGTTATTTGTCAATTTTACAAGAAAATAATTAATTATCAAGAAACTTAAAGGTAGCAAAAAAATAAATAAAGAACATAATATTTTTATTATTTATTGCAACAAAAACAACACCAATAAATTTCCTTTATGGATCATTGATAAGTTCCCTATTCACAATGTTTCAAAAACATCAACCTTCCAAATATTGGCTATGTTTACAAAAACAACAACAAGGCCTTGATAATGCAAATAATTTTTGTAGAGTAGCTTAAGGTGTTAGACTGGTGCATGTCAAATTGTAAGGTTTTTCTCATTTTGGACAATTACAATGCTCACATTTTACTACCAAAATTTTTTAATCACATTTAATTGCAAAATACAATGGTTTCTTATTTTCCTCTGACACAACTTCAAAGATATAATCTTGCAATGTTGGCATCATTTGCAAGGCATACTACTACAAGAACTTCAATTGGCTTCTTATCCAATCCATTGAAGATAGCATTGAGAATTAGTAAAAATTAACATCCTCAAAACAATTCGGATGGTTGTGCCAACTTGGACTTTCAATGTCAAATTGGAAAAAATCATAATTATTTTTGTCATTAACAGATTTGCTCAAAGAATAGATTGTTTTTGGTACCTAAAGTACCTAAAGACCAGAGCATTGATAAGAGTGTTGTTTAGGAACTACATAGCCAAATCTCCTAGTTTTGTTATTCAAATCCAATAGACATCTAGAATCTCTTGAACTACCCAAGTAAAGAAGTCATTACCAAAATTTTGAATCTTGATAATATCATTATTAATTATCTTCTATAGAAAATTACAAATAGTGATAAAGTTGAATATGATGATAGCTAAGAACCAATTAAAATCTTAGGCTTTGATGCTCTTAAGTCCATATAAATTTTGAAAACATTATAGATGTAACAAGTTGAAGAAAGTCTTAGATTTCATATCCAGCATTTAAAAGATGAAATATAAGGCTACTCTCTTCAAGAACAAACAATTAATATAGAAGCCAATTTCTTATTTCTTTTGTGGCTTGTAGGTAGTATGAATATTAGATAGTCATTGTACCTTATAATTTTTTTTTGTAGAAATTAAGGTAGTTTTGAATTTTTATGAATCAAAATGTATATGTGCATTTAATATATTATGCATTTATATAATGGAACAAGGTCCTAGAAAATATGCACTAAAAAATTAGAGAGGTTTATGCATCTCAACTATAAGCCCAAGGTCGGCTTGATAGATTTTCATAAATTTAGAGAAATTACGCATTTATATAATATGCAATTAGGCAAGTTCTATTACATCTTGGATTACAAACAAAAACAAAGTTATTCCTCTTTAATCAAAAATCTCTAAACAATATTATTTTTGAATATTTTATATATATATATATATATATATATATATTAATTATAAATTATTAGAATTTTTTTATAATTTTATAAATTTATTTAAGAGCTCTTTTTGTATATTATCATTAATATTTTTTCAAGCTTGTACTTTAGAATTCTTTGTACAAACCTTGTATTAAAATTTGTTATCTGATCTTGTTACTATTTCTTATAAGATTAAATTAATACTTGCAAAAATAAATTATAAAAACTTAATTTCTAAGACCATTAGCAAATAGTTTATAAGATAATATATGTATTAAGCAAATATTTATACCTTCATAATTTTAATTTGTAAAATAAAGATATAATTAGATATTTTAAATAAATAAAGACTATTATATAATATTATCTTGTTTAGAGATTTTGGACACTTCTAAAAACTTGCATTAATAATAAATTACTTGTTCTTTTTTATAAAGATATCTTTTAATTTATATAATTATAAAAAAGATAAAAAGTCTTTGTTTATATTGATAGTAAGAAAATTTAAGAGATCATTCTGTACAATAGAAATATCAAAGAATCTCTTTTTATTAATTATTTTAAAAAAACATCAAATTCACCATAGAAAGAGGGTAAGAAAAAAGATAGAAGGATAGAATTATAAAATATAAATAAACTAACATAAACATTTAGAAAAAAATTTCTAATTTAATTTAAATTAAGAAATTTATGATTGAATATAAATTTATACATTGCATAAAGTGTTGATTAATTTATATGTCTGTTGTTCTAATAAATTTCATAAAAATTAGGTACATTTAACTATAAAAAATCATGTTATAGATCATGTTAACAAAAAAGAATATGACAATTTTTTGAAGCATTGTGAATTGAAAAATCTTTCTGTTTTATAATCTCTGTTATAATTCTTATTTCTTAATTCATCAAATCAAAGGTCCACAAATTATAAATAACAATTCGACATCTATATTTTTCTATTCTATTTCAAGCACTCCTTAAAGAGAGATATTGGATACTATATAAATTAATTATAATATATATATATATATATATATATATATAACTATACATACAATTATAAAATAAATTACACATACACATTAAATACTAAATATATATATATATATATATATATATATAGACCATGATTCTTATTAAGTTAAGAAATATATTTTTTTAAAAAAACAAAGTATAGATTATAAAAGTTTCAACTACAAAACATGAAGTATCAACTTTTACATAAACTTTTAATGCTGAACTTGATTTTTTTAAATATATATATATAGTTTTTAAAGTTTATACTTTAATAATTTATGTGCTTTTGTGTGTGTATGTATATATATATATATATATATATATATATACATACATACATACATGAAAGTTTTAAAATAATGGTTGATGAAAATTTGCTAAATATTTTTGTTATATTTAATAATGATAATTTATTGTTTCTTTTTATTTGATATTGGTTTAAATATGAGTTTAAATGTATATGTATATATATATATATATATATATATATATTTAAAAATGATCATTTTAAAAAATTCAATCATATCTGTGAGCAAAATATTTAAATCAATATTAAATTCTAAATCCCAAAATTTTTCAAATATAAGATAATTAAATCACTTAATTTTTTTATTAGACATACTAGCATATTGTGTTAAAAAATATTATATTAAATTTTCAAATTTTTTTATAAATAAATACTTTCATCATCTTTTAGAATATAAAAAAAATATCATCTAATTCAATTTTTTTTTAATTACTGATCAAAAAATAGTGTAATAAAACTTTCAAGATTTATAATATGTTTTACAAATTTTTAGACCATAATAAGATAACTGTATTATAAATAATAAATTCGTATTTTTATTTTAATCCTTAAAATAATAATAAAATTTTAAAGAAAGATTTTAAATTATTCTTAAAAATATCATGTATAGAGAACATAACTTATATCAATATATAAATAATATATATAATATTATGTATATTTTTAGATATAATTTTTTAAATAAATTTTAATTCTAATTAAAATTAAATAACTCTAATTAAAAAAGATCCATAATAAGTAGATTTTTATAAATGTGTGAAAGAATTAAATTTTTTTTAGAAGCTTTAAAACTTTAAGCTTACTTTTGAAAAATTTATATTCTTAATATCTTCTTTAAATATATTAAATAATATTAAATAATTAATTAAATAATTAAAATAATTAAAATAAATCTTAAATAAATTTTATTTATATTAAAAAATTTCTAAAATTAAAATATTTTGTTATTAAATATTAAACTATCTTTTAAAATATATAGATTTTAATTGATTTTAATTTAATATTTAATATTTAATACTACTATAAAAAGATTAATTAAAAACTGCCAATTTAAAATTTTAAAAGTTGTCAAAATTTGATTAAAGCTACTAGAAGTTGACAAAACTTACTCAATTATTGTACAATAAATTTTCCACTTTAAAAGTAGAATTAAAAAATAAGATTGTATTATTTTTAATTTTATGTATTTGAAAGCTTATATTTTATTAATTTTTAAATTTTGCATAGAATATATATACACTTATATCAATATAACTAGTATATATTTATTATATTAATTATTTGTAGAAAAAAATATAACTACCTATATTTTAATACTTATTATAAAAAATCTTAAAATTTTGTAATATAATATGAAGCAGTATGTAACCTACTTGGCCAGTCTTCTTTAGATGTATTTATATATAGATTGCTAGAAAAAATTCTATTGTTCAAGTAGATTTTTATCTCTTCTTCAGTTCCTAGCAATATTTTTAGCAACCATATTTTATTCTATCTTTTTAGAAATGACTCTATTTAATTAGATTGCTTCTTTAATTATTTTTCTATATTATTTGTTTATATTCTTAGATATTAATCTATAAAAGTTATCTTGTATTTTTATCACTCAATACATTTGAGTCATATATTAATATATTTTTATCTATTCAAATACTTGTTAAGGATACAAATTAAAACAGATGCATCAATTAGTAAAAACTATGTCAAAGAAAAATAACAAGATAGAGATAAAGAAGTATGTATATTCAAGAAGAAATCAGAATGGCTATCGCCAAAGACCAAAAAATACATAAGACTCTTAAATTAATCTAGAAGCAAGAAAGGAGTTGACAAGAGTGAAGAAGGCTTCACTCTTGTCTCTATTTATGCTATCTATCTAAGAGCTACATGGTGGTATTCTATAGGACCTCCTACACGTGTCTAATTTGCAAGACACATGTCAAACTTATAAGACAAGTTTCTCACATGTGCGCACGTACTTGGCTTATTCCGCAAGCTATCAACATGTGCGACATATGGCTAGCTTGTTCCACAAGCTACCAATATGTGCAATACGTTGTCGTGTTGCAGCACGTTTATATAGTGAAAGGTATAGATAAGAGTAATTTATATTTAATACTTAATTATCTTAGTTCAATAGGAACTTAGGATACTTAAGAAAAGGGTTATGGAATCCTCTTAGATTATTTTCTTGTTTTAACAGCTAACAGATAAAAGTTAGTTGTTAAAGTTTTCTTCTAGGCTATACAAATTCTATTACTGATTTTGAAAAGCCATAAGTTAATTAAAATAGGATACAAAAGAAAAATAGTTATTATATTTGATACTAGGATTAAGTTGAGGATAGGATTCAACTTAAAAATCCTTAGAATTAGTTGAATTGATACCTAGGAAAAGACCAGGTATGAGACAGGGTCGAAATCAGACCTCTAGGGACAAAAACGACCACCGCAGGCAAGAAAGAGAGATATTTGAAGATCGGCAACTAGGATTGGATAGCTAGCTTAAAGGAAGCTCCAAGGGCATTTAGCTTGTAACCATAGGGTTTTAAAAGACTTAGCAATCGCTATACAAAGTCAGAGTTTGTATTGGTGTTTTGGGTTTTATATAAGACAATGATAGCTTGCATCATTGAGTGATTCGTGCAATCTATGAAGTATCTATAGTTTAAAATTTGGTATTGTCTAGATTATTAGATGTGCTAAGTGTATACAAAAATTTGTATTAATCTAGTTATGCAATCAAGAGATATTTGAGTTTTGATACAAAGGATTGTCGGAAGTTAGCAGTTTAGGGTTGGATAGGGTTTTCTATGATAACTAAAGATCCACCAATTGGATCAACGTAAATTTTGGTATACTAGTAGAAGACTTTTAGTTTGAGCTACACACCAAGTTTGAGCTGAAGTCAGTAATGAAAGAAGGAGAAATCACCACTGGAGTTTCTGTATCAATCTTAAAGTTGGCAGCTGAGTGTCATCAGTGCGCTATTTGGGCATTTTCTTGCAATTTGTAAGTTGGGTTGAGCTAAATTTTCTTGAGCATGTAAAAGGCTTATACCAGCATTTGTGTGCAAAATTTCATACTAAGTGGATAGTTAGATTAAAAATTATAGCTTGTCAAAGCTCACTGATTAGGATTAGGGCTTACAAACAAAAATAAAAATTGCTTAATTATAAAAGAAACGAGGTAATTGGGATATATATATAGTTGATGTTACTAAGAGGAGTATTTTTAAACAATTTTGAATTGAAGTTCAAATTATATTCCTTATACATGGCTGAAACCTATTAGGATTTCTTGATTATTTGTAAACATTACTTTACCTTTTACAGCCAAGTGCCTAGTGCATTCCCGAAAAAGACAATATATAATATGACAACATAGCTAGTTTGTTGACCAAATTTTTAACCTATCAATCACCTATAAACATGTATAAAGGTGATTTTGCATCTATGAAGCTTTTAAGAAGTTTCTTTTTAAGATATTATCAAATTAATTTATTATACTTACTTCTATTAATCTATATTAATTAGATAGTTATTGGAGTAAATCTTATGTTCGTGCCATTACCCCCCCTTCTAAAGACGAGTTCCACAAGGAGCGGTGATTATATGTTGACGAAGTCTATGATACATCAAATTGTACTTACCTTGTATTCTGATTTTTGTTCCCTTTGAAGGTAGTTGATAGGTCTTTTCAGCCATTGATAGTGTCTCATACCAGGGTGAGAGGACCACCCTATTATTTGATCATTGTTGAGGCCTTCATAACTTCTTTCAAAGAAAAAATTAGGAACACCATCAAGAGTAGTTCTTACCTCTAAAAGTATCACCAAACATCGAAAGTCTCTTTCAAGGTCATTATACTAAACACATTGTATTTTGCCATCAATCCAAAGAAGGATGTGTCGTTCTTAAGAGTCTTCATCTCTATTCTATCGTCTTGAAGGTTGTAATAGTCATAATGTCTCGTCTGATAAATCACTAAACGATGGCTCTTGAGATGAATTCCCTGGTTATTGATTTCTACACTTAGATTAATTGAAATCTAAGCAAAAAATTTTTATCTAGATTTACAAATAAATCCTATTTTCTATAATGTTAAACCAATATTAGCAAGTATTAATGAATTAGTAGAAATTCTAAGTGTAGATAAAGAATTCTAATATCCTTAAAAGGACTTTTGGTTCCATTAGCATGAACCATTTCAATTACAAGTGGTGGAAAGAGCTTGCACCATATCCACTTCAACCTTGACCATCACCTTCAAACTATGGCCATGCCTCAAATCCTTGCTACCTACTAAAGTTGTGGCCATAACCACGCATCCTGACCTCCTAAAGCCGTGGCCATGACCAGGCATTTCGACCTCTAAAGCTGTGGCCATGACCACACATTTCGACCTCTAAAGCTGTGGCCATGACCACACATTTCGGTCTTTAGGCCATGGCCGTGGTAAATTAACCGGCCTGCATCCTTAACCCTGACCCTTGACACCCTGATGAGGGCTTAATTAGCAACCGCGGCCCATCAAAGCATCCTTGGTTCCTTTGTTCCCTCCTCGGGCAACCCCAACGCCGGGATACTGCTGCAGAGTTTGATCCCTGGTTATAAGATTTCCTCTAGAGGTTAACCAGACCCCTGGTTATAAGATCCCCTGGTTATAAGATCCCTGGTTATAAGATCCCCCGGTTATAAGATTCCTGGTTATAAGATCCCCTGGTTATAAGATCCCCTGGTTATAAGATTATCTCTACTATTTGTTCTTGTGTCCTCGTCGACCTACCCATCAACGTGAATTTTCCTTGTTGTTCGCCCCCTTGTGTATTCGTCGACTTGTCCGTTGATGGGGATTTCCCTTTGCCTTGCTGTTGCTCACCATGTTGATGTCGTTGACCAACCTGGTCAACGTGAGTCCCTTGTATTGCCGTTGTCACTTGGTTCATTGTGTTATAGCCGTTAAGGCCTTGCGACGACAAGCCTTTCCCATCCACGGTGATGTATCTGTTGAGACCCTGTGATGACGCGCCTTCCTCATTTAATTGTGTTGCGCGTGTCAAGACCCTGCGACGACGCACCCTTCCCTATTTAGTGTGATGTGCCCGTTGAGACCCTGCGACGACGTGCCCTTCTCCATCCAATGTGTTGTGCCCATCAAGGCCCTGCAACGACAGGCCCTTCCCTGTTCACCATATTGCGACCGTCGAGACCTTGCGACAGTGCGCCCTTCCCCGTCCACTATACTGTGCCATCAAAGCCCTGCGACGACGAAGCTGTCCCTGCTCACCGTGCTGTACCCGTCGAGACCCTGTGACGACGCACCTTGCCCTGCCTATTGTGCCATGCCGCCAAGATCCAGCGACGACGAGCCTCCAAGCATTGTGCTGTGAGGAAGCAACTGAACTGTAGGAAGCCTCGGATTGCAACCATGGATGTGTAAATTGAATTCTTAATCGTGATAATGTATGTGTTCTATGTGAATGTTAAAGCGGTGTAGTTAAGCCTCAATTGAAATGGAAACCCACACCTAGGCGGAATTAAAGGAGAAAATAACACATAATCACGTAGTAAAAATCATCCATGATAATTCAATGGTATATCTTCATAAATCCCGGACAACTAACTTATCAAGGCAATAATAAATAAATAGGAAAATGAACAATGAGAAGAATTAATCAATGACAAAGCAAGGATAATAGAGCCTAATATGAGCCTAATAGCATATGAAAGGGAAGAGAGAAAATTCAAAAATAGCTTATTAAAGAGTATTTAGAAGTAATTAATTAAACTAAACAATATATAAATTTATTTACATAACTTAGAATCTCAACACAATTGCAATTCTTAGAAAAACATATAAATAATTAGTATTAAGTATAGACATAAGATAATGTATTATTCTATTAGAGGGATGTTATTTTTCACAAGCATAGAAATAGAAGGAGGTTAGTAACAAAGATGGTTTATTTCTATATAAATGCCTTCTATAATCTTCATCTATATAGATACAAGAGTTTTTTATGAAAAAAAAAGAAAAGAAGTAGCTCAATTCTATATTCTATACGCTTATGTGTATTTTTAAAATTTATAGACAATTCTTTAATTAGTTACAAGAGTAAAAAAGATGCAATGCATGCTTATGTCATTGTTTACTTTTGACTTCTATACTTTGATTGCAATTTTTTATATCACACTAATCATATTAATATCGCTTCTTTCCTTATGTGGGACTTAAATCACACACCTTTTTAATTATTTAGAAGTTTTTATATAGTCTATCTTGCTACTTAGATTAAAGAAGGTTCTAAGGTAATTTTAATTTCTTCAAGAGAGTTCTTTTAATTTTTTTGAGTACGCCATTAATTTTTGGTCAAGTTTCTAATAGAATGCTAAGAAATCAAAAAATAAATTCTTTATTAGATTCCATAATAATATAAGTGTGTATTTTTTATTTTTTTTTATTTTGATTAAATATTAATAATAATTCTTATATTTTTTTATAAAATCTATTATTATTTTATTATTATTATTATTATATAAAAATTTAACCAATTATTTTTTAAAATATTGATCAAATAATAATACTTGGGATTGGAATCCAACTTAGTTAATAATACTATAAAATGTTTAAATATTTCAAATTTTTCTTATTTAATCATATGTAGTTGAGAATTTAATATTTTAAATATTATAATAGAAATAATTCTTTCATTTATTTTAAAATTCCTATCTAATTTTGATTTAAAGAATAAAAAATATCTATTATAATCTATTATAACCAATTATCAAAAAAAAGAAAGAAAGATATAATATAGTACCAAAAAGGATAAATTTGAGGATTTAAAATCAATTTCTCTTATTCTTCTTTTATAATAAAAACTTTTGTTTTTAAATTTTTTAGATGTTATTAATATGTTGTATCCAATTTTTATAAAATAAGAATTTTTTAAAAATTAAATAATAATATTTAATGTTGGTATTTTTGGATCCTGCTATAAGAACCTATTTTAATTCTTTTAGAAAGACCTAAGAATTTTTAATTCGAGATTAGAAACCATTTTTGAACCGAGCATTTTTTAATCTTGACTAATTTTTAGAAATAAGAACTTATTTGTAATTTAGAGTATATATCAGCTTAAAACATAGCTACCATTTTTTTAAAGGCTTTTGAAGTAACTTTAATAAATTTATCTTTGATGAAATTTTGAATATTTAATTCTTTAGAATACTAAAATTTCATGACTCATTTATAAAATAATATTTTTATTATTTCTTTTAGATCAATTTATCTTAAGACTTTTTTATTATTAAATTTTTAATTAAAAAAATCTAATTTTTTTTTTTTAGAAGAGTTTTTCTATCTTAGTCTATATAAGTTTTTGACTATGGCTTTGAATTTCTAGAAGACTTTAAGAGAGCATACCTAAATGGAAGTAAAGATTAAAAAAATAATAAAATATTGCTAATAATGATAATTCTACTTGCTATACTGAGACTTATTTAGCATCAATATTTTAATTTCTTTTAAAACTCGTTGATAAAGAATTTATCTTAATCTACTATTCTAAAATAAAAATCACAAAAAATATCTAATAATTTTTTTTAATTTAATGGATATTAATTTATTTTTATATTCTATTATTATTTTTATATTCTATTATTATTTTTATATTCTATTATTACTATTAATATTAATATTTTAGATTTTAGAATGTCTTTTTTGACGAATTTAAAAAATATTTTAAAACTAATTTTTTTTTATGTCTTCTATCTTTTCAAAGATTTTAGTATTTTTTTCTATTCTTTGTGCTTTGAAATTTTTTACATTAGCTTAGATTTTTTTGAAATTTTATAAAAATTTAAGATTTTTTAGGTGACTTTAAAATAAGGTTCAATTTTTTTTTGTTTATTTATTTTTTAAATTTCTAGTAATCCATGATTTTATAGATTTTTGATTTATTATAGAAATTTTAGTTAAATTTAATAAAAATCTACATTTTTAAAAAAATTATCTATCATTTAGAGCTTAAGATCAAATTCTATATAATTACTTTTGTGCCATTGGATTAAATAAAATCCTATTATTCACTTAATGAGATGACTCCTTAAATTGTCTTTATTGAATTTGAATAGTTATTTCTAATAGTAGATGATTTAATATGCCGACATTATCAAAAATACAAGAATATAGAGCAATAGACTTGAACTAGGATAAGATTTCAAGAAGAAGCCAACAAGAACTTGAATTAACTAGATGAGTACACGAACAACATTAAGAAAGGTGAGCTAAAACTTCAAGAGATGCATTGTCAAGATTGAAGAACTCTTTAGCCTCGACCCTTATATATACTCATGTTTAAGATGCATCTTTAGTAGCTTCCATCAAACTAAGAAGCTTCTTAAGCAACTTCTACCAACTAGGAAGCTTCTTGAACTTCTTCTATTAACTAGAAAACTTCTCAACCAACTTTCACCAACTAGGAAGCTTCTCAACTCACTTTCCTTAACTCAAGAAGCTTCTAGAATGTTCTAGAAGGTTTTGTGAACCTCTAAAGTTTATATCCCTAATATCACCCCTTTTTCTAGTGACAAGTTCTAAGAGGAGCTCAATCTTATTACATACATAAAAAATCAAGAATATGCTGCACTAATGAAGCTATATATTTTATTCTCTGTTCTTGGATAATAGGTTATATTAGTCCTTGAAAAAATCTTCTATGGCCTTAAGCTAATACTTCTATTGTTGAAATATCCCATCCAAGGATCTGATCTTCATTGCGGCCTTCAAAACATATAGCTTGGTCTTTGCATCTTTTAATATTGTTCCAATTTTCACCTTGTTTTAAGTGATAGATCTCTAGATATTGCAACTTCAAACTACCAACTTCTGATACCTCCTCACACTAATGAGCAAATATCTCCCAGTTGCACTATCAGATTGTTACAAAATTTCTTATACTCTTAGCTCATCTAATTAATCATATATTATCAAATTTGCAACCATAGATGTTGCACCAATTGCAAAAGACAATCAAAAGCCCTAATTTTATTACATAAAATCCAAATCGTCAATACAAACCCTAATTTTGAATAACCATTGCTCTGTCTTCACAAATCCTATGAAAACAAACTTTTGGCTTCTAGAATGAGCTCAAAACCTTCTTCCAAATCCTACTCGCCAATCTCTCGAATATCTCAAATCCCTGCCTTTGGTGGTCGCTTTTGTGGCTAGAGGTCTGATTTTGACCCTATCTCATATCCAGTCATCCCCCGAATATTAATCCAACTTATTTTAAGGATTTTTAAACTTAATCCTATCTTCAACTTAACCTTGGTATCTACTATATTAATCTTTTATTTCCCTTATCCTATTTTTATTAACTTGTGGCTTTTTTAAAAGCCGTAAAACAGTTTCTACAACCTAAAAGAAAATTTTAATAACTAATTTTTATCTATTAGCTATTAAAACAAGAAATAATCTAAGAGGTTTTCATAAATCTTTTCTTAAGTACCTTAAGTTTCTAATGAATTAAAATAACTAAGTATTAAGTAGAATTTATCCTTATTCATACTTTTCACTATATAAACGTGTTACAACGTGACACTATCAACTTTTAAATTGTTAGATCAATTGTGTATACTTTTTTTATATTATCTTCTCTTATACATTAAATTATAAATTATTTCATGGCCTTTATCAAATTTAGAGTTATGTTTCCACCTTTTGCTAGTTAAAATTTAATAAATATATTTTCTTGGATTTCTAACAATTTAATTTTCTACTACTTAATTTACAATAGCTATGCTTGTAAAGATTGTATTATTAGTTGACATGAGTTCATATTTAAGCCCCTACTTGCAATCTATTATAATTCCTTAGTTTCTTTAATATGTTTATTATTTTTGGATTGCATAATCTCTTAGACCAATTAAAACTATTTTACTAATCCACTTCTCTTTTATTTCTTTTTCAAATCTACCACAACAAAATCCTCATTTTTTATTGCATTTTTTTTGTAATTTTTTATTTATTTAGGTAGCATCCTTTGCTGTATCTTAATATTGTCTCATAGAGAGATATCATGTCTTTGATTCTATTATGTAGAGCATCCGTGTGAGACTTAGATACCAGGCTTGGTGGACGATTCAGAATGCCAGGAAACTTGGGGTCCAGAACCTTTACGTAACAATGAGGTAGATCGTTGACATGCATATATTCGCACTTCGTTTACACTGCTATTTCATGTTTACTGTTTCATAAGCTAAGATCACTAATGCAGCATGAAAGGCTGTTGCACATGTACCTCAAGAATGGTAGTTCGGAGACACATCAGGGTTGATGAGGCTGCTTTCGTACCGAAAACAGATCTCATTGGGGAGTTCCTTCAAGTCCCTTGCTGTGGGCAAATCTATAGATATCGTGTTTCCAAGATCGGGCAAAGGTGTCTTTGCTTTCGATATTGTGATGGTCCCTCTAATGTCATTCACAGATTTTGATGTGAAGGATGTGGTTGTATCCAACGGAAGGTTTTCATCAGGTAATCAACCAGAGCAGGAGCGTCACAATATGAGATGAAGATGATGAGAATGGCGTAGGGGATTATCAAGTCGAGGAGATTCGAGATCAGCCTCACCCACAGTTTGATGTAGGCGTCTTTCAAGGCACTTTACCTCTTTTGATGTCTGAACTGCAAATAGAAGAACGCTTCAGTATAGTTGACATTGTGGGATAGGAAAAATATTAATAATGATGCTTTGAGTGCAGAGCCACTTGCAGGAATAAGCATTATTCGCACTGCTTGCCAGGAGCACAGTTTTTGGACAACTAGGCCATCTTTCTAGGCCCTCAGATTGATGCCCGAAACAGAAATCATGGTTCCCAGGCAATTCATCGATTGGGTCCACGAGTATTAATCAAAGTTTCTGAATTACAATGTGGCCATTCACATATTGTATCCACCTCGGGTACTGTTATATCTGACTGTCATCATTAGATCAACAAGGGAACCTTCTAAAAACATCACCAAATGCAAAGACTGAACAACCATCCTTGCCGTCTAGAAATGAGATCAGAATGGAATAGTTTTTGGTATTTTCCCAGGATTTCTGGAACATTAGGTTCGAAGGCAAGAAATCTTTACTTCCCAACGCGGATGCATGCTGATGTGTGGCTATTCTAAGAACATGAAACTCGCAGATTCCAATCTCTGTATCGTGCACGTTAGATTCGCGCATAAACATCTTTCCTAGAACAATGCTCAATAATAGAACAAAGCCAAACGCTGGGTGAGTGAATTTGAATCAAATTTGCTTCAGAAACGATAGCCTAGTTTTGTCCTTTTCCCCAAGGATTAGATTGAGCAGCGAGTTTGGTGGCAGAACAACAAAGGCCCGAGAAACCGCATCACATGAGCCTGGACAGTTTTCTCCAGGCCAGCTTGGTTTCCCACCATGAGCAGCTAATAATTTTCTGAACCCTATCGTCTAAGAATAACGATCTTGGGTCGATGCGCAATTTGAGATCATCAACGTTGATGTACAGGCTAATTTTGAAATCCACCTTTCTTTCCAGACGACAAGTCATTCCTGCTGCACACATGTGAAGCATGGAATTTGCAAATGACGTGAGGGCTCACGATCGGAGACTCACTGGAGTCTCCAGCTTTATACTTAATGCATCAGGGACACTATTTACGGCCTTTTCTCGGTGTTTACAGATGGTCTCGAGTTGACTAGTGTTTTTGTCTGAAGTTCCGAACTGCTGCAGGGCATGATTAATAAAATACTAGATGCGTCCAGACTCCTAATCATATCGTAGGCTTAATTTAGGGTTATTCGCAGCGGGGAATCAGGCTCGGACTTGCAACGAAGATTAAAATAGGCTAACGGACGTGAGACATCGGCAGTGTGAGCAATCGCGTTGGAGCCTGCGTGTGCATATCAGACTCTGAACTGCGCCGCCCAGCAAAGTTCCAGAGTTCATCTTCCTCTTTTGTCAATATGAATCCCCACCAAGTCCCGTATCCGACCAGTTAGTGTATGTCTTTAATCGTTTACGAACTACAGATTGGTTTCAGCTGTCAGCAGAATCCTCTCTATCAGTGAGTTTCTGCCATGGAGAGTTCGAGGTGTGGGTATGACGCTCGAAAAACAACTCAACTCCAAACATCATGCTGAAAAGATTAAGGAAGTGTTTACTCTTAGCTCTGAAGTCGCGCTATGCCTTGTGGGTATCTTCTGCGGAAGCTTGGCAGCGTGTGCATAAGGACATCAGCTTGGGTTGGGACAGGGAGGGTACATCCTGCAATCGGTGGCAACAAGAGCAAGAAGTCGACAGGAACCCGGTCGGATTGTCTTCGAATGGAATCTCCTGTAAAGCAGTAAGTTCAAGCCACATGAGACACATAGAATTGGATTTTGTTACTTGAAGGGTACTGCATTTGGTGTGTTGTGTGGTTAGCTGGGGTCTTCGATTGTCACCTTAAAGGAATGTTTTGACAACTTTTCCCGACAACTACAATCAATGACTCCACAACTGTTTGTACCATGTATACACAATCTACACCTTCGTACATATTGTAGGCATTGTCACCGCTCCTACTGTGTACATACCAACCGACCTTCTACTTGAGGTGGGCAGAGGTTGACATTGAGCAGCTCAAAAACCATTGAGGGCCGCATGTTTTCTAGTAAGCGGTGACTATGCTTGATCTAACTAGGGCCCCGAAGTTTAGAAATAATTTTCGGGCCACCTCTTTGATGTGACAACAAGTGAAAGTCCACGCCCTAGT
Source organism: Physcomitrellopsis africana (assembly GCA_036785485.1). Classification (NCBI taxonomy): domain Eukaryota; kingdom Viridiplantae; phylum Streptophyta; class Bryopsida; order Funariales; family Funariaceae; genus Physcomitrellopsis; species Physcomitrellopsis africana. Next base: position 413,993 of record JAWRVF010000190.1, on the reverse strand, counting down.
GGAACTCAACCTTGATGGGGCTGAAGTGGGTCATATACGTGAATCAGGCAGAAGTCCAACTGCTATTCTATGATATTAGGTTTGATCATTGCTTGTGTATGTAATCTTTTTTCTCTACATCTACCACGAAGTATTAGGTAACATAGATCTAAACACATGTGTGGAATGTAAAAAGGATAGAAATAAAAATAAAAAAAGAATTGCAGACAACTAGCAGAGTTTTCGAAATAAGTTGTACCTGAAGTCTGTCACGGCTGTGGTATCTCAACAGCGAGACCTGCATGTACAAAATATTAATATAAAAGGTAGACTGAGTTGGATTTCAGATCTGTGGTAGTCGGAGTAGACTCGTGAATGACGTTTACAAGAGTGGTAAAATCTGACGCCGTTCAACAAGTATTTTCTTCCACTCTGGATGCACCACTTGCAGAATCTAGCAATCACTCTGCACTTCTCTGTACATGGTAATTCTCAGGCGATCACACTGTCAGCAAGGCAGTCGCATCAGTCATCAGATATGTCCAATTCGTTTGTTAGCCTCATGCATGATTCCTCGCCATTGCTCTTCATTGCTTAGAACTACTGCAAACGTTTCAAGGTTGGCGCAGAATGTTATTATATCTCGAACTCCGGACCACGGTGAAGTGACAAGCCCATGAACAATTCGACCTCTGGTCGCTGTGTAACAATCAGCGGAATCGGAACTGGGTGATGCGACGGGAACTAACCAGATGAGTCTGGAAAAGCGGCAACGGAAGCGTCGTGGGCGGTATGCTTCTTTTGCGCTTTCCGTTGCACTTGCAGATCCTCTCATGGACTGAAATACCTTCGCTCACCGTCGTCCTCATCCAGCTCAGGGTCCGGGGTGTGGTGCTTCGAACGCTATCCCATCGGTGATTAATCGCCATCCTCGTCGCTTACCGCTCCCCTTTTATTTCTGCTGTTCAGCTCCGCGTCGAGGGCTAGCTCTCGCAGATAAAGCTTTCAGGTTGAATGCCCCACAACCGAAACAGAGACCAGCAATGCACCAACCGAGCCGAAACCTCCACAACTTCCCTGGAGCTCACAATCTTACCGACAAGTTGGCTGACCCCTTCAAGCGACCAGGTCAGCCAACTTGTCGGTAAGATTCCATGAGGCATTTTTATATTTTTTTGTTAATTTTTTTGGGGTCTGTAGGTCTGTATTATATTCCACTGCTTGGATTATATTCCTCTCACTCTTAGTTTGTGGTCTCCGTTTCACGCTGGTATATCTAGGAAATGCTTTATATTTTAGGGCAGGAGTCTTGAAGGGTGTACATGTTTAGGAAATATTCGTTTAAGCCAGGTCTGTTTTGACGTTGATCAACTACTTGGTCGATATGCGGGGGAGAAGCTAAAGGTGGAAGAGCAGTCAATGAGTACCAACAAAAAGGGTAAGCACGCGCTGACCTGTATTTTTGGGGTTTTCTACGCAACTCCGGCGAGAAATTGCAATTGCTAATGAACTAAGCGAGGAAAGATCTAATTTCGTGGCGAGTCTGGTGGTCTAGTCTCTTGCAGTTTAGTGTTAATTTTGTGGTGAAGAGTGGAGAGGAGGAGGAGGAGGAGTGGTAGCAGTAGGCTGATCGGAATGGGGAGCAGCAACCTTCAGCATGGTAGCCGAGAAGAGCTTAATTTATTCCCAACCTTATTCGAAACGCGACAACGTCTTCAATTTTGCTCTTCAGAAGTTCACTTGCATGAACCTGATTCGCCGTCAATTAGCGAATCGAAGCCCGAAAATAAAGTTCTAATCTTGCAAACGCAGGATGATTGCGGCTCCAACACAGCTGTAGCTTCATCACTGAACAACTCCACAGCTTGTTTCAGTTTTCAGACTGCGGCACCAACTGAAGAGGTTAAAATTGACGTGAATGATGTTGAACCTGACAGTGTGACACAGCCCGAGCCACCACCAGACAACGACCACACTCACTTGGGTAGGTTATTTCAAAGTCTTCCTCTTGCTTCTGCATCATAAGCTGTATTCTTGACGTTTGGAATTTGAAGGGAGTAGTAGGGTCAATCTGTGTGCACACAAAGAATCTACTTTCTCATCGCAATGCAATATGGTTAGAGCGTAATCTCATACTGCATCGATGCTCGCTGTCCAATCTCAAAGCATGCTCTGGCTGGGTATTGTGGTGTCGTTCACGATCATGGTCTCTATCGGTGCTAGTTTTGGGAGACTAGCCACGTCCACCGCGAACGATTATCAATTACTGGGATGGGGAAGAGGGATCCCTGCAGATTTAACTCAATTGTCTTGGTTTGAGATACAGGACTGCTCGGATTGCATAAAATCTCTCAATCGTAAACTCTAAATTTATAAAAGAAACCATGGGTGTCCATTCTCACCCCAAATTCGAATAGTGAAAGTATGACAGTCAGAAGTTCTGGTTATTAACATGTCAGGTAATAAAATGCTGCATATTATTCCATGTCGCCTCAACGCAGTGAAGAATTTTTAGTGTCATTGTGAGTGGTGATCACGTAGCAGAACATTTGCCAACAAGCGACAAGTGCCCGAAGGGTGCCACTAGCATCAGTTTCCAGTAGCTAGAAGTCACATTGCCATTGTAAGTAAAGGTCACAAGTTGTGTGTTCATGCCTCATTCATTCATTTCAACCTTTGATCAACGCTTATAGTTTTGCGATGGAAGTCCTGGCAGTACTGAAAAGCTTGAGGTGCTTGATGTGTCATGTTTCCAAGGGAAAGCGACGAAGGCCCTCCCGGAGAAGCTGACACTGGGCTCGACACGTGCTGGTCGAATGCCCGGAGGAGTTGCCTCTACTGACAAGACAGTCTAGAACAGTGTCAATGATGCAGCTCGTCGTGGTCTCTCCTCCTTGGCACAGCGCCGGATCAAGTGCAGCAGCAGCAGCAGATGGGGTAGCAAGAGTCCCGGAGATCGTGAGCTGCAGGGTCGATGGTCATGGCCTTGTCGATCCTGCTTTGGCAATCCTGCTTTGTCGATCTGAGGAGGAGGAGCACGTTGAGCTGTGGAATCTGGTGTGATCTGGCCATGCATCTTCCTGTGCAGATGATCACCACACCACTTGGGAAGTACCTGCAGTGCAAATCTAGTGCAGGAGAATGCAATGCATTTGTGCAGACTCGGAGGAGATGAAAATCTGAGGTGTTGGATGTTCGTTGAAATCCTTGGACCCGAGCACTTGTATTTGTCGATTGCAGGTTATTCTGAACTGTGGGTGCGTGATGCTTTTTGTTGCATGGCATCCGTATAACGAAAAGTTTTTAGGAAAAAAAACGAAAAAAAAAAAAAAAAAAAAAAAAACAGAAAGTAAGATAAACAAGAACGAAGAATAGGAAGAGATTATCAGTGAGTTGTTTACACATCAATGTAGATTTTTAGTTGTATTTCTGTCCATACTTCCGGTACTGGGGAACTTCATAATGTGGCCGCTTTAGGATTCATTTTCTTGCATGTGTGTTTTTTGAGAAATTAGGATGCAGTGTATATGCAGAAATTAGAAAACCAGGTGATAACATAGAGGGAATAGAATTGGAGACAATCTTATGAAGTTCATCACAATTGAATAGAGTGATTAAAAAGTGATGTAAAACAAAAAAACAAAAAAAACAAAACACAAAGAAAAAAAAGACCTAACGTATTTTTTTTAAATAACCACCTAGCATGAAAATTTGGTCGTGCTGAAAAATTAATCTTGTGAAAAGTCCAAAATTAATGTTTTATTTAACTTCAAGGTGTTAGTTTGATGTTTCATTATGTCTGTGCTTTACACCAATGACAAGCCAGAAACAATTGAAGCAAATAATAAGTTATACAGTGTGTGTGTATATATATATTATTGGAGGTAATAGAAAACGAGATTCTCAGATTAAAAATTTTAGAAAAAATAGTTTTGGAATCCATTAATAAATACCAATAAAGATTGATGTAAAAAAATTCAAAAAAAAATTCAAAAAAAATAAACAAAAAAATTTAAACAAAAATATTTATTGTAATAATTTCAAAAATATATAAATTAAATTCAAAAAAAAATATTAAATAAAAAATGTTAAATTAAATATTAATACATGTAATAATTTCAATAAATAATATAGCTGATTTTTTAATTATAATTTTAACAAAAAAATTCAAAAACATTGATTCACACATGTTTTGAAATATTTAGATTAAAATAACCAAACTATTATCAATACTATAAAGTTTATAAACTACAATAGATTTGGTCCTATATTTTAAATAAAAATAGAATTATTTGGAATATACATATAAATAAATATTCCCAAGTCACAAAATCAAATCAACAATCTTTGGTACAGATGAAAACTTCCATTGTTTTTCACTTATCATGAAATATTAAAAGACAAACATAAGTAAAAGTTCTAATAAAAATATATTTTTTATTTAGAGAAACTCACAAGTAGGATGCAATTTATTTTGAAGATTGAAAAATTAAGTGTTTTAGAAAAAGATAGTTTTCACTATTGGTAATAAATATTGGTAATACAGTCACTACTTAGATAAGTTTTAATTGATCCAACAGCTACTTCATGTAAACTACTAAAAGTAAAACTGCACCAAGGCTCTTGTTTTAAGTTTTGTCTCTTTTTGTAAAGAACAGCATTTTAATTCCGTATTCTCAAAGATATAAAACATATAATAAAAATAAAAATAAAATTTTAATAACAATAATAATGCTAAATTACGTTTTACATTTTTTAATAAAAATAAGTACATTTTTTCTCAGAAGTAGCATTATTCTAACCTTCAAATGTATTTTTGTACAAATAGGTCTTCCTAAACCTAGTATTAAATTGAAAATATCTTATCAATAACATATTTGATAATTTTTTTAAAAAAAATCTATGCTTTAGAAAGAGTCAAATGCTTGTCATTGATCTTTTTTAATCTTATGTCTGCTGCTACAAAGGAATCTTGGCCTTTAATAACCTTTTGCAATATTATGTCATTTTTGTAATTTAAAAATAGTTTTTTTAATAACATTTCAAGTCAATTACTATTAGGATGCTAGTCAAGCAATTGAAGTCTCAACTAAAAAAAATGATGTTTTCATTTCTTCACTGTTATCAAAATTTGCAATATATGTATTAGAAAAAAAATGCACAAGCTTCAACATGCTGCCTTACATTGCACACATTTTTTACAATTTTTTTCAGCTATTTTCAAGCATCATTTCCACCTCAATTATTGGTTGTTAACATTCTTTGAAAAGTCACTAGGCATGCACAAAACAGGCAAATAAGATAGTACTTTAAAAAGTAATATTTTTATGTGCTAGCAAAACATAATGTCAAAGAAAGAAAAAATAATATGTCATTTATTTTAAATTTAACACAAATAACTCTAAAAAATAAAAACAAATAAAAACTTCCATGGTCAGAAAGTATCTTCTTTATTAAACAATGTTGTGTATATGCTAGAATATCTATTTTAGTTTTATTTTACTTATTTCTTTATTTTAACTTCAAAAATAAAAAGATGCTGTTCCCACTATTTTTATCCCCTTGACATGTCTTTATGACATGAAGGATGTATAAGTTTCTAACAGCTATGTGTTAGATGATTGCTGTGGTTTGTTTCAAAAAATTAAAGGTTTGTGGTTTTGGTGTCATTTGTGTTATTTAGAGATTGAAAATAACCAATTACTTGGACCCCCCTTGGATAATATAATAATATAGCTAGAACAAGGGACTCAGCTGCATTAATTATAATAATAATAATAATAATAGGTTTAGGAAGACCTATTTGTATTAAATTCATCAAGAAAAGAATAAAAACACACACACTGAAAAACTGGTAATCCAAAAATCTATGTGCCCACTTTAGATTGTATGAACATAAATACAAAAACAGGGCTACGTACTTCATTAAGGTACACCAATAGTATAAAAATTTTAATTCATGAACTTGTAAAATACTGCACATATTTTGGGGGTGAAGAAAAATTGCAGCAGATTAACATGGAAGAGTCATGATTCTTAGTTGAATGAGTGAGGTCTGTGTTTTCTGGATCTGAGCAAGTAGGTAACAATAAGCTTGATCCAGTGTGACTGTGTCCACATGAGCACATTGGATTATTCAAAGGTTTGTGCAACATGAAACAATGTAGTATAGAGAGTGATTAGAGAATGCACTCAAACCCCCACATAATTTTTTAATTTTTTATTAAGATTTTTGCCTTGGATTTATTATGGAGACCTATGCTAAGCACATTCAGAATTGTCCATCTAAACAAAGAGAGAATCCTATGGCCTGAGAAGCAGAGCAACAAAATGGATGGAAGCACACCCCAATGTCATTATAAAACAAACATACAATCTTTGCAACAACATTCAGAGCATGCAGAAGACAAAGAAAGTTACATTCTACCAAAACATCTCTTAATGAGCAACTTCTTTTTGGATATGCATGTTGATATGTTAAATTTTTAGTCAAAATGTAATCTTGTGATGTGAAGGTGGATGCAAAAATTGTCCATGCTAAAACAGAAAATTTAATCAATCATGTAGTCCTTTTTTATAAGGAAAAAATCCCATATTAAAATTATTTTGCAATAGATGGCCCCATTATGCAAAGATGTTTAAAGATCAATCAAATAAGAAAAAAAATATTAGAAGATGTTACTTTTATTTGAAGTAAAATTTTGAATGAACAATTAAAAAAATATGGTTGTTCTTTATATACTAAACCTCTATTATGATGAATACATTACAATCACAAAACCTTAATTTTTATCTTGAGGCATTCTAAAATCTAGATTTTGCAAAGGACTTCGAACCAATTAAAATTCCTACTTAAATTATATTATAAGTCCTATCAAAAAAGTTTTTTTTTATAAATAGCAATTAGACTTGGTAAACTTTTGGGATCAAAATATAGCAAGGAAACACAAGACTTAACTAGAATAGTATGACTTGAGGTAGAATTCTATATTCTTAAAACTCCAATTAATTATATAAAAAATCCAAATGGAATTAGAATTAGAAAATTGAATATTTTTATTTTTCTTCTTTTTGAAATTCTAGTAGACAATATAGATTTATTAATGCATACTAGACTCCAAAAAATTACATTTAAAGGACTACATTGAGATTTTTTTAGCATTGTCAATATTTGTGTCTCATATAAATATAACAAAAAAAAGTCAATTTTAAGAAGTCATAGTGGACAACTTACAATTAGATATTTTAGATTATTAAAAGATACTAGAATATGAAAGATCAAAAATTTTATAAATCTTCTAACTAAACAAAAACTTTAGCTAGAAAAGAAGAAATAGCATAGAATCTCCTTTAAAATAGATTTTATATAGAAACTATTTTTTTATTATAAAAATTTTGAAATATTTATAATATTATAAAAAAAATGGAGTGAAAATTTTAGCTAAGTTAGATAGAGTTAATATTAATACAGCCCATATTTAACCAAATACAATTAAATACTAATATATTCAAGGAATTATTTTTCTTTTAAAATACTTTCTAATTGGAATTTTTATTCAACTTTATTATAGTTAAAAAAATTAAATTTTTTTTTTTAAAAAACTTAAGTCTTAGATTCTTATTAAAATATAATTTAAATAACTTCATAGAATTTGGCCTTATATTTTCAAAGATAGATAATCTTCAAAAAAATCTAAATAATATTATAAGTTTTTTAAAAACTTACAAAAATTAAACAATCTATAGATTTTAAATAAAAAGACTTATCAAAAAAATCAAAGCCATATTCCAAAATAATATCTAAAATTAGAAATATTAATAATAATTTAAAATAATTTAAAATAATTTGATAAGATATAAAGAATAAAAAATAGAGAGACCAAAATTATGATCTTATATTAGATAGAAGGTACAAAAAATATATATATTATACATATAAAATAAAAGAAGATTCTAAAAGATTCCAAAAGATTCTTAATAGTTTTGAGAAGGCCCTAATAGGTCTTAATAGGTTCCAAGAAGGTTCCAAAAGATCTTGAAATATTCTAAAAAATCTTAGATGGTTGTAGAAGATTCTTTGATGTTTTATCTCCAAGCATCAAAAAAACTCTTTAAAAAATTTCTTTGCATCTACTATATATATGAGTTGAAGTTGAAGGAATCTTTAATCTCAACAATGCAATCCTTATGGCTCAACTTGGACCTTTAGATCTTGTTTTGTACCTTCTTGTAACTCCTTAGGAAAAAAAGCTTCTAATTTACTTGGATATTGGTCATCTTCTTTCTCCAACCTTGATGTTAATATGTTAGTATCAATAATTCTTTTTTTTATTGTTCACTTGCTCTAAATTTTTTTATAAATGATAAGAAATTAAGTGAAATATTAGCTCAAAAAAACCCATTTCAGTCTAATTAGAAGATTATTCAAAATCAAAAAAAATCCTCACTAATCTTTTAATTCAATTTTTAAGACCCTTATCCACTTAAATTCTAATTATCTTTGATATAATTGTTTGATTAAGCTCTAATTTATAATATATATAAAACACAAATATATTTACAAATCAACAAATATGTACTTGTAGATTTATTATAAAACTCACAAATTCTCCAAAATATGAATCCATTATATTTCTTAAAAATCAAAGTCATCCAAATAGAATCTTGACTTTGCATAGCTCTCACAAATTCATTACAAATTCATTACAAATTCAAAACCAATGCTCAAAGAAACCATATCAAATCTGCTTTCTAATCTCACTCTTTGTTCAATAAAAAAAATCCGCATTTGGATACATGGTTTTGTCCCTTGGAATCTGATTTTGATCTTGGTTTACAACTGGTCCTCTCCAAATATCAATCTAAAGTTTTTCTAGGTAATTTTTATTGAAAGCTATTCTTTACTTTTGTTTAAAGATGTCTATAATATTATTTTTGCTAATCTCTTTTGTTTTATCTTATTTATGGTCCTACAAAGTAAGTAGAAGTCTTTTTTATAAAAAGGTAATATTAACACTAAATTATTTTATTACCTCCTTATCTTTTACTTATAATTTTAAAAATAATTTATTATTATATTTTTAATTTAATTCTTTTATAATATATATATATATATATATATATATATATATTTTCTTTCTTTCTTTCTTTCTTTCTTTCATTCTTCTAATAGTTGTATTATATTACAACATTAGAGCTTGGTCTTTTTGGATAGAAAGAGGATTACCTCTCTTCTTGTAAGTACTATAGTACTCTTGAGGTTACAAATTACTGTCTTCTAGATTAATATTGTCATTGATTTTTTATATTTGTGTTCTTCTTATTTCATTTCTATGGCAAGAAGTGAAAAGTTTAATATGGCAAATTTCAAAGAAATCAAATTAGATTTAATTATAAATGCTTTTGAAATATTGAAAGTTAAGATAGAGACCAAGTGAGACATTTGAGTGGATGGTTTGGTTGCAAACCATATCCTAATAAAATAAATGCTATACAATAATTTTTAGCTCATAAATAAGAATACAAAGATTTCTAGGAGCTTTTATATTTTATTATATATGCATCTTTTATTATGCATATGTAGCAAATTTTTTTAATAGTTGCTACAAAAAAAAAGATTTAAATGGGAGAAGACATATACAAAAGGAATGCAAAAGCTGAAACAATTATTATATTTTTCACTTATATTACATAAAATATGTTACAAAGATGAAATATCAATAATACTAATAGTTGATACTAGTCCATAAGATATTAAATTAAAGACAAAGAAACTATCCATAAGTGAAACAAGAATTATGGAAAACATTGATAACTATAAAAACTAAAAGAGATTATTTAATATAAATATTAGTGATAGTGGAGATAGATTATTTGCTCTTATTAGAAATAATCACCAATTGTAATACCCTTCATATTACCATTCTAAGATAGGTTGCATATATTAAGTTATTAAATCTTGAATTCAAGTATGTAACATGCAAAAATAATCTAATAGTAGATATTATGGGAACTATGTTTGGGATAACTAGATATTAGATTATAATAAAATATTATCCCAAACTAGATATGAACATGAAGGAGATTTAATTAATGATATCAAGGATATAGCTACCACTTTCTATTGTGGAACACAAAAAAGAGAGGATGAATATCCAAAACCATATATAGAAGAGTTATATAAAAAAAATAGATAGATATTGGACACTATTTGAGCATGTTATCAAAGCAACCAAAATACAATGATGTTTATTTTAAACAAATTAGATAAAAAGCCTACAACTATTTTTAAAAGGTGGTTATTTATAAAAGCAATATAAAAAGGATAGTAATATATCACAAAGAATAATTTATAAGAAAAAAATATACAAACAACTGATTCAAAAATTCTATATTGAATTTGTGGACTGATCATAGAGGTATTTATATCTTCTTTAATAAGCCCAAAAAAATATACTGATAACATAGTATGTATAGAAATATGGTGAAGTTTGTAGAATTGTGTCAAACTTGTCAAATATAGTCAAAGATTCAATACAAAGATGAATTATATTCCACATATTTGCTTACAATATATTATAAGTGGATTGAGAACCTAATTACTATGCTTATGGAATTATAGCAAATGCGGTACTTAATTTTGGTACAAGAAAATTTATCTAATCAAGTGAAAAGAAGACTTTACATACAAAATCTATTAAAAGAATTTGTAGATTTTTATTAAATAATATGAATTATGATATAGATGTATTAGAAAGATTATTATTGATTATTGAGAATTGGATGCACGTGAGATAAGAGAGCTTTTTGAAAGGTGTAGAATTCAACTTGTACTCATAATAGCATATAATTCTAAAGGTAATGCCATAACAGTGTCGTATGTCATGAAGTCTTGCTTGAGAATGCTCCAAGCACCTGGCTGTGGAAGATAAAAGAGAAATACGTAACAATAACTAGTCCTAACTTCTCTAATCAATCTCTAAATAATCCTTAATCATACCTTAATTAAATCCTAGTCAACCTTAATCAAATTCAACAAAATCCTAAAATAAACCCTACTAAATCCTAATCAACCCTAACAAACCCTAAAACAAATCCTAACTAACCTTAGTCGAATCCTAACCAAACCCTAAGGAAATCCTAAGATTGTTTTAGAACCTCAACAACTACCAAATAAACCATTGATTTTGATTGAAATTTTGCACACATCTTATTAATTAAGTTGAAAACAAGCACATTAAGTTTGAAGAATATTTAACTTCATAAAAAGAAGAAAAATCCATAAATTTGCATGGGTGATGGCCGGCCTCCTTTTCTAGTCTTAATGCCAATATTCCAGTACCTAAATCTCTTGTTTACACCATTCAATTGCTTTCAAATTTTGTATGTGCATAGAAAAACAAGTTTACTATCCACATACACAAATTTCATTCCAATCCAACTAGCAAATTGCTCAAGATCTCAAAAACTCTAACTGACCCTCAAAACTTAATTTCCGAGACCTTGACCTACTTAAACCTCAATTACGTACAACTAAACTGTTAGATTCAACTCAAATTCATAGCACACATTAACAACAACAATATCCATAAATCCACAAATTTTCAACTATGGATCTAATACAAAACTTTTGAAATTGCTTAAAATATCAACCCTATTTTATTTCATAAAATCCCAAGTTGCTGAAAACAATCCTAACTTTGCAAAGCTATTACAAAGTCATTTCTAATTGAAATCACTTTCCATCAACTCCTATGCAAAATCTCTTAAGTCTTCTCTCTAATCTCATCTTTTGATCTGCCAAAATACTCTTGATTTGCCCTAGGCAGCCGTTTTAGTAGCCAAAGGTCTGATTTCGACCCTGTCCTACAAACGGCCAACCCTTGGTTATCAATCTAACCTATCCTAGGGATTTTATAGCCCAACCCTACCCTCAACTTAATCCTAATATCAATCATACTAGTGATTTATCCTTTTTATTATATTTTTACTATTTTATGGCCTTTCTAAGACAGTAAAAGAATTACTACAATCTAGAAGGTAAAATTACTAACTAATTCTTATCTACTAACTATAAAGTAAAGAAAATAAATTAAGAGGCTTTTATAAAAACCTTGTTAAAATATGTTGAATTCTTGTTGAACTAAGATAATAGAGTATTAATTAAAAAATCATTTTTAGTCATAGTTTCACCATATAATCGTGTCACAACACAACAACGGAGCAAAGCCATCTTCTAATAGTTAAAACCATTGTTAAAGCCTACAAAGGAAGAATAAAAGAATAGCCAAGATTATTATCACTTTTTTTATGGATTGATCGTACTACTTACAATGTAGTAACTAAATATATGCCAATCAAATTGATATAAGGATAAAAGCCTATTATGCTAATTGAAGAACAAATAAATACTTAGAATATTTTATTTTGGTAAGACAACATATCTAGAGAAGAACTTCTTGTACTTTGAATTTGTCAACTTGAGAGAAGATCTAAGGACATAGAAAAAAAAACTATGAGGTTAAAAGATAAACGTTTAAAAAATAAGGACAGATTTGATAAGCGACATTAATTAAAGCTAAAAAAAATTTAAGAAGATAATTGGATTTTAAAATATGATAGTAGCTTAGATAACCAGCATAGTACTCTTTAAAAAATTTCTAAGTACTATTTGAGGCCTTATGTAATTATAAATATTCTAAATAATGCCACAAATATATTAAAGGAGCTAGATTGAACACATTTTAAAGTTTTAATTGTAAATAAAGATATATAAAAAAGTTTTCAAACAATAGAATCAAAACACAATTTGTAAAGATGTTGGAGAAGATATTGATTTTTTTATAAATAAAAAAAAAATAGAGTTTAAAAAAATCATTGCTAAAAAAATAAAATAATATCAACTACAGCTTTGATTTTTCTTGGTGCATATCAAAAGATGAAAATGTTCAAAGAAGATGGATGTCATGTTATGGTTTAGCTACTATGTGAAAATAGTATTTATTTATATATTAAAAATATAAATATTAAAAATATACATATTAAATTATATATATATATATATATATATTTATATATTTATATTTATATTTATATATATTTATATTTATATATATTAATATTTATATATATTAATATTAATATTTATATATATATATATTTATATATTTATATAATTTATATAATTTATTATACAATTGGATGAGAGTTATATTAATAGATTTTAGTTGATTATAAAATATAATTAGATTATTATTTTAGAAGGAATTTGTTTAAAAGGACTACTATTGAGGTTTGTACAATCTCATTTTTTTTTAATAATAACTTGTGAGGTTGATTTTATATTGATAATAATTTTAATATATTTTAAGTCATCTTTACTAGATATTGGTGATCCTTAAAATCTTATTTTATTTCTTTTATTTGATATTTAGGACACGTATTATATAAATCTTATTAAAAAAAAGATTGAAATAGAATCTCTATATCAAAAAGAGTAATTAGACCATCCATGTAGATGAATGGAGATAGATCATAGAAATCTCCATTTCTAATAGCCAAGAGTTATGCCTTCAAGGAGGCTATCTAAGGCCTTATTAGGAATTAGGTATATCCTTTTGGAGTTATTTGAACATCACATATTAAAATCATCAAATTTAGGTTTTCGGATGTGATTTTGGTACAAAAATTAAATTATTTGGAATTTTTATAAAGGAGATCTAGGCATTCAAAGTTAAGGTGTTGATTTTGTATCTATTGTCACTCTTTGGATTATAATGCATTCTTACAAAAAACAATGAAGGATTGGTAATTAGGATTAAAAATATCACTTTTTTGATTATACTATATATACACTATGTTGTGTTGTAACACGTTTATGTGGTGAAAATATAAACAAGAATGATTTTTTATTTAATATTCAATTATTTTGGTTCAATAGGAATTCAAGATACTTAAAAAAGATATTATAAAAGCCTCTTAGATTTTTTTCTTATCTTAATAGCTAATAAATAAATATTAGCTATTAATTTTTTCTTCTAGGTTGTAGAAATTTTTTTATTACTTTTAAAAATAATATAGAAGAGATAAATAATTGATATGGTTGATACTAGGATTAAATTGAGGGTAGGATCAAGCTTTAAAATCCTTAGGATAGGTTGGATTGATATCCAAGGTTGACCGTTTACTGGACAAAGTGTCACGGACATATACATAGTTACCTATATGATCAGATAGAACTAGATAAAAGAAGGTAAAAGTAGATTAATTCCATAATATCTTTAGAGAAACTTTCTAGAAACTTCAAAGATGCTGCTTTGACTTTATAAGTGTCCATAGTAGACTTTTGGATTAGAAACTTGGTCAATAAGTTAGCCACATGTCGCACATGTTGGTAGCTTGAAGACTAAGCTAAATACGTGGCGAACATATAGGAAACTTGCCCTGCAAGTTTGACACATGTCTTGCAATTTGGACTCGTGTCTTGTAAATTGGATACGTGTTGGAGGTCCTATAGAACGTCGCCACTTAGTTCTTAGGTAGATAGTATAAATAGAGACAAGAGTGAAGCCTTCTTCACTCTTGTCAACTCCTTTCTTGTTTCCAGTCTACTTCAAGAGTCTCTAGTTTTCTTATCTTTTGGCATTAGCCATTCCAGTTTCTTTTTAATATATATACTTCTTTATATTTATTTCTTTGAGAGAGGTCTTACTTGTTTATTTGACTTCATCCAGTTATTGTCCTTGGCACAAGGTTAAAATCAAATCTTTAGCCATACAAATGGCCACCAAGGATAAAGCATCAAGGCATTCAAAGATCAGCAATCAAAGTTTGAGAACTAACTTTAAGCTTGTGTCAAAGGCATAAGACTTATTTCCATAGGATTTAAAAGGACTTTATAATCCTTGTCTAAAGCCAAGATTTATATTAGTGATTTAGATTTTATGCAATAAAGTTAAGGCTAGCACTCTCAATTATTTTATGCAATTGGTATAATATCTATAATTGAAAGTTTGGTAGTATGTGGATGATTGAATGTACTAAGATTGCATAAAAACTTATGATAATCTAACAATATACTTGGAAGATATTTGATCTTCAGTGCAAGGAGGTACCAGAAATTAGCAATTTAGGGTTGTTTAGGATTTTTGCAATGTCTAAAGATCTATTCGTCAAAACAAGGTGAAATTTGGTATGATATTAGAAGACTTAGAGATTAAGCTATATATTGATTTTGAATTGAAGTTAATAGTTGAAGAAGGAGAAATCATTACTCGAACATCTATATCAACTTTCAAATTGGTGGCTGAGTAACATCAATGCGGATTTTGAATATTTTTTCACAATATATAAGTTGGATTGGACTAAAAAAATTTAAACTTATAAAAGACTTGTATTGAATATTGTATATTAAATTTTTCATCAAGTAGACAATTAGATTAAAAGTTATAGCTTATTGAAGCTCACTGACTAGGATTAGGGCTTGCAAAGAAAAATTGAAATTGCCTAATTGTAAAAGTAACAAGGCAATTGGAATTTGTGTATGGTTGAGGTTATTAAAAAGAATATTTTTGAATACCTTATATTTGCTTTAAGCACTTTGGAATTGAAATTCAAATTGAATTTTTCTTATATGGATAAAACCTATTATGGTTCTTGCATATTTGTGAACTACAACTTCACCCTCTGCAGCCAGGTGCCCAATGCATTCTCAAACAAAACAACACATAATACAACAACAGTTTAATAAATTTTAAGTTGAAATGAAAGAAATATTGGATATTGAAGTTAATACTAGAAATCTAAGGACAATAAATGATCTGCTTATCTAGTGGTTGTGTTTTGAAATTTTTTTAAAAATCTCAAAAAATATATATTATTATATTACAAAATTATATACAAATATATATATATTTCTCAATTTTTAAAATTTTTAAAAATATATATTATTATATTACAAAATTATATACAAATATTTGTGGCATTTGGATTTTGGATTTTTGAGATATAAAGAAAATAGTACTTAGATGCCTATAAATTAGGATTTTGAATACTTATAAGGATTTTTGAGATATCAAATAATCAAAAAGAAATTTATGGCTATTTTTTCTTATTATAAAGCTTAACAATATAAAATATACTTTTAAAAAATTTGATAAAAATTGAATGGTGTTTTATTACGTGAAGTCTTGTTTGAGAATGCACCGGGCACTTAGATATGGAAGATAAAAAAGAAATTGCAACAACAAGTTCTAATATCTCTAATAGAATTATATATAAATTATAATTAAAGATTAACAAGTATGTTCAACCATTAAAGAAGTTCAATTAAATTTTTAATCAATTATAAAATAAATACAAAAAAATCTTAAAGAACTTCTAAAGAAATCATTAAAAAAATTAAAAAATTAAAAAAATTAAAAATCCTAAAAAAATATTAAAATAAAAATATTTTTAAAATATTATAAATAAAAATTATAATAAAATCCTAATCAAATTCTAATCAAATTCTAATAAAATCCTAATGAAACCTTAATCAAATCTTAAATCCTAAAAAAATCTTAATAAAATTTTAATAAAAACTTAATCAAATTTTAGTCAAATCCTAAATTCTAAATAAATCCTAATAAAATCTTAATTAAATCCTAATCAAATTCTAATCAAATCCTAAATTATAAATAAATCCTAATGAAACCCTAATCAAATCCTAAATAAATCCAAACAAATCTAAACCAAACCCTAATAAAATCCCAATAAATTCTATAGTAAATTAAAATTCCAATATCTAATAAATGAATCATTGATTTTGACTCAAAATTTTTACACCTTTAAAAAATTAAGTTGAAAATAAGCATAAAAGTTTTGAAAAACATCCAACTTACAAAATAGAAGATAAACTCAAAAATCCGCTCAAGTATAGGCCAGCCTCCTTTTCTAGCTTTAATGCTAATTTCTCACTGCTGATATTTCCTTCTTGTACTATTTAATTGCTTCCAAAATTTAGAAATATGTAAAAAATCAGGTCTATTACCTACAAATATAATTTTCACTTCAATCCAGCTAATAGATTGTTAAATATCTTAGAAACCCTCATTGATCCTTAAAACCCAAATTTTTAAGATCCCTTCTTACTTGAATTTTAATAACCTTAAATCTAATTATTTGATCGAGCTCATATTTATAGCATAAATTTAGTACAATGATAATAAAAAATCTACAAATTTTTACTTTTACATCTACTATCAAATTCATAGAATTTATGAAAATATAAATTCTACTTAATTTCATAAAAATTAGAGTCATCCAAAACAACCCTAACTTTGCAAGGCTCTTACAAAGTCAATATCTATCCAAATCATTCTAAACCAATACTTAAAAAAGCTTTATTGAGTTTGTTCTCAAATTCAACTTTTCAATCAACAAAAAAAGATTCTACCTACTGTAGACATACAATTTTGTACCTTAGGGTCTAGTTTTGACTATGGTTCATAATTTTTTTGAGGTATGTAAAATTTGAGGTATAGAAAATTTCTTTGAGCTAAGACTTTTTTGAGGTATAAAAAATAGATATATAGATCTATAATAAAATTTTGATATAAAGATAAGTCTTTGAAAAGAGATTATGGATTTTTTTTGAAATTATTGAAAATCTAACTTACTAGGAATTAGTTAGTTCTAATTTGGAAAAAAAAAAAAGGCATTAAAAATTTCTAAATGCCATAGAAATTTTTATATATAAACTTACTTAAATAAAAAAGGTTCTTATTAGTATAATATTTTTTAATATTATTGTCTTTAATTGTCCTCCTTATTAAAGACAAATCACTTATTAAAATCTATCCAATAAGTTAAAGATAAACTTTCTACAACTAGGTACTAAGTGTATTTCCAAATTAAAAATCCACTATAGAACAACGGCTTGTATTTGTATTATAGAGAACTTGGCCACAAGACTAATAAATGCCACAAAAAGCATCAATATATATATATATATATATATATATATATTTATATATATATATATATATATATATTTATATATTTCAAATGAAAAGTACAATCACATCAATAAATACTTTGCAGAAAAATGATACTAAGGATCTCCTCAACTAACTAGGTACAAGAAAGCTCCTTGAAGAGTTTTATTTATATTTGGAAGTGAAGCAAGCCTAAGATCCTTCTATAATCATTTAAAATCTCCTAGAATCTTCTAAGATCTTTCAAAATCTTCTAAAAATCCACTAGGACCTACTAGGGCCTTTTTGTAACCATCAAAAATCTTCTAGAATCTTTTGAGATCAAGTAGAACCTTCTAGAATCAAGTAAAATCTTTTAAAACCATCTTCAATTATATACATGTGACATCACTTTTTTCTTTACATTTAAGTTCCATAAGAAAGAACAGAATAGAAGTTTGCTAAAGGCAAAAGATAACAAAGATACATTGCATGGTACTTGCCACATATTCAAGTTGTCTTTTAAAAGTCAAAAGATTTATCAATCTTTATAACTAATAATGATAACTAATGTCTTCTATTATAGACCAAATTTGAACTTGTGTCTTTATTGAAAAATGACGTTTAAAAACTATTTTAAAGTATCATTTATGGATAAGTTCTATTTTGATGATAATTGCCACATAGTAACTAGTGGATATTCTCTGATATCTTCTTGGTTCAAAGGATTCTTCATTTCAAGATTGACGGCATGAAATGCTTGGTTGAGATGGATTAATTAGTATAATATTGTCTTCTTGTCTATTCATATCTAACTATACAAAGATATGTCACAATCTTAAAGTAAAGCGAGATTATTTCTAGGTTTGTTAGTTTATATATATACAAAGATTGAGCTTTGAAACTTTTGAAACTACTTCCACCTCTTTTACAAAAAATTGCAAAGTTTAAAATATATCATATTTGGATATGCCAAATAGAAGTATTAACTAATAAGTATTACCACTTTAGGTCTAAAAAGATATTGTTGATGAAATTCATGTATCTTTTATAACACATTGACTAAGTTTGAAGTTGGCTCTCATGTGTGCTTATTAATGTTGTGACTACATCAATACACAAAGTATTCCAATTGCCCTTGCCTTAGCCTAGAATCAAGTATTTTTTCTACTTCAAATTCTTCATAGCTATTTACTTCAACATAAGACAATGGTGGTTGTATTCTTCTTGATATGCTTGATTTTTTATAAGATTCTAAAAGAGATGTGTAAAAAATAGGATATACCTTCATAGATTCTAGTAGTTTTAATTAATAAGCAACAAATTTAATTTAATTTTGAATAGAAAATAGTTTCAATCTTTAATAGTTTAACTTGTCAAATGATTGAATAGTCTTTGTATTGTGTCAAAGCAACCATATTTTATTACTAACTTGAAATGGAGATTGTTCTTTCTTCTATATGTTAGTTGACTTTTTGGAGCATACTTGAGTTTTTTCCAATTGAAGTTTCAAGGTAGCTTGGATATCAATAATTTGGCTTATAAAATCATTTGCTGCTAGATTTTTAAATCTATCAATAGATAATATATCTAATTTTAGATGATGGCTATAATTAGAATAAAATAGAATTTATTAAATAGATATATGAATTATATTATTATAGGCAAATTTGGCTAAAGACAAGTAAGATGTCTAATTGTCTTCTTGATAATTGATGGTACACTTTTAATATTGCTCTAGAATTTGATTGGCTTGCTTTGTTTGGCTATCAATTTGTAAATAAAATACTAAAGAAAATTTGATGTCTACTCAAATAATCTTAAAAATTGACTTTCAAAACTTAAATACAAATTGCGGTCCTTGATTTGATATAATATCATCTAGCAATCTATAGTATTAATAGATATTATTAATGAAGAATTTGGTTATTTCTTCACTAATAATGGTCTTCTTGCAAGGAATAAAATGTGCCATCTTAGTAAGTTGGTCAATAATTACATATATGGTATCAAAAGAATTTGATAGTAAGATATCAATGATGAAGTCTATAGAAATAGAAGACCATGGTTGTTTTAAAATTGGTAGCAATTGAAGAAATCTATATAAACAATGTCAAAGATTATTTGATCTAAAATGTATTGAACACCTTATTTTTCACACCTTAAGAAGTGTAGGATATTCTTTCTATATTTTTATATAAGAACTATTTTTTTTCTCATAATAATTTTTTAATAATGATGATCTTTTGTCTTTGTAGTGTTGATGTGAATTTCCAGAGTTGAAGTCAATATCAAAGTTGGAGTTGAGATTGATATCTATGTTGAAGTCAAGGTCAATATTAATGTCATGGTCAAAATCTATATCAAGGTTGAGTTGAGATTGATAGCTCTATTGAAGTCACTAATTCTATTGAGGTTGAAGACTTTGTTAAGATTGATTATTATGTCAAGATTGAACACTTTGTCAAGGTCAATTACTTTGTTGAGATGAATGTTTCTATCAAGGTTGAAGTTAACTAATTCTTTCATACCAAATAAATTCTAAACCTATTTTGAATGTCTTGGTTTTTTAATATCTTCTTCTTCATATATTTACATGTCTTATAACATCCAACTATCACCAAGTGAGTCTATATGATTTATTAAAAAAAAATATGGAACTCTACAGATGTGTATTGATTACAGTGGTCTTAACAAAGTGACACTTAAAAGCCATTATGTTTTGCTATTGATATTCAGATTTTTTAACCAATTAGATTAAGCTATCATCTATATTAAAATAGAACTCCGTGGAGTTTATAATCTAGTATGCATTAAAGAAGGGGACAAATAGAAGACCACTTTTCATATAAGATATAGATACTTTAAATATAATGTTATGCCTTTTGGCATTATAAATGTGCTAGCCATTTTCTAACATTTGACTTTCTTATATGTTATTTAGACAATATCTTGATTTATTCTAAGATTCCAAAAGAATATAAACAACATGTCCATTTTAACTTATAAAGATTACAAGATATTGGACTATATATAAAATTAAATAAATATATTTTTTTATAAATTCCAAGTAGAATTTTTTGACTATATCATCTCAAATGAATGCTTAATGATAGATCTGAAGAAGATTAAGACCATTAATAGTTGAATAATCCCAAAATGAGTATATGGCATCTAATGCTTCTTTGGATTTATAAACTTCTATAGGATTTTTATCAATAATTATTCTCAAATAGCTACTTTGTTTATACAATTAACATACAAGGATAAGCTTAAATGGAGATCAAAAATTGAAAAAGCTTTTGAATACTTGAAGACAATATTTATCACAACCCTTATTTTAATTTCTTCAAATTTTTTTAATTATTTTTTTTATAAAAACCAATGCTTCAAACTTTGCATTAGAGCAATCTTATCACAATCTAAAAGAAAAAGGAAATTACATATAATTGCATTTTATTTCAAAAAACTCTTAGTTGTAGAAATTAAGTATAAAATCTACATGTTTTAAATTGTCGTCAAGCCTGTTGGAATATGTTTCTATCTTGTTTCAACTTCAACATTACATATTAGCTCAAAAAGAAATAAAGATTGTCAAATGCTTTATCAAGACAATTAGACCTTGTGCCAAAAAAAAAGAAAGCAATATACAACCAATAATAGATAATTTTTTTAAAGCCTAAGATTTTTTTTGTTTAAGCAACTATTGTATTAATTCCAATGGATTCTTTATTTCTTGATCAAATTCGTGCAACTTTGACTATGGACCTTCTTATTTTTTATATTAAACATTATTTTAAAAATATCTATAATGATTCAAATAAATTTAGATTTGAAGTTAGTTTTTTTTTACTTTGAAGAATATTTATATATCCCAAAATGGCCATTGTACTTTTGTATTTTCTAAATCTATCATAACTTTCCAACTATGGGACATTTTGGATTTAATAAGATATTAGAACTCATTTCTAAAGATTTTTGGTTGCTTTAAATGTAAAAAGTTGTCAAAAAATTTGTCTTCTTTTACAATATATGTATTAATTTAAGATTATTATCTAAAAATATTAATTATTAATTCTAATTTTTAAAATTTTATTATTATAAATATTATATTTTTATATAAAATAATTAAAAAAATACTTGGTATAAAAGGAATTAAAACAAAAAAAAGAGTTAAAACAAAAAAAAGAGTTAAAACAAATAAAAATAATATAAAAATATTTTTAAAAAATAAAAATAAAAATAATTAATGTGAATAGAAAAGATGATTAGCCATCTATGTGTTAAAAAGACAAGGTGATTTAGCCACCTTAGGTAATTAAAATAATTGGAAAAAAAAAATTTTATTAAGATCAAATAATAATTAAAAAAATTACTACAAAAGAATTATAAATAGCCACAATCTTATGTTATAGATGTGCAAGAACAATCATAATAAAAAGATTACAATTCACATTTTATTATGTGCTTTCTTTCCACTTTATTTATATATAAATAAGTCTTAAGTTTTTAGTAATAGAATGACTCAAAGAAGGATTCATGAAGAAATTTTGGTTCTTAAGATTAAAGAAGATTAAGAGCCAAGACTATGGAATTAAGAAGCAAATAGATGACTATAAGTCAAAGTTTATGAAGTGCAAGTAAAAGATCTATTTTGAATAAATTCCATCAATGAACTACTTTGACCTTAGCAAAGATTCACTTAGTGATAGTTGGATGTTATAAGACATGTAAATATATGAAGAAGAAGATATTAAAAAACCAAGACATTCAAAATAGGTTTAGAATTTATTTGGTATGAAAGAATTAGTTAACTTCAACCTTGATAGAAACATTCATCTCAACAAAGTAATTGACCTTGACAAAGTGTTCAATCTTGACATAATAATCAATCTTAACAAAGTCTTCAACCTCAATAGAATTAGTGACTTCAATAGAGCTATCAATCTCAACTCAACCTTGATATAGATTTTGACCATGACATTAATATTGACCTTGACTTCAACATAGATATCAATCTCAACTCCAACTTTGATATTGACTTCAACTCTGGAAATTCACATCAACACTACAAAGACAAAAGATCATCATTATTAAAAAATTATTATGAGAAAAAAAATAGTTCTTATATAAAAATATAGAAAGAATATCCTACACTTCTTAAGGTGTGAAAAATAAGGTGTTCAATACATTTTAGATCAAATAATCTTTGACATTGTTTATATAGATTTCTTCAATTGCTACCAATTTTAAAACAACCATGGTCTTCTATTTCTATAGACTTCATCATTGATATCTTACTATCAAATTCTTTTGATACCATATATGTAATTATTGACCAACTTACTAAGATGGCACATTTTATTCCTTGCAAGAAGACCATTATTAGTGAAGAAATAACCAAATTCTTCATTAATAATATCTATTAATACTATAGATTGCTAGATGATATTATATCAAATCAAGGACCGCAATTTGTATTTAAGTTTTGAAAGTCAATTTTTAAGATTATTTGAGTAGACATCAAATTTTCTTTAGTATTTTATTTACAAATTGATAGCCAAACAAAGCAAGCCAATCAAATTCTAGAGCAATATTAAAAGTGTACCATCAATTATCAAGAAGACAATTAGACATCTTACTTGTCTTTAGCCAAATTTGCCTATAATAATATAATTCATATATCTATTTAATAAATTCTATTTTATTCTAATTATAGCCATCATCTAAAATTAGATATATTATCTATTGATAGATTTAAAAATCTAGCAGCAAATGATTTTATAAGCCAAATTATTGATATCCAAGCTACCTTGAAACTTCAATTGGAAAAAACTCAAGTATGCTCCAAAAAGTCAACTAACATATAGAAGAAAGAACAATCTCCATTTCAAGTTAGTAATAAAATATGGTTGCTTTGACACAATACAAAGACTATTCAATCATTTGACAAGTTAAACTATTAAAGATTGAAACTATTTTCTATTCAAAATTAAATTAAATTTGTTGCTTATTAATTAAAACTACTAGAATCTATGAAGGTATATCCTATTTTTTACACATCTCTTTTAGAATCTTATAAAAAATCAAGCATATCAAGAAGAATACAACCACCATTGTCTTATGTTGAAGTAAATAGCTATGAAGAATTTGAAGTAGAAAAAATACTTGATTCTAGGCTAAGGCAAGGGCAATTGGAATACTTTGTGTATTGATGTAGTCACAACATTAATAAGCACACATGAGAGCCAACTTCAAACTTAGTCAATGTGTTATAAAAGATACATGAATTTCATCAACAATATCTTTTTAGACCTAAAGTGGTAATACTTATTAGTTAATACTTCTATTTGGCATATCCAAATATGATATATTTTAAACTTTGCAATTTTTTGTAAAAGAGGTGGAAGTAGTTTCAAAAGTTTCAAAGCTCAATCTTTGTATATATATAAACTAACAAACCTAGAAATAATCTCGCTTTACTTTAAGATTGTGACATATCTTTGTATAGTTAGATATGAATAGACAAGAAGACAATATTATACTAATTAATCCATCTCAACCAAGCATTTCATGCCGTCAATCTTGAAATGAAGAATCCTTTGAACCAAGAAGATATCAGAGAATATCCACTAGTTACTATGTGGCAATTATCATCAAAATAGAACTTATCCATAAATGATACTTTAAAATAGTTTTTAAATGTCATTTTTCAATAAAGACACAAGTTCAAATTTGGTCTATAATAGAAGACATTAGTTATCATTATTAGTTATAAAGATTGATAAATCTTTTGACTTTTAAAAGACAACTTGAATATGTGGCAAGTACCATGTAATACATCTATGACTTCCAACCAACTTCAACTTGGAGCTAAAGAGGAATGTGATGTCATGGATATATAATAGAAGAAGATTCTAAAAGATTTTATTTAGTCCTAGAAGGTTCTAAAAGGTTCCTAATAGTTTTTAAATGGCCCTAGTAGGTCCTATTAGTTTCTAAGAAAGTGTCAAAAGATCTTAGAAGGTTCTAAATGATTTTAGATGGTGGTAGTAGATTCTTGGAGGCTTAGATATTTTAGGAAGTTGCCAAAGAAAGATCTTAGGCTTACTTCACCTCCAAGTATCAAGAAAACTTTTCAAGGAGCTTCTTTGTATCTAATATATATAAGAGTTGAGGTTGAAAGAATCCGTAGTCTCAACAACACAATTCTTGTGGCTTAGCTTAGGCCTTCTTATCTTAATCTTATGCCTTGTTGTAGCTCCTTGTTTGTGATATAAAGTGAGCCTCTTTTATTTCAGTTCTTTGAACTTTTAGAGTCCTGTTCTACTTAAATGGTGTATTTGTAATAATATATGTCTTAAAATATTTTTTAAAGTAATGAAAGAGAGGCACCTAAAGTTCTAAATTACCAAGCTTAGAAATGACCATAGAATTTAAAGTTGTAGACAAGAAAACTTAGAAAACACTTATATGGATTTCTATGCCAATCCATATTCAAGATAAGGCTACACCTTAAAAGATACATTGGTACTAAATACAATATTAAATGTTATTTAATTCAAATCAATGAGAAGATAAATTAATCTTTATATAAAATTCTAATGATATATTATTTAAATCAAGAACTATTAAAGATGTATAGTTAATTTGACTAAGCTAATATAAAGGTGTTGTAAATAACACATAGAAGGCATAAATAAACTCAAAGATTTTCTCCACTTATATGTTGTGTATCTCTTATATGGATCAAATAATTTTCTTTAGATTTTGAGAATGAAAATAAATATGCTAAGTGAAGGATTGAAGTATGTTTCTTTGACACAAAATGATATCTCATCTACATAAATAGAGAACTTGGAAGACTTTTATTTTAGAATTAAGTTATATTTGTTATTAAACTCAATAGATTTTGTCTTTATAGTTTATGCATTTGAATTACTTAGCTGTATAAAAATAAGTTGATCTTTAATGCATAGATAAGATAAGACAACTTGTTTAGTCTAATATACTTGAACATGGACACATAATGTAGGAAAAAACATGCAAAAAAAAATTTAAAATACAAAAAATACAAAAGCAACATAATTAGATAGACACATTTCTAATCTGTTAGGACAAGTCATGAACATCAAAAAGAATGTTAAACATTAACAAAGAAAGGACAGTCCACTAGAATAACAAAGATCCCCGTAGAAAATAAGTAACAAACAAGTATGTCGCAAGGCACATTGTATAATAAATTCTACTTCTGGTATGGCTCTGGCATGAGGTACTAGAACCTAGACATACTAGTTCTTTACCTTCCTTTTCTCAATTAATTCTATGACTATACCCCTATACAAGCCACTTCTCAATTACGCAATCCTTTCCTGTTGTAGCAAAGCAACAGCTTAATCCTGTTGCCACTCTCTGTCCCCTCATTTTTAAAACCCTAATCAGTGCATGTCATAGGATCCCAACCAATGAGTTCAGTTCAAGCTCACAGCAGGGGAGTAAACGTTCAGATCTGCATAGAATTCACAGTAATTATATGGGTTAGTGAATGATGAATGCTCACAGGAGAGGAATAAACATTAGAAGGAACTGCAACTCTGTCAAATAACCCAAGTGAAGAGAGAAGAAGGGTTACATAATCTGGCTGAACACATGAGGGATTCAGTATCGCCCAAAGTTAAGTAGCATGTTCACAAAATATCAACAGGAATCAAACGATAGTTGAAACAAAGTTTCCCAACGGATGACACCAATGCAACAAAACTCCAGCATCAGTTCTATTCACAGCATTCTTTTCCACATGATGGGAAAGGCTCTATTCAGCAGAACTAATTCCCCAATGAACAGTGATGAGAGAATTAGTACCATAAGACTGGGTTTTCAACGAAGGGGCTGCAGATGTTTGTTTGTAATGCAGGTGGCCTGTGGATGCAGATACTTGCCGCTAAGGATTGCATTCAATATTATTACTCGTTTGTTGTAATTGCATTAGTCTTTCACAGGCATGGAATTACACTCTGATTGCTTGAAGGATGCAGTTTCGTCCTAAATCTGTAAATCGAACACAATAATGTTTGCCTGGCCACTTTGTAGCGGCACAGGAAGTACACCATGCAAGAGCACTGACTTCAACCAATCTTTCTACATGTCTTGTAGAAGATTGGGCATCGTTTTATTAAACAAAAGTGTACACCAGTAAACGTGGAAGATAAATAGAAGATTAACTCTTTCATCTTGACAAAAATGGGTTTACAATTACAGGAGGAGTCTAGGCTGCACCCACTTTGTAACTTGGGTTTACCAGGTTATCCAAGCCATTGACTACACGTATGCTCTCGATGACGTCACCCACCTTAAGGTCGGCTAGCAAATCTTCGTTCTCAGTCACGTAACCAAAGACTGTGTAACGGCCGTCAAGGATGTTTGCGCTGCTAGGTGTCAATTCACTTTCCTTCAGCAGCCAAAACACTTGACTAGATCCTGAATCATTATCAAATTCCTGCAAAAAATAATCCAAGTCAGAGACTGTAATCACAAGAACTCCCATATGGTGCCAAGCTCAAATACTGTCACTCTCTCTTCCCAATGGTTCATAAACTCCTTGTTAAGACGTGATTAGCCATGATCAATGATTTGTACCTCCCGTGCCATTGCCATGGTGCCGAATGCGTTGAATGGCAGTGTTGTAATTGCCTTGTACTTGCCAAGTTCCTGCAATGAGGTGAGCAAACGACATAAGTAAACCAATTAAGGTTAGCGATTATCTTCCCACCCCGTAAAATATTCTTCAGGCCTGAGGTAAACACGGAGTTGCAAGTCCCATACCTCAAGAGTGGCACCGTAGATGGGCTCCTTCTCACCGTCCACCATAATCTCCAATGGAACAGTGCGGACTTTGCCCGTAGCTGGGTCTACAAAACCTTCAGCGGGTCCCTCAGGGTCTCCAGTTTGTACCACAAATCCATCCGCTGAAACAGAGCAAAACAGCTGATCAATAACACAAGCCACACCAAGCCAAAGGTGCTCATATGTTCTCTACATAGACGAGACACCTTGATAAAAAATTGGATTACTAATAGAAGAGCGTACTCGAACATACAAGCTACAATGCTGCCTATTAGAAAGACATGATTCTTGAGCGTTCACTTGGTGTTCATCACCCACATCGTTGGATTTCCATGCCATCGTAAAATTTGCGCTCAACAAGGTCAACAAAATTGCCAGCAGTGACAGGGGCGTTGTATCCATCGAGTACGATTTGGAGAATCGCGTCTTTCACGTTCGGGTTATCTTTGACATTGATTCTCATCTCCAGGGTAGCTCGTCCCTTGAGAAGTGGTTTGTTGGCAAACTCTTCAGGAATTTCATATGGAAATTTGTCTACCATAGCCTCTTCAACGCTGCGCATAAAGCATCGCTGACATCAATGGAAAAGCATCACACATGTAAAAACTCAATCACGAAGAATCTAGAATAAACATCATCTATTCGTCAATTCCATGATAATCCGACATGATCATACTCTTTTCAAGGGTCCCTGAAGGGGCTCTCCCAAGGGGACAAGCAAACATAGTTAATATAGGGGCAGTTATATGGAGAAATACAGTTAATATGGAGCAGGGAGTAATTGAAATAAAAAGACTTGAAGAAAGCAGTGATAGAAAGAAGTTAGACTATGTTGTTTGGTTCACAAGTGCAATTCTGAATAGCCAAGATTTCAGAACAGTGAGATGCCAGGAAAGACACTTACTCGCCTACTATACGAAGAAGTTCCTTCTGCTTTGGGAAAACAATACTCCGGTCCTTCGACTCCAACTGTTTTTGATAGTCTTGAAGCCCGTCACTAAGAAGACTCAGAACCTGCTCACCCTCCTGCTTTTTCGCGGGCGCTATATCTGCAAGGATTTGCGCCTTATTCTGAGTGAATACCCGTGCCGCCTGTCGCACACTCTGCATCATCCCTCACCGCTGTTTATTCGTCAGAATGCATCCATCACCATTTCACAGCCACAACGATGTGAGAGTCGATGCATTGTCCATGACAAAATGCAACCATTAGAATTGGAAACCTCCTCTGAAAGTTGAAATCCATTTATGACGGAACCAGAAAGAAGCTTAGAAGATGAACTTATACTTGGAAGAATCAGTAATGCCAAGAAACTATACCCGTTCCACTGGACCAAGCGCTTTCTCGCCTGGCACCTTCATCTCCTCAGCAATCTCTTCAAGAGACTTTTGGACCTCTTTAATGGCTTTATTGCTGATAGGGAGGGCGTAGCGTAGCAGTGCATTGGCGTCCTTAATAGGAGGGCCTGAAATCAAAACACTCAATTCAGGGATGACTGGACCCCTTTCGAAGGCGACATCAGCAGCTGTTGCAGACAAGGGCATGAGCAATGCGGCTGCTACAGCCACGCACGTAGCGCATTTTTGGAGCGCTTGAGTGACAGCGTTTGGCGTGACTTCGTCATCCTGAGAAAGTGGTATCATCATGAAAGCTCTGTGAGTATGAAGTTGCGTGAATCCAACTTGAACCCACACATTGAGGTCCACAGCGTTAATCCACGTCTCAATCCATCAGCACCACAGAAATTCGCATGCTATTAAAAATAGTTTAAATACATTTTTTTTTTAAATTATATATGTTAAAGGCTAAGGGACAGAAATTGAGAGTATGATTCCATGGTATGGCATACCAACGTTAAGTCACTCTACAACATTAGCAAAACCTTAATGCAGTAGCTTCAACCGGACTTTAATCGTCAACCTGAAATACTGTCCCTTAACTCTGTAACAGATGAGTAACATCGAAAATTTGTTCCCGTGGAGCAATGCTGAATAGGACCGACCAACATACACTGAAATCTTTCCGGTGAGCATACTCGGAAACGGCGATGCCCATACATATTCCGAATAACTCGAAGATGATCAGATACCAAATTGCCCAACTTAACATGAATTGACAGAAAAAGACGCTTCATTCAGCTATGATTCAAAAAACCTCCAATCTTATCTACATTTTCAGCACCCTAACTGCCGCTCGATCGAAGAATTACATTGACTACGGTGCACGGAAATTTTCGCTGAAGAGACTTAACCAATAGAGCTCAGAGTTGTAGTGTACATGGCATCCACCTTCTCGAGGGCCCAAGATAGAATTGGATGATTCACTAGAGGCGCGTGTGCGCACATCGCAGTCCATCGTGAAAGGTGAGCCTGGAGTCGTCGCAATTGAAACTGGGGTTTGAGATTGATTCTCTAGAGGGCATTGCATTAGGAGAAATTGAAAACGCACCTTGGAGCACGTCTCCGCAGAGGCGCGAATGGAGCAAGGTCGGCGCCCACCAACCACACCGATGCTTCGATGCTTGCATTGCGCTCCAAATGATCCCTCCTTGCGAAACCCAGCTGCCCCATGCCGGCTCGTCGAAGCGGCCGCCAACGACGCCTGAGCCGATTGCAGAACTGTAGCAACCACCATCTCTGCTCACGACCCAAGTTCTAAAAAACTCACTCTACGGGGAATCCTCAACTACACTACCAATACTAATTCCCGCGAAGAATCTCCAACCAAACTGCCAGACCTCTCGAATCCCAAAAGACCGTATCGAAATGTAAGATTGCCGAGAACCTCGAAAACTAAAACTGGGTCTACTCTGCGTGGTCAGGTGAGTAACGGGAGCCACAGGAATGCAAGCTGGTGAGGAAATTCGACAAATTTTGCACAAATTAAGAGGCATACCTGAGATTCTCAATCTGATTACATGAGCAACACGATTGTATGGTGAGGGGCATGGTGACGGGAAGCTTGGTCGCGGGCTTGGCCGGTCTTCCGGTCACCTTTCGAATTCTCCAAGTGAGCAGATAAGGGATTTGTCAACTAAGCCGCTTGGACAACGCCGCGTGGCAGCCTGGAGTAATCCCCCAGCCTCCTCGCCCAGCCCATTGTTAAATGGCCTTCAAATCCCTTCATGTATACATTTTGAAGCATGTGCGCTTTTCGGAGTGGGATCTAGCACTCGCATATTCTCCTTCTCATCTTCCATTTACTTTACAAAGTGTTGTACACACCAAAAAAAACACAAGCAAAATCATTCGGATAGTTTCCTAAGTTCCCTTCATTTAATTCTTCTTAGACCCAGATTTGGAAGCGACTTGAAATGCTTGTAGAGCTGTCAACTCTGAAAATCCAAAGCAATACTGACGTAGCAAGCGTTGCTAAATATGGATTGTGTCACATTCTTCATGTGGGGTTCCTGCAAATGCGAACCAAGCACTGAGTAAGGTTTCGGTGAAGGCCAGGCTTTCTTCGTTCGTGGCACTCGGTTTGTTTGAATCCGGGTCACAGTTTCAGTGTATGAACTCATGACACTGTTCCAGTGTGAGGCGTGTCGCACACTGAGATAATCTGGAGAAGTGGGTCCATTTCTTGTGTAGGCATCTATAGAGATTTGGAGACATGTCCATGCCGGCTCCAGGTAAATGTCGAGCCATCACTAGCTGAATCCTTTCGTTCTCAATCAGGAGCTCCTCCCCAATCCATATCCACACACCCTTTTCTTTCCACGGCTGCCCCTGCCAATCCGTTGGACAATCCACCTGCTGCAGCTACCTTTCCACATTTTGTCTTCTTTTGAGATACTGCAATACGTAGCATTATGGTTCGCCAGATACTCTTTCATGAAATAATATGAACCCGTGCTAATTTCCATGACAGAATGGTATGTTCTACAGAACATTCCTTTGCTACTATGTTCTCAGGACTATCAAGGCATCTAGGGTTGATGAGAGCAGAACTGTTACCTCATCGAGTATGACTCCCAATCGCTCATTCACCAGCCGGTTGCACGTTAAACCTATAGTTTCCTGCATGTCATTTAGGTCAAGCTCAGGGATTCTGGTTACTTTGCCATTCCTCACTTTCTGCACCTCCGCAAATATACATCGAGAGCTTGAGATTTCCGAATGATGGCAATTGAGAACATCATTAGAAGCGGGAGTCTCGACCATGATGCTGCTGCCAACAAAGGGATTACATAAACCTCAAACCACGTACAACCGAGATGATACAAAGAAATTAAGTCCCGAGAATGTGCAAACAGTGAGGTTCTCGAAATTCAACAAGTGACGGCCATCATACTTCCATACAATCACCCATCTTCTCCTGCCAGTGTCCTAGAATACACACACCACCATTTCAAGCGCCGACAGAGTACAGTGGAGCAAACTTGAATCCAGTCATAACACACCTATGGAAACCCTAAATAGATGTTCCACAGGTTAGCATCTCGATGCCCGCTTCAAAGAGCTTGATTACTTAGCAATGTATCTGTAATGACTTCATTATCTCGGTGTACACTACTAGGAAACTAATGAAATTCTCGCCGAACACAATACGAGGGGCTCGGAGGTGACTTGTGTAGATTTCTGGAATCTTAGGAAATTGTACATTGATATCTTCAATGTACTAATTGCTATCAGCTCTAGTTGCCACTTCATCGTCTTCATATGAAAAGGAGCAATGGTTGCGTGCAGCTTGACCTTTTTTAGTCGACTCGTTTGATTGTGTGATGCTCGCTCATGAATTGATCCGCGTGTGAGCAAGCATAGGTCCTTGCGGCATTGGAACCATGTGGAAATTTTTCGATCGCAGCTTTGCATATAATTTTTGTTTATCTAGCCATGGGTGATTGCGGGGCGGAAGACGTGCTCAATTTTCTGCGTTACGGAGCCCCGCTGCCCAAGTGTTTTGGAGAAGACGCTGCCGCAACGGCTACGGCAATTGCGCCTTTCCTGCCATCGCTGGCGCTGGCCGCGCATGACTCCGCTGCGGTCGACCCTCGCTTGCTGTCCGCACTTGCCTGCCACCCCGACACGCAGCTCGCCTTTGCGTATGCGGGACTCGACTATGACGAGCCTTTTCTCTCGCGCATAAGGGAAACCCTAGTTTCTGTTGAAGGGGCCTCCGGGAGCCGCGCGGGCGGTGGGGAAGAGGACGATTCGTGGCCGTGGAATGTCGACGGCGATGACGCTGCTATGGACGAGTGCGATGTGTTCCAACAGGGGGATGAGGTAATGTGCATGAAGTCGGAACGATCTATGAGGAAATGTTGTGTTTTGCAGATCGCTAGGAATTAATATTGAAATAACCTCGAAAGTTGGAGTTCAATTTTGCTAGTTACGGTTATTTAGTAGTAACCAGCAGATTCTAATTCGTTCATGAAGTATGCAATGTACAATGTTCTCCTCCAAGCATGTTACGAAGCTGGAGAATTTCGGTGCTAGGGTAACAGCAGGAAAATGTGAACGCTGGGGACTTTTGTGATCATAACAGTGTTGTGAAGTTTGCTGCATAATTACACTGCTTATCTTTGCTATTTGCCAATAATTAATTCTGGCATAGTAAGAGCATGGCGACCTGCGAAGCCAAGGAATCTTGAGGTGTTAGTGGTTAGAAACAGATTCCTTGCAAGAAGTACGTTAAGCAGAAAAGCACGGTTAATAACTCTCATGGACTGGATGATTTAACCGGTCCTTGTATAGTTGTTAATTGGACGTCAACCAGTGAGCATTTCATTTTAGGGTTGAGGGTTTAAGCATACGCCGGAGGTGTACGGACTGCAAAAAAGTGGGCATGTTAATTAATACTTCGATCCCAGCTACTAGCTGTTCTTCCCTTGGGTTGAGCTTTGCTTTTCCCTCTCTTGATGCATTTGAGCATGTTGTGGAGTTAAGGCACGTATGTTAAGTAGTTCGAAGGGCGAAGTGTTGTAAGAGTTAATGGATATTTTTCTCCAACGGAGACGCTGTTCTGAAAGAGTTTGCTTGTAGTCCATGTACAGACAGAGCGCGTCATCGCGGCGGTGGCTTCTTTACATCGGCGTGCTGGTTTGTTCGATGCCAGATGGGCACATGAAGGATCAGTGCAGGAGAAAAGATTCGCACACCAAGAAGAGGACACCGAAGGCAGCATGTGGAGCAATGAGGCTTGTTTGTTGGAGTTGTTGTATCTCTTACCTATTGTGGTTTCTCGATGTCCCACTCTTTTGACTCCAGGTATCAGAACCTGTCACTACAATTTTCACTCCATTCATTATATTTGACCCTAGATTAATTTTTGAACTGCTGAGAATACCATTTGCATGATAAGACCCTGATGACATTTGTACGATAAGACCACGCAACAGCAGAGTGAAGATTCTCGAGTTTCTGATTGAGCGTCCTCTCTAAATTGTCCCTTTACACAGTCGGATGAGTACAAGATGCACACTTGCGTGGTTCATGTGTAAAGACTTGTAATTTATTTTTTAAAATGATCTTGTGATGCAGAGCTTCTGGTCAAAGGTCTGGTGACAGCCCGAAATGGTTGTCTTTTGCTTGTCACGACGTTGGCAAACAATCCTAGTCTCGTAGACCGTGGCGCCCACTTCCTTTGCCACATTTTCAAGATGCATGCAGATCTTTCTGAAATTCAACCTAATAGTCCTCAACACCAAGATAGTACCGTCAAAAGTATATCAGGTTTGTGGTTAGAAGAGAATGGCTGGCCTAAATCTTCAAAACTGCTGATGTTTCACCTTGTAAGCTTTGTCAGTTGAAGAGGTAGATCGAATTACACGCTTTGGATGTCAAGGATAGTGCCAATAGTGAACTGACAATTTCTTTTTTAATTATTTGTGAATGACAGTTACTAGCGTGCCCGAGTTATGATTATTTGATTTCACGGTTATGTATTGTTGGAGGGTTGTCACTTGTCTTCAGGATTCTGTTCCACCGTGTTCCGTCAAACACTTAGTTGAGCTCTCTTGTGTTGATGCTTACAGGTCTTCCCCGGCAACATAGTGGATCGATACCTTTTCAGACAGCACTTCCACATACTCAGCATGCTGATGCTGATGCTGATGCAGCAGCATTCATTCTTATTAAGTTGTGTCGAATCGCACCATCTCTAGCATCAGTTTGTCGTGAGGCACTAGTTGACACTAGATCTCTGGTTGAATTGGCTGTACAGATTACAGTAGAGATCCTTCACGACGAATTAGAATTTTTTTCTAGGTTAATATTTACTAGAGAGACAATTTCCCAATGGATCTTGCATCACATTGGAGCCAAACAGAAATTCGGCGAGCCCCAAATCAGTGAGCCCAAGACAGGTCGCTGGGGCGTCAGTGACTCTAGTCGGCATAAAGAGAAGGAAGGATCTATAGCTCGAGTTCGGGATGCTTTGCTTTCAGATGCGCGACGCATTTGGCAAGAAGATGGATGGGGAGGTCGTCTCCACTCCCATTTGAGGCTATATTGTGTCCTTGTTCGTGCAGGGGAATTATCGCCTACACACGAAGAGGTGAGTTTATACTGGCTAACGTCTGTTCGCGTGAGTCTCAGATATTGAGGTAGACAGTTAAGCTTTCATCTGCAGCATTTTTGTATCGAGTAAGTAATACACTTGGCATTCCTCTGCAATATGTGTACTTAAGATTTGGGGTGGAATGTCATATCTTGGTCTTTGTATTGATTGTTTTGCTTGCCCAATGCAGGTTGACTTTTGGCTCAAGGCCTTAGGAAATAGCTCTAAAGACACGGGATTCGCAAGTATTCGTACGCTTCAGCTTGGAATGGCTTTTGTTTGCTTAGTATCTGGATTGGCAGGACCATCAACCAAAAATCTCTTTCATTCAGCGATGGGTTGCTTGTTGAAAGCGGCTACTGTTCCAAGTACATCTGTCTGCACTCCTGCCAATGTTGAGCTCGCTGCGTGGCTGGCTGTCCAACTTTTGCTCCGAAGATTTGTAGATATTGCAACGGTACTACAAGCCGCCTCTCGTAACTTCCAGCTCTGAGAAAATCTCTAAATGAATTTCTGCAGAAATTGATCTCAATTTCGGCTTTTGCCTAGTTGCAATGTAGGAAATAGAGTAAATACAGTTCTGTACAGCCACTGATTGTAATCTCACCTGCAGCTTGTCCGAGAAGCAGTGGGAATGCATGTGACCGTCCAATATTCCCTTATGCGTGATGTAGCTGAGGCAGCCTCAGGTGCTGGAATCATTACTGATGCCTCTCTCGTTGCAACTGTTGTTGCTAGTCTCCGGCCATGCTCTCCAATAGCAGCCAACAAGTAAGTGGTCATAACCTCCTACCGTCAGCATGTTTTTCACTTTCTTAACAATGGTCAATGGTTAGCATGTAGGCGTAATGTTTTCTTGAAAATAGTAAATGATTTCTAAGTATACTGTTCACGATCACAAATTTTCATTATTATACTAGTGTTGAATGCATCTCCCATTTTCTTACCTGTAGGGGTTGAATGTTACAGGAAGCAACCAGACTTGGCTCTGAAATGCATTGACCAGCTTATGAACACAAATACCTTCAACTTCTCACGTTATGGTGTGGACGTTTCAAATGCTCTTATGCATTGCCTTAGCTTGGCACAGACACCCATTCATCCTGTACGCTCTATGGCTTATGCATTGACTGCTCATACTGTGTTTCCTGTCTGATGTTCGTTTGTAACAACATACGATCAGCTTGGGACGAAGTTAGGAGCACATTCTGTGGACATGTTCCCCGCATTGACCTCGTTTTGATCTTTAGTTAGGTTGTGTTAATGTTCTAGCGTTCCTTCTTGTCTAGTAGCCCCCCTCATTCTTATTTTTCCTTTATTGTCTTTTCTGTGATTGCCTCCTTCATCAACAGGCATAGCAGGAATTTCGCCAACTTATTGTCCCTTGCACAATGAGTTGTTTGATAGATTTCATTTAGGAGATTTAGGGGGTTCACATTGCCCGCTGGCTTCCGTTTCGGTGCTAGCAGATTACGAAATTTTCTATGTTGCTTGTCAGTAGGGCTTCTATAAAACATACTACCTACTCTCATAGTTATGTTCTGCATTTCCAAATCGATTTCATGCAGGTTCTACCTCAGCTGGTCCAATCTTTTGCAGAGATATCTGCAACAGCTCCCCGAACAAGAGGAGCAGTACAAGCGTTCAAAATGCGACCTTTTCCAAGAGCTTGGTTGGTTGCAGCAATTGCTCCTACTGGCCTTCTGTTGAGTGGCATGAATAAGTCAGCCAAGGTTAAATCACCTCGAGGTCGTCTCTCCAGACACTCAGCAAAGGTGGCCAGAATTCTGGAAAATCGGTCATCAGAAGAATCAGATATTTCTTCCAGGGATGGGGTGACTGTGGAAGCAGGTGGAGACCCATTAGCTACTGCAGCATTGGCAGTGTACTACATACTTTGTCGGGAGCAGATGTTTAGAAATGCAGGGATCGATGGTAGTGTGCATGGTTGGGATGCCGCACAATGCGATACTGGAGAGGAAGGCAATTGGACAGAATTACTTGCTTGCCTGCCGTTGAGGCCTCTCATAAGGCATATGGAAGAGCAATGGCTATCCTTTGAGAACCTACTACCTCAGGTATAACAGCTGGGTTGGAACTCTGCAAGCTAGCATGCCGTTATATCAAATGTTTTACCAGTTAATGTCTAATTTAAAGAACAGCTGATAAGACTTGTCTCTTTCCTGACATGGACGTGAGAGAATATGCTGCTATATGCATGATAATTCCAATTTCACCGACTTGTGACAGTTTCAGCTTTGCTTGTCTAGGATCGTCGTGCAGATTTCAATTAACTTTGATGAGCATTGGCCTTGCAGATGCTTGCTCTTGTCTCTGTTATTCTTCCTGAGAGGTTTTTGGTACCAGCGCTTCTTGAAGATGATGAGATTCCAGGATCTGCCTTGCCTCCAATTGTTGAGGGTGCAGCACCTACTTCTGATCTGACATGGGTTGGACCTTCAACTGATAGCATAAATCTCTTGAAAACTTCTGTAGATGAACTGTTATCTGGGGATACCAGCTTGGAAGACCAACGGGTGCCACTTGCGGATGCGATGGACAGCGTGGAAGTAGAGAGCAGCATGAGTATTGAGTCGGTCGATGTTGTTGTCAAAACCATGAAAAATGCTTTGAGCGCGCCATTGCCTGCCCTTGGAGTATTACACGCTCTGAGTAGAACCTCAATGAGATGGGGAGGAATCAGCTCTAGTGAGAATGGTGTAATACAACTGGAACTAGGGTCAAAAGTGTGGGACAAAGAAGCAGCTGTGGTCAAAGAGCTTGTTCCCCAACTTATGGATGCTAACTGTTGGCGCCTCTTACAAGAGACTTTCTGTTCATGGTGGCGATTTCTACCATCAGCAGCTAAGGAGTACCTCACACCGCTGTTTGTAATTAGTCTTCGGGATCCTGCGGACATGTCTAACCATGGAAGTAAAAAGAGTGCATCACAGAAAGGCAAAGATCCTCAACTTGTGTCTCTCTCTTCTAGTGGCCTGCAGCTAGAGCCTCTAAGTCTATTGGCTTGTAGTCCTAAGGTCTTCCGAACTCCACCTTTGCTTGGAGTTGTGTTGGACTTGTTGATGGAGCTCCTGACATCAAGCAGGAGAATATGTTGGGCAGCTATCGAGGGAGGAAGGGATGGCGGAACCAAAAAAGAGGAAGTTGCTTTAGCACTCGCAGCACAGGACAGGTAATGTAGCTCTACGGTTTTGGCGTAGAAGCCAGAAATTGTAAATGTTGTCATATTTCGATCATCCGTACACCTGTTTTGTATGGAAGGCATTTGTGCTATCTAGATTCACTAGGTTGATTGTCCTCTTGTATTGTTCTGACACTTTGCGCACGCCATCTTTGCAGTGCTGCTTGCCAGATCTTATTGGAGGCTTGTCTACCAGTTACCGAACTGGGAGATGATATTGAACCAAGACCTCTTGCCGAAGCACGAAGCCTAATATGTGCAACAATTTCCTCTCTTATACACACCACCCCTTTGCTTCTGAAGCTCTTACACTTCCAGGTATGTGTCCTTTTGCACTCCACTGAATCCTGCTGGATGTTGATGGGTGTTACATGGGCTGTACTCGGATCTCATTCATGTCCTTGATTTACAAAATGAATCACCTCTTTTCAATTGAGACGGCGCTGCTGAATTCTGTTTCTGAAATTCTGGGGTCTTCTGTTGCAATGAACTGACAGG
Organism: Physcomitrellopsis africana; assembly: GCA_036785485.1. NCBI lineage: Eukaryota > Viridiplantae > Streptophyta > Bryopsida > Funariales > Funariaceae > Physcomitrellopsis > Physcomitrellopsis africana. The sequence continues at coordinate 375,016 of JAWRVF010000190.1, read as the reverse complement.
GTTATGACCCCTCTTTGGTGCCAATGATGGTGGAAGGATTGCCCAGTATGGTTCAGTGTCTAGAATTCGTGGGAGAGCTTATGCAGCAGCCATCACAGCAGTGCCAGGTGTTTGCAGTAATTCTGACTGCACACATTGTCTGTTTGCACTCTTCACTTCCTCAGAGTCTTAGCGCAGCCCAGCAGGTAAGCAAAGTACCTAATTTGTGGTCAAAGTTATTATGGTCATTTATCCCTCTACTACCCACATTTTAGATGCAACCCACATTTCTTGCTTATTTATAACACTAGTGACGATAATTACGAGTTGTTCATTGTTTTTGCTTTAAATATCTCCCGTGCAGGCTGTGGCGCATGTATCTCATGTACGAAACAAAGTAGCAGGGTGCGCCAGGTATTTGCAAGAGGTTTTGACTCCATTGGCTCTGTGTGCGGTAGCTTTTCCACAGCTGATCCCTCAAGTTGTGACTATTCTCCAAAGCTGTGCCCAGGCTGGGGGTCCTTTAATCAAATCAGGACCAGCTAGGGACCCCGATCTTCAAGCATCCGCAATTGCTGCTTTCAAGCAACTTATTCGCCGCAAGCTTCTGCATGGACGACTACCTCCACTGTCAACTTCCTGCTCGTGAACCAGCATGTTCACGATCCAACAGGTTGAATGTACTACTGGGTATTTCATTCAGTAATGGTCTTTGTTAGGTTCATCTCATGGTCAGGATTCGGCTTTACGGATTGAAATTCGTCTGGTTTTGCATGATCCAACTACGAAATAGTTGAAAGGAACCTCAACTTCAGATAGTCTTAGATCTAGCTTTGGATTACAGATCTTCTTTCTAAAGTCAAACCAGGAGCTGGCGACGCTGCTGGAAGCATCTCCAAGGATACGAACTCGCAGATGGTGAGCCACTGCATCTTTGCTGATGTGTCACTTTCCTGGGTGATTTTCAACATTGGAAGGCTCATGTTACAATGCAGCTAAGGATGCAGTAGCGGTGCTTCTTGTTGAGCTACAGTTCGGTAAGCCCAGCAAGTTATTGGAGGTGTTTAAACCTGTGTACGACATAGTAGGGGAGTTTTTTAAAGGGAGTAATATATGTGCTTCTCCGATCCTGGACAGATGTATCCACTGATTCTTATGCCCACATCATTTGAAAGGGCTGCCGACTGGTTACTTGCAATGGCCTTATACAATGCGTCTAATTTCAAGGTATCCCTCGATACTCATTGAAGTAAAATTTGAGAACAACATTGAGCTGAAAAAAAGAATACAGCAACAGTTTCCGCTTCAGAAAATGTTGGTGGAGCGTCATTTGATTGTGGATTGTTTTGGACACATCACTGTTGCGAAGTTTACATTTTGTAGGGCTGATGTGTCCACTCACTTCAGATGAGGTGCCCAATTTCTTCATTATACGAGATTTAATTGCAACTAGAAGCTTCAAAACCTCTTGTAAATTCTTTTTTTTTTTTTTTTTTTTTTTTTCCCCCTTTTTTAATTTATCAATTTCACACGATTACATCTGGCAGCAAATTAACTCATGTGTCGGTCATGTTCTCTGGTGCTTAGGTGCTGGTTATGTAGGTAGAATCAAAGTAGCAGTAATATAGGAGTACTGCATGAAGAGGTAGGTAGGATACTTACGGGAGTACAGTATCAGGAAAGTGCAAGAGCGGTCATAATAGACAGATGACAATTCAATGGAGATGTTCTAAAATGGCACCTTCTTTACCTTGAAAGGCCCTTCGTTACTCAATAAATGAAGGCTTTTGTTCTGTTTATCTTTGATTGTACGATTTGGGCCACTCTTTTGTGCAGAGCGCGATGATCTGCAAGCATTGTCAGAGTTCTTTCGAGTCTTTCGAGTCTTTCGAGTCTTTGGCACTTTCTTTTTGAGAACATTTTCTTTCCTTTGGCTCCACTTTAGGGACCTCACAGATAGTCCAGCATTCTCGAAAGTTGACGCTGCGAGGAATTGTACGAAGCATTCCCTTCGATCCTTTGTCAGGTTGTTGCTACTTTACATGGCTCAAGCTCTCTAGTTTCCAGAGGAGGTGAAGTCGTAGCTGCAGCAGTTGACCTTCAAGTGCCGTGGGTTACAGTGGCTTCCAAGAGGATAAGGACAGCCACCCCTGGTTCTCGAGGCTCATCTTCACGGAGCAACTAGGTACCCAACTCCTGTTCTGTTTGCTGTGAATCTCCTTGGAAGGCCAAGCCAAGTGCAAGCAACCCATGGTCATCATGCTGCTCTAGGCATAATGCACAACAAGAGACTCGATGATGGTGCTGGACATGAAGACAAAGCACACCATGCAGCTCCAATGGTGTGTGGATCCTCTTGCATCCTCTACAATCTCATCTTTTTGTCTCAATACTTCAAATGATACTTATAGAACAGTGAATATATATATATATATATATATATATCAACAAAATATATATCAAAGACGAAGCTTTGAGTAATCCTCCAGCCACTCAAAAATCAAGTAAATTAATGTTGAATCAATATTTTGCAAAAAATGAGTCACAATGTGTCAACAAGTTTGTTTTACATACATTTTGTGGAACAAATGTCCAAAATAAGTGTATGCTTACTTCTCACATATAGAAATATTTGAAAGTGATTTTCAAATAATTATTGCAATGCTGAATGTCGGGCATTAAAGATTGTTGACTTTTACGTTTCAGATTTTTTAATGATCTTATATGACATTATTCATTTATCCAAATCTGTTTATCTTCTAATGCTTTTTCTGCATCTTTTTCCTCCCATCGCTGTCTTATATATGAAAGCATTTTGCAATCATCTTGTGCAAAATCATCCAAATCTTGAAACAGAGAATATAAACATCGGCAACATTCTGATGTCGAATCTTTTGGTGCCTTCATCAGAAAAATATGCAAGGTGGTAGTGGGCGCTCCATCCATCCATCCGTCTGTTTATTCATCCGCCTATCGAAGTTTGTGCCAATGAATGACATCCAAGCTGTACATGAGCTGGAGATTACACAGGGCAAAGGCCCACCTCCGCCACCCTAATTGTAGGTGTAGTTGAGGAAAGTTTTGCCTCCACACGGGAATTTGTCGAGGCATTCATCCACCATCTTTATCATCCACATAAGTACATTCATTCATATGGTGGAGTTCACCTGCAATGAGGAACTGAGATGGGATCGACATCCGTCAATTTTATTCACATTCCTTCCTCGTTTTAATTCTTTCTTTGCATATGTGGATGTGTTCAGATTTGAGTGATGCCACAGGAAGAGCCTTTCCTTCAATAAATAATAATAATAATAATATAAGAGTAAATCTTCTTGTGGTGGTTAATAATGAGCATTCTCACTAGAAAATACTATGGAAAATTTTATATTGATAAAGTATGAAGGGAACAACGAAAAGGCAGGGGAGAATGAAGGTGATGATCTCTTGAGCTAATTGTTTCTTCAAGGTCAACTTTGTTTTATGAGCTTGTTGCTGACAAACTTGCCAAGACTATGCTTTTTTTATTAAAAGTAAATAAACAAGAATCAGGGGTTGGGTCTCCAAGGCTTGAAAGCTGTCCAGCATATTGGTGACTGACACCATGAAACCATCTCATCACCCACGCTTTGACCATTCTGCAAGGAGGGGTAGGGAAGGGAAATTTGATGGGAATGGGAATGCTGGTGACCAAATCTAAAGAGATGGATCCAAGCAATCAGCAAGACTCTTTCCCACGTTCATTCATCTACTCATTCATTCCCATCCTTGCCAGATAGGCAGTAGCTCTGCCAACCCCCTACAGCTGCTGCAGTCCACCTCAGCCATTTCCAGCCTCCTTCGACTGCGCTGACTTGGCAACCTCTGATAAGCATTCATTGGGGGAGCCAAGTACACATGAGGGTGGACTTGGTGGGCCTGGAAGACCCTTTGGAAGTTCCACCAACACCCTTTCAATATCTCTCCCGCCCTTCCATACTCATTCCTCTGTTCCTATTCTCGAGGCAATGGGAATGAGATGCTCTTTAAACGGAAAGAAACAGGATCCACAAGAGTCCAAACAGTTTCATCCGTATAATCATCCATCCACCTCCATCCTCACCCCACTGTTGGCTTCTCCATTGTCTCCACCTTCCAACATTGAACCTGTCATTTGTCTCGTGTGTAATTGATTTCTTAGTGTCCCCAAAAGAACCCCTCCATGAGCCCACCCCTGCCCACAAACACACACATTTTTTTGCATTGTTTGCTTCGTGGAGGGCATCTTTTCCCAAGGGGTGTGCTTGCATACAAAAAAAGCTAGATTTCAATGCATGAGATAGGGATGGCAACATTTCATGGCAAACCCTAATGGACTTTCCACACATATAGGACTTTTAATGTGGGACCAAAGCTCTTTGACAGAGGGTTTGTTGTGGATTTAGTACAACCATGGTTGTAGACATGCACAACTTTTATGATATTTTTATGGAGCTTGAGTTTTGGATCTCCTATTCAATGGTTGTCACAACTCCACACCTTAAGTTACTTTGCGGATACGCTAAGAATTGATGATAATAATTCTTGAGGCTGATGAAGTGCACTGTTGGGTCCTTTTATCCTTGTCACTTTTTGGGTTGAAGAAGAAGTGTGGGTATGAGATTATCTCAACTACTTCCAAGTGGGCGTTGAATAATTTTCATTCACACAAAGTAGCCCAAAATTGACATTCATATTTTATTCTTTTGTGTGCTAAAAGAAGTAAATCATTCAATCATGTGCTTGTGTATACATTTGCATATTATGGAATCAAATGATTGGTGCAACATCTTGCTGTATGATAAGTTTCATACAAGTTTTATCAGTGAGATATTTCTACTTATCAAATACAACATGCATATCTTGTGGTCTATTCCTTGACCCTTCCCTCCATTACTCCTCTGCAACCACAACAACAAAGCTGGTCATAGAGGAAGAAGAAGAAGCTGCTACTGGTGCAAACATTGATGTTGGATGAGATATGGTAAGCTTAATCCCCCCCACTTCTCCTTATGATTGGAGGAATTGCCCACCATTCCTTTCCCTTCTCTTCCTTTGCTTTACTGGGACTGGTACAGGTACAGGAATGTAATTGGACCCTCAGGATGAACGGATGGATCACTCTTTAACCCTAATCCCACAATCAGGTTACAACCCAAATCCCATAGTCAAATTCCAACCCAACTCCCCTTCAGTTGGAGGGGAGAGATAGAGATGGTGCAGGTGGTGATGGATGATGATTCCTAGTGCTGTCTGCATGTGTGTGGGTTGTGGAACTCTCCCTCACCCCTCCTGGAGAGAGTCCATCCCATGTGTCACATTGGTTAACCCCTCAAAGTTGATGGAAAAAGAAAGAAAGAAAGAAAGGAAGGAAGGAAGGAAGGAAGGAGGGAGGGGAAACTCAGATCCAATCCCACTTCCAATTCATATCTCACAGGCTGGCAGGGAAGTATGCAGGGAAGGGAAGAGAAGGGGAAGGAGGGGAGGGGAGGGGAATGGGAATGGGTGGCCATGCAGGATTAGGCAGTTGGTGGCATTGTTTGTTGGAGTCTCACTCCTCCATGGCCAAACATCTTTGGCAGCAATCAATTATTCCTTCAGCCAGCCAGCCATCTTTCAATTTGGAGAGGTCCCCACCTTCCTCAAAGATGGATGGATGGGTGGTGGGGGATGGGAGTGCTCTGTCATCAGTTAGTTGTTGGGATGTGGCTTGAACAGAAAGCAATGAGGGATGAGGGACCCCATTCCTTCCCATCCCCCCCTTGGTTCCCCTGGAATGTCTCCATCCTTGCAAGGAAAGCCCATCCCACCTCTATGTGCTGGTTGTGCTTCCTGCCTGGCTGTCTGCTGCCACCATCACTCAGTGACATGGATGAAAATATATGATTGATTGTATGGATGACAAAGTCATGGAAGGCACATCCAGCCATCCATTCTCTGAACCCCCATGGTGAAGTGTGCAATGCTGCTTCTTTGTGGATGTGCAATCCAGCATGCCATTTTGCAGGCTCATTAAGCTTATATACAAAATAAAAGAGTAAGAGTTGAATTTTGTGTCAAATACAGAGATATTTTGCTGTCTGTGAGGATGAATGAAATAATACAAAAAGATGAAGGATGGGGAGTGTATTATGGTGAGGGCACAAGTGTGTGAGAGAGAGTGTGTGTGTGGTGGGAAGAGGATGTGGAAATCCCACAAGGAGATGATTTTGAAGGGATGTTTTGTAATTTTCATCCATACATAAAGGAGGACTGGGTATTGAGGAGGAAGAGGATTACTTTTTTGAAAAAATATTAAAAAGAAAAATACTAGAAAATCAAAGAAAAGTCTCCCCCCTCTCTCTAACCCCTTCCATATTTCCTTATTCAGCACCTCCCTCATTGTACGAGGCTGCCTTGCATTTGGTTCTATGGGACTAAGGACAGTCCCAAATAACAATAATAAAAAAAAAAAAAAAAAACAACACTACTTATACACCTGCTTGCCTTTTGTATGAAGCACTCATTGCACATGTGAAGTAGTGCTCATGTAACACACACACACACACACACAATAAGACCTTCAGATTCTCCTTTGTTTATAATGAAAAAACCACAATGATTCAGTAATCTTGAAACAAGAGTTAAAATAAAGAAGCACAGTTCAACAGCCTATGATATTTAATGATCTTTTTCATGAACAATGTCCTGCTCTAATGCATACTTTCCAACCCAATGCCCTAAGTAATAGAAATTTCAATAACAACGATGCAATTGACATTAGTATGACAAATACTTTCTCATATATATATATATATATATATATATATATATAAAAGAGCACACTTGAATTCTGCAAGATTGTACAGCTTTAATAAATAAATAATTATGTTAATTATATCTCAAACACTAAGATTTAGGTGTTAGAGTTTAGGGTTTTAAAAAGACCTCTTGTAGCTTTAGAATCAAACTTTTTTGCTCCCATTTTCTTTCAATTGTGGAGAACGCCTTTTTATACACATTGGAATCCTTCCCATCAAATAATCATCTTCTTAAAAATATATGCAACTTTTCTAACATTTTCTATATATTCTACTTCACCACAATGCATCTTCTAAGGATTAATTTTAAATAAAAAAGAAAAAAAAGAAGAAATCCCTATGAGTAACTAAATGATATTATATGTATTTTTTAGATGCACATTATTATTGGCAAGCCATAAATTATAATAAAAAACTAGCATTGTCTTTGTTCTAAAAGTCAAAAAAGTAATGATGTTTGCCCACACTAGTAGTTTCATTCTTTTAACTTTTAAAAAAATCATTTGAATTAGAGTGACAAGGAGGTGGTAGAGGGTGGCGCATGACATCTTTTGCAATTCCATGCAAGGGATGTCCTTTTGAGATGGGCATTGACAAATAATTATCTTGAGCACAAAGTGAAATTTCACCTGTTGCCCACACAATTGCCTGCCCCCTAAATTCTAAACCATCAACTTAAATCCCTAACCTTAAATCCTAACCTTAGATATAGTGTGTTAAATATAATAAATAAATATGTATATAAATTTCTTTGTGGACCTTGGGCAGCCAGATGGATGGGCGTCCTCGATAATGTCCATCTGGTGGTATATCCCTGCAAGAGGATTGCAATTGAGTCCTGTCAAATTGGGCAGTTGCAAGGGTGGAAGTGGCCGAGGGCAAAGTCATCTCAGAAAGCATCCCATGCCAGTTGGGAGGGAGGTTCTTGACCTGGTCTCTCTCTCTCTCTTTTGCTCCACCAGGACATTCGTTCGTACGAGCTCTCTACAGCCGAAACATTCATCCGCGCGGAAGAAGATGGAACTCGTCCGTCTCGATGGCCCTCACGTGCTGTGGACGAAGGCTGGTACATCCCATAATGAGGTGAGGGTAGGGGAGAAGCAAGGCTTTCGTGGGTCTACGTCATGGCCATTCATGATAATTCATCCAATATTCATCCATCCATCCGAACACTGCTCCAGATGGAATATGGAACAGGGAACGGGAAAACAGGGGCTGGCACTTGCCTCAATTGTGGGAGAAGCCCATCATTACCTGCTCAGCCTTGCCGGGCTAGGCTCGGCTACCCTACGCGGCCCCGTCTTCTCCGGCCAATTGGTCCATCCAGGACGATCCATCGTCGTTCATCCGTGTTTCAACAGAAAGCATCCACTAGGCAGCCTGAACCGTCCCGCTACGGAAGTAGGGCCCTCAGTCGTTGTCGGCCCCAGTGTGAAATGGATTTTTTCGTTCCAAGTGCTGGTTTCGAATATTTCTTTGTCTATAAAGTGGATTCCGAATCAGAAACTGTGAACTTTGCGTGTCATACGAAAAAATGTCGTTAACTTGCAATTAACAAATTGTCAATGAGGCGTGAGAAGTGGTAGAATTAACTTAGTCTTGTGTCGGATTGAAATCAATATGTGAACTTAAGGTGTATATATATATATATATATATATATATCAAAAGCAATGTTTTTGTTAAGCATTCATTTTGTGATGTTTTATGAAAAATTTCTTCTGTTATTTTTACATGATCAATACTCCCATGAATCCAAAACATGAATCCAAAACATGAATCCAAAACATCCAAGTAGGTGTCTAAATTTCAATCTCACAAGAAGATAATTTTTCCATGTGAACCTACTATCCATTAACAAAATGGTCATAATCCAATGCCTTCAAGTTAGGAACACACTAAATCATTTAAAAATAAACTTAAAATTCTTTAATACATTATTACAAGAGTTTCATAAATGTATATACCTTGTTTCATTAACCTAAGATCCATGTGAGTACAAATATATATTCTTGCAGTTTTACTTATTCTAAAATTGAAAAGACACCATGGATTTCAAGGACATGTAAAGTTGTAGGGAATATATAGCTTTTTCACAATTTATATGAAGAAGGAATAAATAAAACTAAATTTCTGATGACTAGCTAGAACAAAAATCCAATATGCATCTTAGGGTAGTTATTGACTGAGGACCAAAATTATATTCAACTACATGACTCTATTGGGTGCTTTTTGCTTTGTAGGTTCACAATTGACATTCTTGCATGCATTGAGGATGACACACACTAAATAAATTTAGTAAATGTTATTGGTAGCTTCAGGAAGTGTTCATATTTATAATTTATTTTCTTATTTTTCATGCTTTATTATGTTGTATCATTAATATTTCAATATCCCTTCCTTTAACTAAAAGAAGAACAAGAAGAAAAATGAATGAAAACAATCAAAGACTAAAGGAAGACAGAAAAAAACAGAGACACAATAATTAAAGAGGGAACGAGAATGATTTCAAGGAAAACATTCACATACTAAAGACTCAAAGACATGATAATTTTTTTTATTTAGTAATTTATGTAGATATTTGTTGCACTTATCTATATATATATATATATATATATATGTAGTAGAAAGGAGACCCATTTTGCAAGCTAGATGATTACTGTGGTCTAGAAGCATCTTCTTTGAAAATCTTTATTATGAATAGACTATAATATCACCCTATCATTAGATATATTGTGAAAATTTGATGTGATTGGTTATCTTTTAAATATGTGTAAATATTTTTTGTAATATAATTGTAATTTAAAATATACAAATCAGATCCATTACAGTGCATATTGTGAAACTCATTATCAATTTGTCTTAAAATTTGAAATTAAATTGTTCCATACATATATACATATATACACACATACATACATACACATGGCAATCATAATATTTAAAATTTTTGACTTGAATTAATTATTACATCATAGTTTTATGATTTTTCTTTGGAAGAACATTCAAATTTAACCACTGGAATGAAATTTTTATCTGTCATGTGTTTATTAAGAGATTATTTTACAATTGCCTGAGAAAGTAAGTTTTTACTTTAAATCCAGCACTTCCAGTTGAAGACGAAGTTAACCAAATCATTTAAATAAGAATAGTTGCTAAAATCATATTAAAATTAATAATAACTATTACTGTAAATTTTACAGCCATGTTGTATCAAATTGGGTTTCTAGGTATAATGACCTCCTAAGTCATTCAACATTCCCAAAAGTAGTGAATAACTATTTATACCATTTTTGGATTATATGAAGCATAGTTATTATGGATCCATCTTCCCATTTTATGTCTCCATATATTTACAATTATCCTCCAAGGCTAAATGAGCCAAATTGGAACAGAATTTTTTGTGGCTCTTGTTTTGTTCCAGAGTGTTTTCTAATTCATTTGGAATTGAAAGAGAAAACCCCAAACCACTCACTAATTTGGAGTAGGATAGAAGCAATACAAATCTACCTCTTTTGGCATTATATTCACCCAAACTGCAAAATTTACAATTTGTAATGTTTGAAAGCACAGAAAGGAGAATGTTGTAGATACTTCTTTTGGGGATAGTGTCCTGAAAGGTCCATAATATGCAGTGCCTCAGAAAACGTCCACCTTATCATTTCCGAAAGGTGCTGCAGGTTGCCAGGTGGAGGTACAGGGTTGGTCCACGAAGAAGATACGAGGTGGACAGGCGAGAATTTACCCGACCGCAGAGGAAAACCGTTTTACGCGAAAGTAAATTCAATGTTTGGGTAATTGGTAGTTGTCCCGCCGCAGGTAAAAAGTAAAGGAAGGACATAAAAAGTTACGGAGGAGGGAGGGTAGGGGAGGGGAATGACGGGCGGACGGTACACCCGTCGGGAAAGGGGTCACAGGGCTCCATGAAGCACGAGGCCGCCGCCGCCAGGGGGTGCAAGGCAGCACTGGAGGAAGAGCTCCAGGGCCACCACTACCATTCACGAACAGTATTATGAAACCAATTAAACGCACAGCTGAATCATAAGTGGAGTACTCTCAACGATGCCAATCCCTCAGGTACTGCCGCCCAGACGCATCATAAATCAAAGCCACATTAACAAGAGCACTAAAAGAGTAAGCTCCCTCCTTCCGTAGCTGCTGGTACCACCTATAGCTCATGCTGCAGATACTGCAGGCCATGGACGACGTGACGAAGTGGATCGCTGGACCCGTCCTACGGATGGCTTACTGTGCATGTCAGAGCAGCTGGATCCCTGATCGATATCGGTACTGTACAGGAATTCGTGTAGCTACTGCCTTGGTTTTTGTGTATAGGTTGAGGTTGCTGGAGGAGTATGGTTACTACAGGTTGTGTATAGTCTACGCTTGGATGCGGGTGGATCGCTTCTAGGCGCGCTGGTGTAAACGAGAGAGGGAAGGAGGGTGAGTATATGAAGTTAGATTCTGGCAATAGATGGCAAGGATAACAGCCGCTCGAGCTCATATCGTATATGAGCAGCAGCAACGTTCATCATTGAGCAAGCCAAGAGTTATGTGACGGGCATAATCGAGCCGGACTATCATGATGATCATCCTCATCATCATGTCAGTGATGGTTGAAGCAAAGCGCCGCGTGAGCAGCATTTGTGGGCCAATTCGCTAGAGGCTGGACTTCGTGGTGGCCCTGGAGACTGTCTAACTTGGTGACGATGATAGCAAGAGTTGGGCAGCCGGGAAGGGATTTGTATCAGCCTGCAGACTCTGAATGTGCCACTCATGCGCATCATTCGGAGCCGCGACTCGGGTGTGGAGTGTAGTGGGAGAGGCACAGGCCCTTGGCCTGTAGAGGTTGGCAAGACAGAAGTTGGAGGGAGTTGGTGGTTTATTCACGCAGCTTTGAATCGGTTCCCGATTTTTTGAGACTGCGTGTGAGGTTCGTATTGCCGATCGTCACATTAATGGAACTGTACTCTAGACTTTGACCTTTAAAAAAGAGAGTTGGGTCGAAGTCCTGCTTTCGCTGCTAGCGTAACTGAGTCGCGAAGTCGGAATTGCAACAAGCAAGTTGAGGCTCTAGCGACCTGGGAATCGTGCTTTAGACATGGTCTTGTTTTCTATTGCCTAGCACCAATCTGATTGGCAGTCAACGAGAGTTTTCCTGTGTTGTCAAAGTAGCAGATTGCAGTGGGCCTGCTTCGCAGCAGCCTTGTGGCTTTCGCTAGTTGAGACGTACTCTGAGTGGCACGAGTGAGCGACCTACAGCGGTATTTGCGGGATGGGGACGACAGAGGGAGGATTGGTGGGGACGTATGGGGAAATGGAGGAGCAGAACCAAAGGCTGGAATCGCTGCAGGAGGGTCCTTACGATGTGTCGATGAGTGGGAAGATGAAGCGCCTCCTGTGGCATGGCGGCTCCGTCTGGGATGCCTGGTTCAGCGCCGCCTCTAACCAGGTGATCATTCTTCCCGCCAGCCGCAGATCAAGAAATGGATTATAGCACTACTCTCACCTTTAAACCAATGCCTTGTGATGGGCGGCTGATGGGAGTTCTTGTAGGGATGCTCGTGTCTGATTTCGAGTTCAACAGAAGATGCGCAGGAAATTTGCCAATCTTTGGAATTTGTGTATTTTCTCGAAAACATTTGAGGCTTCATTGAGGTCTGCGCGAGAGAATCACTAGATAGTTTTTTTTTTTTTTTTTGTTTTTTTGTTTTTTTTGTTTTTGTTTTTTCTCTCTTTTCAGAAATGCGAATACAGTCACAGCTGGAATGATTTTGTGTCCATTAAGGTTGAGTCTGGTTTCTGCATTCTTGTTGCATCGAAGCTCCACTAGTTAAGATAAGGCTATCAGATTAACCCACATCGCCACGTCCTGCGCTATTTGATTCCTGATTTGGAGCTATGGTTGCAACCATCACTCCATTGAATCGTCTCGGAATCTTAGGATCAAGTCTTAATCTTGGTGGTTGCCAAGGGACTGGCCCTGTTGTGTCCAGCCGCGGGTGTCTTTCTCCCTGATTCCTGCAACGATGTGATGCGCTGGAAAACAGGTCCAGCGGGGTTGTGTAGTGTTTACCATGGTTATTTCTAATTTGTATTGTTTACGTGCCAATTCGACTGACTCAGGTCGCGCAAGTACTCCTGACGCTACCATACTCTTTCGCCCAGCTCGGATACGCCTCTGGGGTAGCGTTCCAGATTTTCTACGGCGTCGTCGGCTGCTGGTCTTGTTACATGATCACTTGGCTCTATGTTGAGTATCGGACTAGGAAGGAGAGGGAGGGGGTCATCTTTAAGAATCATGTCATTCAGGTGAGTCGAAGCTAATCCCAATGAAACTTGAAGTTGTCTGATCACGATAATCGTGTTTTTTTGGTGTAAAGGCTCCCTCTTGTTGCTTTGTAACCCTGCTGCGGTGTGTTGGCGACGGCTGTGAACAGTGGTTCGAGGTTTTGGACGGGTTGTTGGGTCGTAACTGGAAGATTCTTGGGCTTGCGTTCAATTGCACCTTCCTTCTCTTTGGGGCGGTGATCCAGCTCATTGCTTGCGCAAGGTAAGCGTCACCTCTTAGATCTAAACCACAGATAAACGAATGAATGGTGTATCACGATAAGACGTTCTGCCCAGTTGATTCCTCTAGAAGAAGATGGGTTGAAATCGATAACACACACATGCGTCGACGTCTAGCGAAGTTAGATGCAGTCATTGATGTTATGAATAAGCACGCCCTCACAGCCATGGAATCTACTTCAAGGTCTGCGTACAGCACACCCATGAGTACTTAGACGTTAGACATTCTATCTCTGTGTATATTACCATTCTAATTTTTACTTCTCCGTCAGAATAGCATTTCCATAGCCACCTGTGAAAAAACTCTTTATGGATGTTAGCAGAGTTATTTTGATGTTTTATGCCGTTTCAAGAATTTCTTTGCAAAACACATATTAATTTGGAATGTTATATTCAAATGGCAATGTGCAATATATTTTGTATTGAAGATCTTATGAATTTTTGACTAATTTTACAGTTTGAAATATTTATCCTATATAAGTCGTAGGCCCACAGCTATCTAGATAAATATGGAAAGAATTGGTAGAGATTCCCTATTTATTAATTTTAATAAATCACAAAGTAAAGTTCTATCATAGGTATGTATCTGATATATAAAAGGCACAAATCAAACAAAGAATGTAGAAAACAATTTCGTGAAAATTTTAGACTTCAATAAATTTTTTGGACATTCCATGTAGTGGATTTGATGTCTAGACTACGGTTAGTCCTTGATGGTATAAGATTATGTCCCTGTAATTGTCTCAGGTGTAACATATTCGCTGCAGTTTTGATCTAGGTCAAAACTTTGGGAGCTGTCAGGATGCAACTTTCTAGAATGGTTTTCTCTCCTCGCTATTTAAGTGGCAGCAAGCTTACCCCATTCTGCGGAGAAACTGTGCTCAGTTCAGAGTTGCACCCTGGATTTTTATCCATGCTGCTGTCTTCTGAGTTTAGGTTTATTCGTGGGGGATTACTCGATGGCTAATCTGTGCAGTTTGAAAACATGTCCTGTGGTTGGCAGTAACATTTGTAATTCCTGGACATTGCAGCAACATCTTTCTGATCAACGATCATTTGAACAAGAGGGAGTGGACTTACATCTTTGGGGCCTGTTGCATGCTCACTGTGCTGGTGCCATCGTTCCGAAACTACCGGCTCTGGTCGTTCTTCGGTCTCATTATGATCTCCTACACAGCTTGGTACATGACAATCGCCGCACTTGCCCATGGCCAGGTGAGGAACTGCTTCTATTCAATGATATAAATTGCAACTGGTTTTCAGTCACCGAATCCTTCCATCAATTTTGGTCTCATACTCCTAACAAGGTTCTGAACTGTGATGGAGCTAGGTTGCCAATGTCGTCCATACGGCGCCTACAACGAAGGTCTTGTACTTCACAGGAGCAACCAACATCCTGTATACTTTCGGTGGTCACGCTGTTACTGTGTAAGTAATTGATCCAAGGACTATGGCTCCCCTATTAATGTTCAAGTTTTCAGTTGTCTTGTTTAATCATGCTACGATCAGTTTTTATTGGTGCACTTTACGAATATTTTTTTGGGCACCTGCTTGTTTAGACCATCTAATTCTGTGAAGGTAACTTTCTTGGATCTGCATGCCATTCGCAGAGAGATCATGCACGCAATGTATAAACCAGTGAAGTTCAA
Source organism: Physcomitrellopsis africana (assembly GCA_036785485.1). NCBI lineage: Eukaryota > Viridiplantae > Streptophyta > Bryopsida > Funariales > Funariaceae > Physcomitrellopsis > Physcomitrellopsis africana. The sequence continues at coordinate 360,002 of JAWRVF010000190.1, read as the reverse complement.
GTACGTATATGTGTTTGCGACACTCTACGTGTTCACCTTGACCATCCCTTCTGCCGTGGCCGTGTACTGGGCTTTCGGTGACGACCTTCTTAGACACTCCAACGCACTGTCCTTGCTTCCGAGGACCATGGCTCGTGATGTCGCTGTTGTTCTGATGCTCATTCACCAGGTACTCAAGGCACCCGTCATTCCAAAAAACTGTTCGTCACTGTGCCATATTAATCCTCTGAACGTCAGGACTAAAGCTACTTCCTGAAGACGAAGCATTTTCTCGGAAGGGTCTAACTACATTGGAAATCTTGCTGCAGTTCATCACTGTTGGCTTTGCCGTCACTCCATTGTACTTCGTGTGGGAGAAGATGATTGGTGTTCACAACACGAAGAGTCTTCTCTTGAGAGCGGTGTGTCGAATGCCGGTGATACTACCAGTGTGGTTCTTCGCCATTGCATTCCCATTCTTCGGACCCATTAACTCCACCGTTGGAGCCCTTCTGGTTACCTTCACCGTCTACATCATCCCCTGTGTCGCTCACATGGTTGTGTACCGTGGTGCAACAGCCCGCCAGGTAATCAACGAACTCTACCTCTCTTCGCGAGTCAAGTTGTGTTTACTCGGCTCTTCATCAAACAAATGACAGAAATCTGACAAACCTTGGGCCATTGTAAATCTCCAGAACGCGGTTGAGAAGCCGCCCTTCTTTCTGCCCAGTTGGACTGGAGTCTACCTCATCAACATATTCATTGTGGTATGGATCATTGTGATCGGCGTTGGCTGGGGTGGTTGGGCTAGCGTCACGAACTTCATTCAGCAGATTGACACCTTCGGCATCTTCGCACCTTGTTACCAGTGCCCACCGCGGGCATCCGTTGCTGCAACTCCACCCAAACTGCATGCTTAAAGAAGCTCCTACTTGCGAGAATCTAGATCATAACGTTTTCCATGCCAACGGCTACTGATTCCATGAGAGGCGAGAAATATAGAAAGAGCGATGGAGCCTGCACTGTGGTAATTGACCAACCAAGTCAAGCGACGGGCATTAACTGTGGCAATAAATGCCGACTGTACAGGGCGCTAGGAAGACAACCGGGTTGTACCCAATTGCGCCACACTGCCAGGTCATGTAATTGGAAGCAGAAGGGACGGGTTTTCTCCTTTCCCTCCCATAAGAGACCGATTCTACTAGTTTGTATCTTGCAGCAACCTGGCAGCAGCAGCAGCAGCTGCTGATAGAGGGGCGAGGCACCCATCAATGCCATTTTTTGTTCATACGTGTGTTGGTTTGAATTTGATCACTCGATAAGGATGGCAAACTACGCCGAGACCTCGTGCAGAGACAGATTTCAACTGTGGCAGATTTCGACACTGCACATGTCTGGAAGCGGCAACGCCGGTGCCCTTGCTTGCAGACTCACGACGTCGAAGTAATGTGACGATGTGGATTCTCCGATCGTAGTTTGACGAAACTGGATTCGGCATGGCTCTCAGGTCACCTAGGCCCCAGTGTTTATGTATACAAATCGTCCGCTTCGGTTGTGGGTGCACCTAATGGCAGGCCGAGGTTGTATGTAGCACCCAATGGATTCATGTCGACCTGTTTCAATGTTCTCTATGAGTATATATGAATACACGACCGAGAGAGAAATAAGATGCCGGACTCATTTGTGAGTCCATAACTTCGTTTTTTTTTTTTTTGCGACTCGCACAAGGGCCTTATCCCCGTCGCACAAGATTCATGACCTTTTAGAGTTAATATAATGATACGTTTGTGTACATTTTATAAGAAGCATTCCATATGTAGTTTTGATAAACTTTGATAAAATTATATTCTTGTTATAACTCATTTCACGTTGTTTCAGAACTTGATTTCATGCTGACAATACTTCTGAAAATATAATGTCAATCGCAAGTTATTAGTGCAAGTAATTAATAAGTTACTCATACTAATGAATAAACAAATAGGTGTTTTCTGGATGGTTTATACACAATCTTTGTTTGGGAAATACTCTTTCATACTGTATAGTAAAGTCCATCATACATTTGTTATTAAAATAGATGAAAAGAATAGTTCAGCACTGACAAATATTTGAGAAAGACTCTCAACAATTTTATAAACTTAAAATCAGAAAATTGAGTAGTTTTAGAGGCTTTGGTTAAAACTAAATAATTGGAAGATTTTGGAATTGCAGTGACAATGGTGGTCTATATATATATATATATATATATCCTAGGCTTTTCAGCAATCTTGTGAAAAACACTGTATTAAAGTATGATTTTTGAAATCTCATATGTATCAGTAAAATGAAATTGAAAACCAAAAATATTTGAGAGCGTCTGATGCGTTTCACAGCATTAAAACTTTTTAAAGCACTAGTGGATAAAACCTTCAACATGACAATGTATGTTTTTTTTTTTAATTTAAATTTTTAAAATTGAATTTCTGTTGCAATTATGGAAATGAAAACATTTTAAAAAGTATGATCTGACATGAAATTTTATGTACAATATCTTCATGTGTTGGATGCAATGTATATGCAAATGTTCTACATAGCAAGCAAAAAAGTAAACTTGAAAGGCAATGGTATCAGTTTACCTTCACTTTTACCTCCATCTATGTATATGAATTCATCAACACATTATTAAAAATAAGTAAATAAATAGTTATCTCTTTTTAAAGATTTTATTCAAAAATATTATTTCAGCATCTTATTAGTTAACTTCTATGTCTTAAACTTCAAAATGTTTAAGAAGTGTACAAATCAAGGTCACCTTTGCTTCTTGGTCAAAAATCTTGTAGTGTATACTTTTTTGTGCATACATTTTCGCTAGTCATACATTGTGGCACTATCTAAAATATATATGTTTCATTTGATCTTGTTTGTTTTGTATAATCTATTTGCAATTGGGGATTTTCATTCTATTAGTTTAAGATAAGATATCAAAGTCTAATGCTACTTATCTATCAAGTGTTAAAGTTGAAATTCAACATTTTCCTTAGATTCATATTTTGGCACGAGTAAGTGATACATGACGGAAGATTTAGTACCAAAGAAATTACACATGAAAATATCCTGTTACTATTTTGTATGCCTGCTCTGTCTTATGTAATACAACAAATTAAGATAAATTTAGCTCATGGTAGCTTGTGAATTATAAAGTGTCAAAAGTTATTGCGTCTTGTTGAAAGCGATACCAGCCCCCGTGGTAAAGTAAAGAGTATTCTTTCCTGCGCATTTTTGGAGGCAGGTGGAGCATAGCTTGAATTGGGGACAGTAGAAATCTACATTTTCCTTACATTTCAAGGGGCTTCGCCAACTGAGCCAATCCTTCATTACTCCCTGTCACATCGAGCTCTGCCCGTGCTAAAGTCCTCCAAACCAAATCATACGATGCGAACCATTAATGTTATAAAAACAAGGATTCGCTGAACATGACAAAGACAACTATCAGAATCAGAAGCAGGAGCATCAGTTGAAGCAGCTTCAACAATGAACCTGACCTTTGAGTGAACAGAGAGCTTTACATGGAAAAAACAGAAATAATGCTCAGTTCTCAGCTCCAACAGTAAAAACTAGCATCTTCGATAAACAGACAATTCTACAAGCCCACATTGGATTGGAGACTAAACCCAGCATGCTAAGTTAGACCCAACAATCGCTCCTACAACTGTGCATATTGGTATCTCAAATACGTCTCCCTGGAACTGTGCTTGGTTGGTGTTAGCATGTGCAGAAATTAAAGTTCTTCCTGATGATTTAACCAAAACTGCTGACTGATAGCAGTCTACAGAATCCCTAGTGTTTGTAAACAATACAAGACACTGCTTCCACCTTATCATGGGTCTAGGAAGGACATCTACAAACTTCCAATGATACTCTGAAACACCTATCTACACTGCCCCTATCTACCCTTCCCTAAAGATAAAATAAATTGGTGAGTGCTCAGTCTTCACTACAGTAGATCACAATAAATCCAGCTAAGAACAGAAGAAAAAATAAAAGGAGAGAAAGAAAACCCTGCCAGCAGACATATGACCTACCACGGACTGGTAACAGTAGTAAGAATCTCCTACAAACCCGCTGGGAAATTATTAACTTGCCCTTGCTCCAACACATTTTGTCCATTTACCTTGTAGCTTACTCTCAACTTCATCACCAAAGCTTTCTGCAAAACCAGTAAGTATCAGAATGCTGAAGCAAACTTCAGAGAAAAGTGAGACTGCATCTCGTAAGATTCACTAGTGATAAAACATTTGTAAATGAGCAAGTTTCAAGAGCACAGAAAACGACTAGCACCTGTCCATGCATGTTATTGGTGAGTCTGATCACTTGTGTGACCGAGTTGTTCGAGTTAGCAGGAAGACTACCACCAGTAGCGGGATCCAATTGCAGTTGAATGAACTGCGCAAAGAACAAAGTGTGTTATACTAAAAGAAAAAAAAGATTTACAAAAATTCACACAAGTATACGTATTTACATATTAAGATAGCTACAATCTCGTGCACATACTGCAAAGATAAGTAAACTACAATAATCAAATTTAGAAAATTAGCGTTGTAAACAAAAATAAAGAAGTGAAAACAATAAAAACAAGAATCAACTTATGGCAAAAAATTCAGATTAGGACCTTTGGAACTGCTGCTTGAAAGACAAAATCTGTGAGTAGATTTGATGATAAGTTACTGTAGCAGGCTTTAATCACAGTCATTTGAGGAGACCCAGGTGGTTTTGTGAAGTCAAATGAAATCTTTAACCTACTTGTTTGCAAAGCAACAATTGATGGGATCCCTGCAAAAGGAGCGAATAGATAATAAACACAAGGTAATAATCAAGGTCTCTCATGCAGTGCGCTGAAGACATGATGTGATTCAAGTTTAATATATGTTGAGCTTACCAGGAGCAGGAGAGGGAGCAGCCATTGCTGAAGATGCGAGATCTGAAAAGGGATCCACAACTGCAGAGGGACCTTTGGTAGCACCTCCATTAAGAGAGAGATCACCCGATGAATTAATCGCAACCGGATCAGCATCTAGTAGGCCTACCAGTGAAGTGGTGGCAGTAGATGCAGGTGGCAATGGGCCATCATCCAAGGACAGAAGGTCCAATAACATATTTGTCCCTCCTGTGTAACAAGATTTACAATGGGCAATTAGTTTAGAAAAAAGGTTACCTGAGAAGACTCCCAAAAGACAAGTTATGCCAAACGAGACAAGCGCAACTTTCCTCAAGGTGCTGATTTTTGTTACTGATGTACCTGAAGTCGGAATGAGAGAAACTCAAACTATGTTAGGAGAACATGCACTCTAAGACCGAGCGACTACTGGGTAACAGACAGTACCCGAAGAAGGAACAGAACTGGGAGCATCCATAGGCCCACCACCACCAAGGAGATCCAACAAAGCATCTCCTGAAGATTTTAACGGAGAGGGTGGCTGTGTATCAGTAAAGCTAAGCAGATCCATTAGGTTACTAGTAGCATCAGGTTGTTTTCCGATTCCATTTGCTTGTTTGACATGCCCATTAGCATGGGGCTCCGAAGTTACAGCAGTAGTATGTTGACTATCAACGCCCATTTCGTACTTGGCGGTATATGTCGCTTCATCTAAAACTGGCATTCTCTCCACAAGTGCTGACCTGAGACATGACATAGGAAGAAGCAGTGAACAGGAGTGCTGAGGGCAAATCTACATCAAGTAAACATAACAATTGACATGGTAATAAAAAAATTTCAAGGCCTCAACCAATAGCAGTCATATTGGTTGAATGCAGTAAAAGTCTATTAGAATCATTTGGTAAAGGAAAAAACCCGTAAAAAGACATGACTACTTATCACATCAATTAGGAGTCATCTTTTTATGCCAACACAATCTAATACCATATGCGGAAAAGTAAATGATTTTCCTATAAACGCAGCGTATGAAAGCACTTGAGGGCACAACAGAAAAATTGACTAACTTGATGTCATTGTGCTTGGTAAGAATCGATCCAAACTCAATGGCACGCTGTTGCAGCTCCAGCACCAGACTCCTTTTGTGCTCCAAGATCAAGACCTTGATGCGGCTGATAGGAGACATACAAAGAAACATTGAAAACAATGAAACCTAGAAAAATTGGCAAGATATGTGCTTGAACACTAAATCCATGATGTAACCAAAATGGTCACATAAAGTAAGGGTGTAAACGTCATGAAAATACAAAAACCATATACTGGTAGTTCAGAAGCGTGTAAGTAGCACGAACTTGTTTCAAACTTACTCTGAACATTCAGGAAAACGAGATGAGAGTTTAAGGAGTGCCGTAAGTGCAAATGCAACTGTAGTAGATGTAACCCTTGGATCTTTCAAAACAATCTCAACAACATCCACCGCATCTGATTCTGTGACCTGTCAAAACATGAAAACATTACTTAACCCAACAATCATTTGAACAAGAGATTCCGTCATTCAAAATCTAGCAGAAAAGCAAGCCATGCACGTAACCAGAACTATGAATTTCTTTGGATAGAAAGATAGGCTACATTAGTCCCTAACAGATACAAACCTACCCCTCTTTCATGGCTTCGACCAATAAAAGCAAGAAAGAGGACTAATACACGGACTCCGGCTAAACAAAGCCGAGATACATGCACGTGCGATGTAACAGTCACTCAGAATGATATTAGCAACCAAACTTACAGTGATAGGGTCTTCGCCTTCCACCTCATTTGTATTGTTGACCAGCATCTCTCCATACTCACCAATACACCAAACAGTGACTTGTCCAAGACTTTCCTGAGCTCATACAACAAAGAGCTAAGTAGCCATGCTTCTACACAACTGTAGTCAGAAAATTAGCATTCCCAGCGTGTGTAATAAATACTAACACTTTGTTTGCTTAGTCCATTACTAATCAGTCTCTAAGAGCACATTTTGATAGGCAGTTAAGTCATCGTATTCCTTCATGCCCACGATCTGTCAATTTGAAGTCCCTCTTGTCTACCCTAGAATGTCCCTTGATATTCTACCACCTCATTTGATAGCCATATTTCAGCCAATTGTCAACAGTAGGACACAACCTCAATCAAGAGTAATGCGACTTGACCAAGAGAAATTCTGTTGAATAACAGCTCAAAGGGCAGAATTTTGTTTCCCTCCATAATGCACCAAACCTAGCACTGTGGATGTCGCATACAGTCCAGAGCTCTCTAACTTGTAAACACACGATGTTAAACCTTCACAGGGTACTCATTCTCAAGACATAAAAAGCTCAGGAAGTACCTGTCCATCCCACGCTTGAAAAACTCGATAAAGAGTTCGCACCGTATAACCTTGGAGATCGTTTGCATTACTTATAACAACCACTAAAGACCTTGTTACGTCACTTGTAACATATTTCCCAGCCTGTGCACCACATCCGAGGCCATTATTGGCACATTCAGAAAGAAAATTAGCTGTAATTCATGTGACATAAGTAAGACTCGAGATACCACAAGAATTGTAACCACTTTTAAACAGTTCATAATCAAGTTCTGTCAGCTCCCCACCCAAACCCAAGAACTGGAAGGGCACGTAAACAGCTCAGCAACTTGAACTCATCTCAATCTGAAACATGAATTATCTTAATAAAACCGAGCACAATGCAAACATATTTTAACCATGAAATGATCGCAATGTACGGTGCATAAACAAAAAATAACTCGATAGACAGCAGTGAAGATTGGCTGGACGGATGTAGCAAATACTTACACCGATGTTAAGGATAAAAATTGAATGCAAAGATGATTAATTCTACCTCAACCATAAGCAAAATCATCTGGTCGATATACCACTGCTTGTTTGGTGAAAACCTGCAAGGTATTAATAAGTTAGTGTTCGCCAATGGATTACAGAGATTGTCCAAGGGCGACCATTTCGAAAATCTTAATAAAATGAAAAAACGAACTTCACAAGCCTAACCCATTACAATGCTAAAATAAAAAAAAGTAATGCACGACGTAAGATTATTGAAAGGGATAAAGAACTTAATGACCTTTGAACAAGTCCGGAAATCTTTCCAGTGAGATCTCCCTTAAACTCAGGATCGCTGACTTTGAGATACTCAACCAATTCCTTCGTCAAGACCTTGACGTTGGTCTCGTTAACCAATGCACAGACAAGTTCCAGAGCTCGCCTCCGAATCGAGACATCCGAATCCTGTGCAAGATATGGGGTGGCTTCTTAACATTATGTGCAAAAGAAGCTGCTACAAAGATTTGAAGCGATGTCATACAAGAACCAGGCATATTGTTACATATTCATAAACATGAATAACCATGCCCCAAGGTAAGGCTCGGCACTTGCTTACTAAATACGTATTACTCTTCGAAAAAACATATTTTAAGATATTACAATACTACTCAACACTACTAGCATTTGATTATGACCGTCGAAAATTGATCTCATCGAAAATCAATTTAAGATATCGAAAAACGAGGAATTATTTTCTGGTAGACCTGGCCTAGAGACATGCCCCACTTTAACAATAAAACATGTCTTTAAAAAAAAGTAGATCTTCAAAAATTTGATGAGACGAAAAAGTAAGCACTTGTTGGCTAAAAAACGGTCAGGAATGTTGAAATAACCAGACCATACAGCTAGGAAGAGTACATTTAATACCTGAACACATTCAACAATCGTAGCACGATGCCGCTGAACTGCTTGCGTATCGACTGATACCACTTTGACAAGTGTATTAAGTGCAACGTATCTGCAGTAGACAGTCACACACAAGCCACTCTATTAATTGCATAGTCAAGTTACAAGGCAAACAAAACAGAAAAAGATAACAGTAATGCAATCCAGCGTTGCCTAGAGACATGAAAGAGAATCTGCAATAGAAATAAGATATCTTTACGGGATGGTCTTCTAACTGGAAGAAATGGGCATTGACTTCCAAATTGTTTAATGCCAATTCTTAGATCACAGTACACCAAAAATAAATAATAACATAGCAAAGCACAAACCCTTCAAAGCTTAAACAAATAAAAATGATGCATTGTTAGAGTACCTTATATTATTATCACGATTCGCCAAGAAGCGTCCCAAAATATTAACAGCCAGCACACGAAGGCCCCCAATAGACTCTATAGCCATGATTGTCTGCACACACTCGTATAAAATTGCGTTGCCTGCATTTTTGTTGCCCTCGGTATTTGTTGCAACCTACACACAAAATTTCCAAGCCATTCTTGAGCTCAATCACAAGGATATTTTAAAACGATATGCTACAGGAGTGAAGCACATTGAAGATGCAAGGCTATGGCGATTGCTTACCTGAGCAAGTATATCACTCATAACATCACTGGAATCAGCATCACCTTTCCCGAGCAAACGCAGCAATCTAAGAAGCCTGATTTGTAGAAAGGGGTCCATAATCCCGTGAACATCATACTCGGGAGCATAGCTACTGACCACCACGGTTTTTAACACCCGGACCATTGTACTTACGTGCTGTACGTACAGTATCACACAGGTAAATGAACAATAATCAAAATCACTGGTGAAATTAATGAAGCAGGCACATGGGATATCAAACAGATTTTCCTTCCAAAAGCAATGCCCTCGTCAGCAAAAATCAAGAAACACATACTTAAGAAATTTACATGCTTCTCAAGTGTTGTTCGCACATACCTTCCTAAAATGTTGAAGAGCTAGCTCGTTAGCTTGACAAAGCTCTGTGCAAAGCTTCACTCCTGCTACCAGAACACCATGATGTTTGTCTGTTAGAAGTCCTGTAGCTGGAACCGTCATGTACTCAACAAGGTCCGGAACCTTGCGAATAATCCTTACAGAGCACAAGGCTGCCTACAAGACCAGAAAATGCACAACTTTTCAGATGAGGAGATTCAATCTCCACGTGTTGAGAGAATATGAGTTCGAATGCACCTTCTGATAAATAGATGTGGTAAAATGATATCTGCAGTAAGCTTTCGAGCGTTGCAGAACAGAGTAAGGCCAATTAAATAAAGGTAATAGAATTTTCCTGATGTATGTGAGATCAGCAACATTGATTCAATATGTGAATTAAGCACATTCTTCAGGAGTACAACACAGATCCAACTCGTGCCATAGCTATAAAGAAAGAAGTTAGCCTGCCTAACCTTCTTACGAATGTAAGAATTGCTGCTGTGTAGAAGTTTTTCCACTTCTGGAGCAAGATCCCTTGCCATTTCAGCAGTACAAATATTGCCCAGTGCACAAAGAGCCAATCCCACAATGAACTGGTTTGTGTGGCTCAAGTCACTGCAGCAAAAACAAGAAATACACATGTGCTGGTTAAGACGCGTCTCATATGCCAATCTAGTGAACAATGAATTGAACTGACATGTAACTCCAGCACTGTACTCTCAAAATGGAATAAAAAAACCGTGGAGAACCCCAGTGCTTCTTCATACAAGAACACATCGTCACGTTACACGCTAATAAAGAAAGATGACCATCACATAAACACAACTACAGATGGAAAGAAACGGTGACATACTTTTTCAAGGAATTCGTCACCAACATCAGCACCTCCTGGCGCTCGTCAAGAAGCAACATAAGACCTAAGTAACCAATTCTTTTCTCCGGGAAGCTTCCTGCAGCAATCAACTTGATGCATTCCATCTGACCAAAGTGAGTGGGATAGCCCAACATGTGAATGAACATTAGCTTCGCAACATTGCGATGCCGATAATCCTGGTCATTATCTTTAAAAGCATTTCGGAGTACTGCACACTCTTTTGCCACAACACTTCTCTCCTCAGCTGCTGTTTTACAAGCCCGAATGGACCGAATCATGTCCCTGCACAAAAACATGCCAGTTTCCACAAAGATTACGAAAAGAATCCAATCAAACTGAAATGTACTGTCATTCTTATCAGCTTTCGACTTACCAATGCTAAAGAACTGACGCATCGCGAAAGGCCCAATCTAGCTATAAATCCGCACAGATATCTCGCCACTGCGATACAATGATTACTTCATCTGTATCAACTGAGATTTTACGTCTATACAATGACAAGAAAGCAATACAAACTTAGGTCCAACATACAAGATCTGATGTCGATACGAGTGCCGAATCACTTCACTATGTTCAGGTTTTAGGCTTATCACTCTCAAATTGCACCCAAAGTCACGCAAGCAACCCTATTCCAAGTCAATATTCCAGAAGGCAACATAAAGCAACGGGCTACTGCTACCACTTCTCGCATGGATCTGTACGCCCAAACTAATTCAGAGAAGAAAGCACTGCCCGTCCCAGAACATGCTGATTGCTACAACAGCCTAGCTGTAGAGGCGTCCCTTGATTGCTTTCATTTTTTTTCTAAAACCTATGTAACTAAATTCAAGTAGTAGAGCAGGCGAGCTCGGAGGTGATTGTGAGAACACTACCATCTCGTTGATTTTCCAACCGAGAGAATGGAGCACAGAATCCAGGCCAGGAATGGCATTCACCACTACAAGGAGAAAATATGCCAAGAAAGTTCCACCTCAAGATAGAAAGTACTTGGAAGTGCTCTACTGCCGAAGAATCTAAACTGCTAGTGATATGAAGCGATCAAGGTTGCGCAGCTACCAGAATCAAGGTGCACACTCCAAAATTTGCAGGGAACAACTAGACAAGTGATTTGATCCAATCCTTTGTCAGGACGACAAATGTGCGAAAGAGACATACCTCAACCTGGTCCCCATTGTGAAACTGATCGCTCCTTCCGAAGATCGAGCAAATTAAGATCCCAACCTCTTTTTTTCTAGAGGACAACTTTTTGCTTGCGGCAAAATCAAGCCACCGTAGACCAACAGGTTTCGATCTTCCACTGCATGTCCTCTAGCCTGAGCCTCCGTCCATAATCATCGCTCATCCATCACGCCCCTCTGCAAACTCATTAACCTCCTCTCCTTTCAGCTCCAAATTCTGGAATAAAATAGGAAGTAGAACGAACTCTATCCTCTCATTTCACCTCAACACACTCCCTTGGCAGACTGTGTGCAGCAAAATCACAGTAGCATTCAGGACTCAAACCCTAATGGACATATTTCAGTATATCTACAGCGATTCGGAAGGATCAAAACATCCAGCTCATTTGAAAATGGTAGAAATCGGGGAGCAGGAAGAGGCGATGAAGCTACTGGGAGAGGGGGAAAATTAAAAAAAACAAAAAAAACAAAAGGCAAGCAGCAAGAGTGAGCGCAACGCAGCTCCGAGTAGGGCGACGGCTATGGCGTCCGAGCTTTTTCAAACTGCTATGGCGCACCTGCCTCCGAATTTCGCAACTCGCAGATAGTCTGTGAGTCTTGTAGATTTTACGTCTCACATATAGATAAAGACGTGAAATCTTCATTAGTTGAACACCTTGTGGGACCACTATTGGTGGGGACCGGGTGGTAGGTCGGGCCGCGACCGCACGGGCCAGGCGCATTCACCCGTTCCTTGCATTATTCTCTTCATTCTCTTTCAAAAGTTTTTCAGTGCTTTTATAAAAGTGCATTTTTAATGCATTGTGTTGTTAGAACTAGATACTCTTCACCTTTAGTAAAATGAGGCTGCAGTAAGGTGAACCATGTAATTTTGTGGTACATTTTGGTTTGAAGTTTTGCAAATTTCTTATATCATAATTTATTTTTTTATTGCAAAGTTGGTTAAAAAGTTATAGTCAATGCAAATATCACACTTGCACTCAAAAGACAAAATATTACCAAAAAAAAAAAAAAAAAAAAAAACTAATACTTATTTCTTTTACTGCGTTTATGTAATTAATTTGGAATTTATTTATTTTTCTAACGTTTTAATTAAAAATACATCAATTAAACAAAAATGATAAGAGATCATCCAACATTTAACTAGAAAATAAGAGATTTGAGAATGTATTATCTAAATACACTGAAGTATGTTACATCATAATACAAGATATGTATATTAAAAATTATTAAACATGTAATATTTAATATATTTATATAAATCATCTTAATTCATCTGAAAATATAATTAAAAAATAATAAATAAAGATTATGAATAAACTTGTTATGGATCTTAAAATGATTAAGATATTTAAATTCTTGAGCATATATGTATGTATGTATGTATGTATGTATATATATAGAGAGAGAGAGATTACAACTTATAAAAATTACAAAATTTATGATTTAACAAGTTTCATTTGATATTTATAAGTTACAATTTTATCAAACTTATTCCTTAATTTGATGCATGGAGTGAATAAAGTTTTTAATTATTTTTCGATTACAAAGAATAATCGGCCTATTTTTCTTTTTAATGGTTTTTAAAATGATCTTCATATTATTTCAAATAGTGCATTTTTTCTAAAAATCTCAAATTATTTTGAGTTATTGCTGATGTGTATTATAATTTTCTCTCTATAAAATAAAATTAACATTAATAGATTTTGAAAATTTATTCATGATGGAAGTTCTTTATACAAGTGTAAATCCCACATATTTTTTACTTTGTGAAAACTTAATGATATTTAATATGCAGAAGAAAAAGGACAGTTGTACAAATGCACAATTATCTCTTGTAATTTAATCAACCATTATAAACTTGGACTTTAAACATCATATTTCAAAGTAGTACTTATTAATAGAATTTCATAATAATCTGATTTCTAAAATTTGATTCAAATGGGTTTTAAAAAATATTCAAATTTCAAGGTAATTTAGGATAATATGATGTAAAAAAATTAACAAGTGCTCATACTAATGAGTAAGTTTATGCCAAATATACATAAAAAATTAAAGTAAAATGCAAGTGTAAAATTATAAATATTAAATAAATAAAATATTATGTTGATAAATATCAGTTGAAATATTATAAGCCACAAAAAAAATACATACAAAAAAAACAATCATAAGATAAATGAAAATGATCTTGACAATCAAGGTTGTCCTTGTTAGCACCATCATCAATGTTTTTCTCTGGTCATGTACTCAAACTAACATCACTTCATTCTTAAATACATACATACATACACACACACAAAAAAACAAATAAAAGAAAAAAAATCGTTTAGCAAGCTAAATGATTGTTGAGACCTAAATATTTTTTATTAGTATATTTATAATTATAAAACTTTGGCTAATATATATGATATTATTGAACAAAATTTGATATTTTATATGGATAAATGAGATGTAAATATTATTTATTTAATATTAAAAATTTGATATTATAATGATATAATATTAATATAATTTGTTTTAATATAATGACAAAGTTTTTGTAAAATAATTAATTTTATTTAATATTCATTAATTAAGAAGTTTGGTTTGTAATTCATAATAAATTAGAATTCAAAAAAAGTTGTAAAAAAATTGAAAACCTATAATGCACATTTTAAATTAAACTTTGATTTCAGAATAAGTTCCTTTTGGAATTTTCCACAGTATCAACAATCATATCATAGATAATATTGCCCAGATTAGCTTGTTCATCTCTAAGCTCTCCTTAATTGAGAAGGGGGGATAAAAATATACTTATAGAATTGGATCATGAAGGTTCTAGATCTCCAAAAAGACAATTGGCTTTATATAAAAGTTGGTGTGATCCCCCCTCTTCAAATATTTTATAAAATTGAAAATCTTATTTTATAAAAAGGTTTCAATGACCTCCCAAGAATATTAAAATTACAAAATTATATTAAAAATATCTTTCCTAAATGTAATATTATTCTTCTCCAAGAATACAAATTATGTGGTTCTAGGGCTTAAGAATTAGGTAACTATTTGTAGCCTAATATAGGATTTCACATTTTAGAAGTAGCCTTGGGATATATAAAGAATTCCAATAGTATGGGTACAAAGATAGTTTTATATTTATTACTCCAAAAATTAAACATTAAGTTAGTAACATAGATGCTCTTATGCACAATAGAGCACTATAGATTATACTAAATGATATTCTTGGAAAATCTATTGGAATTGTGAATATCTACATTTTTAACAAAAGATATGAAAGATATCAATTATGAGAGGACTTAGCTGATATACTACCTTCTAATATTCTTTTTTATCTTTGGTAGAGATTGGAATACGATTGACAAGGTGAAAGATAAGTTCTTTTTTTTGTAATAGACTACTTTTCAAGGATGAGGAAAATTCTTGGAATTATTTCTACTCTTGTTTTTTTTTAATTGATGTCTTTAGATAAGATTGTTCATTAAATTATTCATCAAACAACAAAAGAGATGGTATAAGGATCTTGGTAAGACTAAACAAGTTCTATTTAAGCTCTTTTTTTCTCCAAAAAAATCAAAATTTTAAATACCAAATATGATGGAATAGTGTACTTTCTAATCACCTTCTAATCAAATTTACTATTTAACTTCAAAAATCTAAATCCAAATCTTTCAACTTCAAAATAAGCATCTTCTATTTTAATAATCTTTGGATTTTATAATTGATTAAAAAGATTTAATTTGAATATAATAATAGAGATTCTTTCATCCATTGTATGAAAATCTTTATATGATTTTACATGTCTTTTTCTAAAGAATAAGGTCTTTTACATATTAAATGCCACATTGAATTCTAGAGCCAATTATTTGCAATCCATTATATTCTACAAGCTAATTTTTAAGATATAAGCTTATAAAAGCATCTTAAAAATTTAAGCTCGTTTTAATCATTTTAAAGATTAACAATAAGAAAGAAAGGTAATTTGATCTTATATTAAATAGAAACAAATAGGAAATAATATTGACAAAGAATTTTATGCAACTGTTAAACATTGTCCTCCTAAATTCAATATCATAGAACTCAAAAACTCCCAAGGTGACTTATAAAGGGGCTCTTAAGACCTTAAAAATATTTATTATAATTTTTACTCAATTCTCCACAACATATATATATATATATATATATATATTTAAAATTTATAAAAATAACAAATTTATTTTTTAATAATATTCTATGCAAAGTCACAAAGAATATAAATAATGATTTATTTAAGTCTTTTAATTTGTATTAAATTGAAAAAATTCTTTAAAAAATGGCTAAAAGGAAAGTTCCAAGTTTAAATAATGTGCAAAGGATAAGATGTTACAGATCAGATCAAGGAACTTATATAAGACTATAACAAGATAATAGTATATATGAGTCTTATTACAAAGCAATGCAATACAAGAAAAAAATTAATAACAAGATTAAAAGGTCTAAATTAGACCACAAGATGTCCATTGTCAAGATTGAAGAATCCTTTAGCCTCGACACCTATATATATTAAGAATTAAAAAGCTTTCAGGTAACTTCTTATAAAAGGCTTTGCTTCCAAGTTATTCTAGGACACTTTTTGAGTCACTTCCTTATTGCTTTGATGTGAAGATATCTTGAGAATCTTCTCTTGTAACTTCCTCCATTGCTTGGTGTAAAATATATAAACCTATCCTAATTGATGAGTTTAAAAATTTATAAGGTTCTTATTTTATTTTATTTCATTAATCATTATTAATTATTTATTTTAAAAAATAAATATGTATTTGTAATTAAATCCAACATAGATTTTTATATCAAATTCAAATTATATTTATTTAATGATTTTATCTTAAATATAGAAATTTAATTAATTAATTAATTATATTCAAAAATTTAATCTAAAATTAACTTAAATGGTTGATTAATTAAATAATAAAAAATCAAATAAATATCAATTGCTACAAACAATATGCAACTAATAGTAATAAGACTATGTCTATTTCAAAAAATCATAACTTCTAGTCTATAACTTCAAATGAAATATATAATCTATCTATAGAAAGCTAATAAATAAATTTAATACAATAAAATATGAAATCAAGGTTTTGAGCTTATCTTTAGTACGTCTTTATGTCCCTAAATACCTCATCTTTTGATGTTCTTGCAAAAAAGATGCTGTTGACAAACAAAGCATCTTTTCCATCATGCAATGGACTAATGCAACTCAGTACGCTGTTCTGGTCAATATAAGGTATTATAACACATGTTGATGACATGTACTTCATAACACCTATGTCAATGCACTCTGGTGTCTCACAATGACATATATAACCAAGCTGGGTTGAATATATCTGTCTCATCACAACATTTGTTCTCTCTTTAGAGCTAACTTTGATCCTTCTTATGTGAGATAAGGAATCAAGAATGGACTTTGTTGATAGTGCCTGAGATATTATTTTCTTATCTTTAAATCGTGAATATCCATCCCATACTCCTATTTTAAAGTTACCTCAGATGTTTTTTGATACCATGTTTATTGCAGTGATCATGTGCAATAACAAGGTCTTTCTTGAAGATAAGAAACAAAGAAGTAACATTGCTGTAGAAGAGAGTGCAGAAACTTGTTCTGTATGCAAGAGCAAAAAGACTATATTTGTAGACGTTCAGAAGAGATCAGCCAATGAAGGAATGACTACAATATTTAAGTACTCTAATTGTCACTACAAATGGCAAGTATAAACTTTTTTTTTAATACTTGACTATTGTCTAAGTTATCCCTTCTATAACAAAATTGTATGATATCCTTCTAAAAGTCGAGGTCCAACAGCCGCTATTGGAAGAAATAGCTAAATTATGTACTTAAACTTTAAAAAATCATAATTAATTCATTACATATTCAAATTTCAATTGCAAAACAGCTATGGAAAGCTAAAAGAGAGATCTATTAAAAAAAAAAAAAAAAAAAAAAAAATCAAGGTAGGAAGCTTATCTTGCTCTGCCAACCTCAATCTAGCAGCCACCATTTGAAAAAATAAACTACTATGTACTTGAACTTTTAAAAAATTATAACTAATTCAATATTTATTCAAATTACAAATACAAAATGACTATGAGAAGTTATTAAAGAGATCTATAGAGAAAAAATATCACAAAAAATTTGGGTGGATTAACAGCCGCCGAGGGTTAAAAAATCCTTTAATACTTATAATTTTTTCTCAAAAAGTTGTACTAACTTCTTAAAAGGTGAGAGAGGCAAGAGAGAATTAGAGATGTAAAAAAGAATCCAAAGGTGTGAGAGGGAGGAGGGATGGCCAAGCCAAGCCACCTTCCTTGGTCCTTGTCCTAACTTGCATCCAAAAATCACCTTTTGCCCTAACTTGCCTCTGATAAGACTAATTAAAACCATACAAGGCTGGTCTTATCACTTACCATGTCCTTTTTATCCTACTATTTTAACCTTAAGCCTATTTATCTTATATTAATGGTCTTTAAGAATTTCCACCTCAATTCTTTAAGATCTTTCAAAATTCATCTTCACCATGGTCTTTAAAAGATCCTAATTAGCCTAGAAGTCCAACTTAATCTAATTAATTTACCAATTATTGCTACAAATTCAAAAAGCAAATAATTTTTTTTTTTTTTTAATTGGCCATTGATTTTAAAAGATAATCTTTAAGAGTTTTTAAGTAAAATCTAACCATATAATCATATTAATCATCTTAGTATTAGTCTATGGTGATTTTATGGTAAAATTTTGACCTTTTTTGGCATTTTAATATAATAGTTAAAATCACTAAATGTCAAAGAAAATTAATTTCAAATAGAAAATGAAGTTGAAATTCCATAAAAATTTCACTATCAAAATGAAAATCCTAAATCCACCTATCATAATTTATTCATGAATTTTAAAGATATCAATAGCCTTTGATGAATTTTGGAAGTAATTAGAAAGAAGAAGTGAATCTAGAGAATTGGATAGCATTTGAATTATAATTGAGATGGAAAAAGAAACTTTGAATTAGATTTTTAGCATATTATTTTTAGCATATTATTTTTAGCATATAATAATGACCAATATCCTTTGTTTGAGACTAAGCTTATATTTCTGTATCTTTATTATGAAAACATCCTTTAAATACTACTTTTGGACAATCTTCATGAATACGTTCTATTTCAATGATAATTACTACCAATTGACTATTAGGTCTTCTTTGATATCTTTGTGATTTAGACAATTCTTCCTTTTGAGGTTGATAATATGAATTACTCAATTGAAATAGTTTAACTTACAGGATGTCATCCTCTTAACTATTTATGGTTGAACTACTAAGTTAAAACAAAGAAAAATTACTAAATTTAAGTAGAAATAAAACAGATTTAGATTTACTATTTATATTATAGTTTTAAAACTTTTATAATTTTTTTCTTTTTTCTATAAGAAATTCAAAAAATTCAAAAAATTTGGAAGCATTATATTCATCCTTTTGGATTAGATGTCATAATAAATATTACTTGGCAGTGATTACTCGTGTTGTTGTTTTTGATTTGGAAGGATGTTGTTAATAAAATTCTTAAATATTTAGAGGCCGTTGATTAAAATTTGGACTGGCTCCTATATTCATTTACTAATGATATAATTGCAACAATGTACAAAGTACTCTAGTTATCCTTGTTTCATTTTTAAATCAAGTATTTCTTCTACTTCAAATTCTTCATGATTATCTATATTAATGCAAGGCAATGGCACTTATATTCTTTCTAATATGCTTGATTCTTTATAAGGCTCTAAAAGAGAAGCATTGAAAGCAAGATACATTTTTATAAATGTCAATTATTTCAAATAGTAAGCAATAGGATTGATTTGTTTTTTAACAAGAAATTGTCTTAATCTTTGATAGTCCAATTTTTTGTATGGTTGATTGGTCTTTATATTGTGCCAAAAGAACCACTTTTTCTTACTAAAATAAATAGGGGATTGTACTTTTAAAATCTATTTTCTATTATTTTATACTGTTCTTGAGTTTTTTCTAATTAAAGTTTCATATTTGAATGTAGATCTGCCAATCTTGTAATAAAATTTTCAATTGTTAGATTATCAAATTTAAAAGGCAATAATAAATTCAATTTTGGATGATATCTATAGTTGGCATAGAAAGATATTTGTTGAATAGAAGCCGTGAACAATATTGTTGTAAGCAAATTCAGCAAGTAGTAAATAGGAAGTCCAATCATCTTATTGATAGTTAATAGTACACCTTAGATATTGCTTTAGAATTTGATTGAATTACTCCATTTGGCCATTGATTTGCAAGTAAAATGTTAATGATAACTTAGTATTTATTTTAAAGATTTTAAATAATAATTTTTAAAACTTAGATATAAATTGGAATCCTTAATCTTATATAATATCATTTGACAATCCATGCTATCAATAAATATTATTAATAAAAAATTTGCCTATTTTTTTACTTGTATTTGTCTTTTTACAAGAAATAAAATTTGTCATCTTTATTGATGTCATGTAGCATGATCTTTAATCTAAGAATACATTAGATACTTAGCTGTAGAGAAATTATTTATAATTTATTACCAAGATTCCAATAAATAATTTGTCCTTAATAAGAGTGATAAATAGATACAATAATATTATAAAAAAATATTGTACTATTAAAAATTTCTTATATTTAAAGCAAGTTTATACATAAAAATTTTCTTTGGCATGTAAAAAATCTTTAATATCTTTTTTTATATAAAATCACAACTAACCAATTGTTCGTAAGTTAGATTCTCAATAACTTTTAAGAAAATCCGTGATCTTCTTTTAAAACTTCATCTTTATATTGAAATTTTATTATAGTTCTATATATCTATTTTTCCACCTCTATAAAATCTTTGCTCCCAAAAAACCCCTTTAGTTTGTATAAAATACTCAAATTATAACAAAATCCTTCAATACCTCATTTATCCACAAAAAATTGATTTCTTCCCAAACTTTAGAATCCAATAATTCTTGATCCAGCCTTTTAATTTTTGTCAAATTTTTCCAAAGTATAGCTTATATCCTTGAGCTTCATCAAAAAAAAATTCAACTTAGATTTGCTTCTAATCATTTGATATCTTAAAAATCTTGGCAAGTGCTTAAAACCCTAGTTTATAGACATCTAAGTACTATTTTCTTCATATCTCAAAAATCCAAAATCTTGATACTATAAAAATTTTGTATATAATTTTGTAACATGAATATATATACTTCTAAAAATTTTAAGCCAACATCTTGTCAAATTACTTAGGATATAGCTCAAAACACAACCATTAATTAAGCGGGTCACTTATTATCTTTAAATTGCAAGCATTGACTTCTTAGAATTCATCAATATTTCTTTTTTATAATAAAAATTCCTTTCTAATCTTTTTTCTAATAAGATTTATATAATATGCATTTTAAATATCAAATAAAAGAAATAAAATAAGATTTCAAAGATCACCAATATCTAACAAAGCTGACTCAAAATATATAAAGATTATTATCAATATAAAATCAACATCAAAAGTCACTATAAAAAAAAAAGAAGTTATATAAACCTCAATAATAGTATTTTTAAATGGTGTTGTATTATGTGTTGTCTTGTTTGGGAATGCACCAGTGTCGTGTTGTAACACATTTATATAGTGCAAAGTATGAATAAGAATAATTTTTACTTAATACTTGATTATCTTGGTTCAATAGGAACTTAAGATACTTAAAAAAAGGTTAATAAAAGCCTCTTAGATTGTTTTCTTATTTTAATAGCTAATAGATAAAAGTTAGTTATTAAATTTTTCTTCTAGGTTGTACAAACTCTGTTATTGCTTTTAAAAAGCCACAAGTTAATAAAAATATGATAGAGAAGATAAATAGTTAATATGGTTGATACTAGGATTAAGTTGAAGATAGGATTAAGCTTTAAAATCCTTAGAATAAGTTGGATTGATACCCGAGGGTTGACCGTGTATGACACAAGGTCAAAATCAAAATCCCAGCCACAAAAATAGCCACGAAGGGCATGGAGTCAGGTCATTTGGAAATAGGCAATCAAGATTGGATAGCTAGCTTCAAGCTTGTTCCAAGAACATTAGACTTGTTTTTGTAGGATTTGGGAGGACTTAGCAATTACTATCTAAAGTCAGGGTTTGTACTAGAGGTTAAGTTTTTATGCAATAAAGTTAGAACCAACACTTTTAGCTATTGTGTGTAATTAAAGTAACATATATAGTTGAAAATTGGATAATATGTGGATGATTGAGTGTGCTAAGATTGAATAAAAATTTGTAATAATCTAATAATGCAATCAGGACTTATTTGCTCTTTAATACAAGGAGGTACTAGAAATTGGCAGCTTAGGGTTGTTTAGGATTTCTACAATATCTAAAGTTCTATTAGTCAAATCAAGGTGAAATTTAGCACAATATTAGAAGACTTAGAATTCAAGCTATATATCAAATTTTAGCTAAAGTTAATAATTAAAAAAAGAAAATTTTTCATTGGGATATCTGCATCAACCTTCAAGTCAATTGCCAAGTGACATTAGTATGGGTTTTGGTTGATTTTCCACAATCTATAAGTTGGATTGGATTGAAACTTTTTGAGCATATAGAAGACTTATATTTGCATTTGTATGCAAAGTTTCACACTAAGTTAATAGTTAGATTAAGAATTATAGCTTATTAAAGTTCTTTGAATAAGATTAGGACTTATAAAGAGAAATCTTAGTTGCTTGATTGTGACAAGCAATAAAGCAATTGGGGTTTATATGTGGATGAAGCTATCAAAAAGAGTATTTTTAAGCACTTTGTATTGACTTAAGTACTCTCGTATTGATATTCAATCATATTCTTCTTACATGGACAAAATTTGTTAAGGATTCTTGGATATATGTGAACCGCAACTTCATCCTCTACAACTAGGTGTCTGGCACATTTCCAAATAGGACAATATATAATACAATACCACACACCTCTTTACACTATTCAATTTATTTTTCAAATCTTAATCCTAAATAGTAAGCTTCAACAAGCTATAATTCTTAATTTAATCATCCAATTGGTGCAAAAATTTGCTCAATAGTGTTACTGTAAGTCTTTTATATTCTAAAGAAGTTTTAATCCAATCCAATTTATAAATTGTGAAAAATCGCCATAAAATCACAGTACTATCTCTCAACCACCACCTTGAAAGTTGATGATGAATTTTTAATAGCAATTTTTCTTTCTCTAATTGTTAACTTCTATTTAAAATTTATATATAGCTTGGTCTTTAAATCTTCTAATACTATGCCAAATTTCACCTTCCTCCAACTAGTAGATCTTTAAATATTGCAAAAATCCCGAATAATCCCAAACTGCCAATTTTTGGTACCTCTTTATATTAATGATTAAATATCTTCTAACCACATTGTTAGATTAATACAAAATTTTATGCATGCTTAGCACACCTAATTAATCAAATATTGATAAATTTTGAACTATAGATGCTAGACTAATTGTATGACCTAGTCAAGAGTGCTAGCCTTAATTGTATTGCATAAATCCAAAGTCACCAATATAAACCTAGACTTCAAATAATGATTACAAAGTCATTCTAAAATCTATGAAAACAAGCCTTATGCCTTTAAAATAAGCTTAAAGCTAGCTCTTTGATCTAACTCACCAATCTCCAAAATTTCCCATATTTTATCCTAAGCAATTATTTTAGTAGTTAAAGGTCTGATTTTGACCATGATCCACAAATGGTCATCATGTGGGTATCAATCCAATCTATCATAGGAATTTTTTAGCATGACCCTATCCTCAACTTTATCTTAGAATTGACTATATCAATTATTTATCTAACCTACTTGATTTTTATTATTTTATAGCCTTTTTAAAATACTAGAAGAGTTTTTAGAAATCTTACAAAAATATTTGAATCTAGAAGAAAGAGTTTCAATAAAAATAGCTTGTTACCAACATCTATGTTTACAATATATTTTTACAATATGAATCTTCACTTCTCAAGAGATGAGATAACTGATAGATGGCAAAACATATACTAGGTTTTAGAAATGACAAAGTAATTACATGAAATTCTAGAATATCCTAGTGTAGTGTGATCATATACAAAAGCATAAATGAACTCACTTTAATAGTTGTTATATGTTCCTAGTACTCTTAACTCCACCTCTAGGTATAAGGAGTTATATAGTCTTTTGTACTTATTCCACTCTATTAATACATCGGATATATCCCATTTGTTGTTTAAAAAAAAGAAAAAAGAAAAAGTTTCTTTTGAAGAATTTCATAAATAAAGTTTGCTAACTGCTTTAAAATTCTTTAAATTTTTATTAAACAAGAATTAATTTTCTTTTTAAAAAATTCATCCAATCAATGAACTTCTTGGGCAGACAGAAAACCAATCATCAAATTCCAACAACAGACACCAGTTTCTTTAATATTATATATATATATATATATATATATCCTTTACTTCTTTGATAATTACTTCAATGTCTATTAATCTTGTTTTGAATTGACAAATTTTCATTCTATAAATTTCTTCTTGTAAGATAATTTTTTCAAAACAAAATATCCTAAGCAGGTACAACTTCTTGTATGTGAGTTGCTGGTTTTTGCCCATGCATTAATCCTACTCAAATGCATCCAGCACCTGTGTTGGACAAAGAGATGGGCTCACAATGCAAATGAAAACAGCCCAAACACACCATTCATTTTACTATATTATTCTACAACTTTCACTCATGCTTTTATCAAAGAATTTACCATTGTTTAAAGCCCACACTCACTTTAACTATTGCATTGTGGATTACATATTGTTATCAAGATAATTTTAACTTCTATTCTACAACAATATTTCATGTTTTTTGGGATCACATGGACATTCTGCCCACAGGGTCTTCATCTCTGGTGCACAAGGACTTTGCAAAAGGCCTGAGAGGTTCCCATTAAAGGAACAGAGCATTCCCATTGTGGGAACCAGAGGTAAAACACCTTCAGAAAGCTAGGGTGAAGTGGAGGAATCCAGGTGCTGAGTGAGTGAGTGAGTGGAGCTCAGGTTTGGCAAGGAATTTGGGGGGTTGTGTGTGTGTGTGTGTGTGTGTGCTTGACACCATCAGTTTCTAGCAGCTGGAGCTGATTGGGCACAAGCATTGGATCCTATTCCTCAGAGAAGGAAAACTGGCTGCACAGGAGGAGCAGCAGCAACTTTAGGAGGGTGGCCAGAAGGGAGGGATGCAGAAAACCATGGCTTATCCCGCATCAGGAAAGCAAAGGCATGTGGGGACAAATATCCTGCCTCAAGGCAGCCTACATTGCTGCATAATAATACATCACTCCTGCAAGCAAGCAAGGCTGGTAGGCTAGATGTAGTGTGTGAGAAAGTACCCACAATATTCCACTGGATGAATATGCATTGTCAAGAGGGACTGCCTCAAAGCCTGAGAAGGAAGGAGTAAAACACACAATGACAAGGGTGAATGGCTGGAGTTAGAGAACCTTATCCTGCCCCAAGAGAATGGAACAATGCTCAGCAGAATCTGTCCCCTTTTTATCAGAGGGGAAGCTGGAGCTAAAGAAAGGCCATCTTTGAAGTAAGACTCAACCTGGTGATTTAATGAAGTAAGTGACCACTAACTCTTGTCCTGCAAAGCCTTCTACCAGGGTCCCATGAAAATAGAATGGCTACTTTGGAGGGCACCATGGCCCGTATCACCTCACAAAAACTCATCTAGCCTGCAAACTCCACCACCACCACTTTAGCAAGCAAGCTAGCTTGCATAAGTGGGGGCTATCAGAGCATTCACCCTGGTCTGGTAAGAGATCTGATAAGAGCTTCTGAGAGTGAGGGTGCGGAGCGCTGGTGGAAGCGACGGGTATGGCGGCGTTGTGCAGAAATGGCAAGCAAATCAGTCCGGGGGCTTTGGCGATGCCGAGGGGATCACAAATTAAGTGGATTTGTGACCTTCTTCAAGGGCACCTTTTGGCCAAAGCAGTGGGATTCCGTTCGCCATGTATCTAGCGCGTGAGCTAATGGTTCTCTAGATTCCATCGGTGACAGGATGGACTGGACCCTGAAATGGTTGTGGAATTTCACGTCGAAATTCACCGCAGTTACATCGTCGCATGGAGTTGCACACCAATGTTGCAGGAGGTGCTGTTGTGAGGGTGTAAAGAGGACCATCGGGTCTTCACCTTCACTTCACTTACACAATCTTACATCTCACATCTCTCTCTATCTCTATCTCTTCCTCTGATTCCAAGGTGCATCGAGCAGTCTTCGATTGACCTCTCTGAAGTTGTGACCAACTTTTGTCTGTGATCACGGCCAAGCGCTCTTTTTCTCGAGGTGAGATTCGGCTCTGTATCATAGCCATGATGTGGTCCTCCTGCTGTTTGTCATTTGAATGCAAGGTGATATGCGTTTCACAAGACTTTGTAATTTGTTGGACTGGTTCTTGCTAGCCAAGGTTACGTCAACGATGATGTGTTCATGTTGAAGACGTGTCCATGACACACTGCGCAGTTTGTTTGTTGGCTTGTGTGTGGTGATATTCCTGATGTGAAATTTGATTTCGTGCAGGACTATCATGGCTGACATCGTGATGGCTTCCAAGCCCACACCCAAGGAGCTGGGCTACACCATGCCAGGTGAGCTTGAACGTTTTAGCTTTAAGGAACTATGAGATGCTGGTCGTGGAAAGAAACGTACTACAGATTGCTCGAATCGTTGGATGACCTTCGGGAAGGAAATGTGGGGGTGCAGGAGAATTTGAGAAGCACGCGGGGTGTTGGATGGGAGGCCATACGACGGCAACCTGTGGAGGGATAGTGCCAAGCCTGCGCAAGCACAGTACACCGCCATTGCCAAGGCCATCTCCCAATTCAAGCCGCTCACCATGTTCGCACACCCTGGAGAGATGAGGAGAGCATCACACTTCCAATCCTCAGTACGCAGCGCATTAATCTACGCATCCACTGATCCTACTAATATGGCCTCATTTTACTTGCTCCGGGAAAATCTTCATGAATGTGATTTGTGTGGTTGTGCAGCCAGCAAAGGTAGCGCGTGAGTATTTGAAGGATGCGCCGAATGTCACAGTGGTGGAGCTGGAAATCGACGGCGGTTGGACTCGCGACTGGGTACTCTCGGTTAGCTCCCGAGTACCGATTCTGTCGATTGTGTTTGGATATCAATTTTGTTTTGTTGACCTGAAATATACGATTGAAAAATAATTTCACCTTTGTGTTTGTGTTCGTGTGTGTGGATTTGCAGTGCATTGCAAAGGATGATCCTGCGACCGGCAAACGCGTCGTGGCTGGCGTGCACTGGGACTACGACTGCTACGGCGGTCTGCTCAAGCGCAAGCTGGGCTTGCCCACCATGATGCCGAGCTGGGAGAAAGATTACAATGCAGGGCGTGCGTTGCTGGAGATGAATGGACTGGAGGTTTACGAAGCACCGATCCATCTCTAGGGCGGGCCCATCCACTCCGATGGTGAAGGAACGTTGATGTGCACGGAAGAGAGTCTCCTCCATCCGTCCCGAAACCCGCACCTGGGCAAAGAGGGCGTGGAGAATGTGCTGGACTTGAGATCATCTGGTTCTGGCGAGGCATCATGGTGTGGAAATTATTTACAAGCTCTTTGTGTTTTTGTAGAGAAGCAGGGGATGCGGTACTTGGTTCGAGGTAGACTCTTTCCGTTGACTTGACTTTGACAAGTCAAGTTGTTCTGAATCTTGTAAGAGAAGCTCTCATTCACAACTCGGTGTCTGGGTCAGTGACGTCTGCGGTCGCGCCCTCATTCCCAACTGAAATGCGTCATTGGTATTCTCGTTGTTTGAGCAATTGCAGCACGTACAAAGTTCGGTTCCAGTGGGATATTTGTCACCTGCTAACTGGCATTGAAAGGGCACGATTGCCTCTATTGGCGTCCAGTTCTCATCATATTTAATAGTGATACTCTCACCGTCTCCTCCCACCACCCTGGCTTACCAACATGTAGACCATCGAAGGGGGCAATCGGAAGGTGATGTCCGGTTCAATACATGTATTAGAATTGATGTGAATGTTAGCTACTGGTGACCGCCGCAACCAGATGTTTGAAACCTTGCTCAAGCGTGCTCATGAAGGGGGGGAAAGTCGAGCTGTTGAAAACGAGACGAAAGGAGCAGCACCCCAGACGTGCAATCAATTCTATTTTCATTATTTTATACATGTATATGTATATTTTATAAAAGCTTCTGTAGAGGATCAATCAATCTAACATCGTTCTTCCCACCAATATACAATCCTTAGATTCTATCCAATATTGAGGATTCACCCCTCCAGCTACATCGCAACTCGCGAATCAAACCCTCTTCACCAACATCAGCATTGTGCGCCGTCTTCTCCAGGCTAAGCTGATGTTGAAGATAGGCTGAGAAATCGAGTTCATCCTTGGACACAAAACAAATCTGTTCTCCGTCAATTGAGCCTCCTTCCTAACCGTGCTGCGCAAAGGCCACCCATTCCTTCCTTTCCCATCTTTACTACTTTACATGAACCACTTTCTACAAGTCTTAAAAGGGCCGTGAAATTCAATGGCTTACTCAGAGTCCAGCTTCGAGTCCACTTCAGGGCGATGGTGTACTGCCTCGGCATCAGCGCCCCGGCAGTCTGTCCTCGAAATTCGATGCCCAAAAGTTGTAGAATGTCCAGCGAATATTAATTCACCAGGGCTCTTTCAAGAACCAATCCACTTGCGACGACAATCTGCTGCCAATTTCGATGCAATGCTAGGCAGTAAACTTCTGGCAAGGGAATGGTGCGGACACCGTGAGAAATCTGTTGTTTACTCGCGGGAGAAGTCTGGCTCAGTTGGCTTGGGAATGTTAGAGATTCTCAAGAGCTCGTCGCCCTGCATGCTGCGCGACTGCTGCGCTCGGGTCCCTCTGCTCTGTAGCGCGTCCTGAAGATTCTGCTCCTCCTTACTGCGCCGCAGCTCCTCCAACCGACGTTGCAGGTACCTGCGCCATGTCGCCTGGATGAACGACGCCGCCCAAGCCCTCCAATGGTGCGAGTAGTAGCGGAACGTGTGTTGCAATTGCTTGCTGTGTAGCCGGCGGAACTGGCTCGCCACGAACTTGAGGTCATCCGCTGAAAGGGAAAACGCTTCCACCTCAATCACAGCTTTCACGGTGTGGGTAGAAATTGGCACGTGGTTCTGCGGCTTGGGATCCAGCGCCCACGTGAGCAGCTCCTCTCCACAGAAATCCCCAGATTGTAGCACGTCGTAGTTGTAGAACCCCGACTTGCCGCCGTTGGTTGTCACGCTCTCAAATTTTCCGCGAATGATGAAGAGCATTTCGTTGACAGGGTCTCCCTCGCGGAGGCTGATGGTGCCCTCGGTGCAGAGGGTGGACTTGAGGCGCTCGCACATCGCGTCCAGCAAGCTTTCGTCCATGACGTCGAAAAACGGTACATTTCGAACTAGATTCAGACAGAGATGGCGCTTGATTTCCCTGCGAAGGTCCCACGGCAGGCTTGAAATGAGCACGTCCTCGTCAACTCCTCGGGTTGCTACCCACTTGTATTGATCGTAGCGTCGGACTCGCTGCGTAATCTCTTGCGGTAAGTTGCGATGTCGCATCCACTGCTCCGAGTCTCGCCGCTTCACTCTCATTTCCTCTAACCTCAGGGTCAGAGATTGCAGGTATGTCTAACCAAAACCACGGCCCCAAAATAATCAGTCATTAAAATTCAGACAGTCTTAAGCTGCTACAGGCTCGACGGAATGGTTGAAAAGCTAAACTTACTTGCATATTACCAATGAGGAAGGCAAACATCATCAAGCCTACAGCGATGATGAGGATGGTGAAGACGATCTCCCACATGTAGTCGCTCACTGACAGTGTCTGTGCCAACGTGCTCAAAGCAACCAAGCCAACCCACAAGCTGTAGAGACACCGCGTCACAAACGGCGCAGAGGGGATTTTGTTCTTGATCGCATTGGTGTATATCCCATACGTGAAACTGTCCACACTGCATGTGCTCGCCGCGCCTGTACCTGCGAACCAGATTCTTCGAGTGCTTTCCAAAGGCCCTCGGAGTGATGCGCAATCCATGAAATCTCGAGTGCAGAATAAGTTAAGCGTTTTGTTTAGATTTTCGATATCACAAGTCATGGTCCAACACTTTTGCTGCCGCTGCACCGCCAGTACGTACCAACAAGCTCCCACAACCTGCGAGTGATTGGAATTCCAACTAAGCATATATATTGTTGACATGGGGCATCGAAATCAATCTTGGAAGAATGAATCAACGCTGGATACTAAAGAAGGGCGTTGGAAACTTACATGGCTGCCGAGCAAGTATAGGAGGAGGTTGAAAGCAGCGCCAGCCCATGCTGTTTCCATCAGCACTCCAGTCGTATTGATGATCTTCTTCGTCAATGGGAAGAGACGATGCAGGCGAGGAAGATATTGGAAGAAAACCACATACCGGAGAGCTTTCTCTGTGTCCAGCGATGGTGTGGAGCTGTTCAGCTTTGGAATCACCACCCAGATGACGAACTGCTATGGCCATGGAACATTTCAGAACGGGGTGAGATAAGGACAAACAAGAGTTTGCGAGTGAGAAATCACCGGAGCGGTACCTGGGGGATTGGTAACACGGCCACCAGGTCGAGCCAAAAATCCTTTCTGAGGTAGTGAGCAGCGATCATCTTAGGGTCTGTGACGAGGTCGCCGCGTCCAAACACACGGGACGAGGGGGCAATGTACGCCGTTCGGAACTGGAGAAACATGTGGATCAAATAGAAGAAGTCCGTCATAGTGCGGAACATGGTGACGGCCTTCTTGAGCCCCCCATCAATTTGAACGCAGTTGTTTGCATCGTCGACTGTGGGGAGGTAGTAGAAGAGGGGGTCCATGGACACGGCCACCAAGCCCGACGCCACGAAGAAGATGTTCCATCGGTGCAGGAAGGGGCTTGTGGGGTCCAAGTAATTTCTTTTCCCTGGGTTTGAACTGTTCCCATAGAATCCTTGAGAGGAAGAGCCTTTGAACTTGAAGGAATCACCCAGCCGCGACAAGCGTACGGATCCTTTCTCCCACTGCTGACTTCCCTCGGAACCACTTGAACCGCCACAGAATGACTGTTGGTTTCGAAGCAGGACATCGGTGTCATCATCGAATAAGTCTTGCGAATCAAGAGCTTCGGACCGGAATCTGCCATCGCCATGGGTATCATAACCAGAGAAGAAGAAAAGGGTATGAAATAATGTGCAATTCCAGGTAGACGATAAGAGCTTTTCAGAAGTCGATTAAATCCAGAGGATTACCTCACAAATCGTTTCGACTTGCCATCCATGCTCAGCACCTTCGTCTTGTCAGGTATTTATGTCCCGCTGGAACCACACCTGTTAATGCCACTCAAAATCTGGTGCGGAATTGTTTGCGTTGGGTCCCCAATTTCCGCCTTCGACTTTGGGCAGTGCAGCTTCAAGGCCCATCAAGATGCCTAGGAATGAGCCATCAAACACGTACACAAGGCGGGAAGGATATTTCTGGCTCTGCACACAGCGTCGCAGAAGGTTTAAACATTAGATTTCACATATTTTAGAGTACGACGAGCTTGTAAGGGAGACCAATCGACAGCGGAGCGGACTTTGCACACCACAATGAAGCTTTCACGTGAGCAGGAAAATCACACAAGTCTCGTGTTTAACGAAGAACTATTCGCTCAAGCAATTGTGATCACTGAGAAATTCTATTACAGAAACAGAAAAATAATAAAATAAAAACAAAAAAATTAGAAAAGAAAAAGAACACATACAAAAACACAAACGAGACTGTCTGATGAACCCTTGAGTTGGAAAGAAGAAATTAAAAAAAAATCGGTAAGGAATCTATTATTCTCTGCGAACTCACGATGCAGTGATAGTGTGCACCTTTCGATAACTAAGAATATGTGTTTTTTGAGACTATCATTCCTACGCGTAGTATTTTTATAACGGGGATACCAGTCAGCACCTGCTGAGTCGCATTCCAAGGCTTGGAAATCAGTAGAAGCGTGCTTTTTCTCGCGATCTCGTCTTGTGCTCGTCGCCACAGCTCAAGCTGATGATGAGAATGCGAGTGATGAAACCCTTGCCACTACAGTACTAGCTGCACAAATATTCCATCGGTGCTTCCTCGTTCACTCTAAACCCTCCGCTACACACAAAATAAAAGCGCTGTATATGACGCAGCCCTCGTGGTTTGTCCACAATTCGCAGAGAGTCCTCACTATAGAGAGGAAAAGTGGAGGGGAATCAATATCGCAATATTTCAGTTCGTAGGCGTCAGTTCCAGCCGAATTATGACCATGAACACGCAGGTCCAGCCTTACCTGCAGAAAAAAATTAGGCAGATCCAAACCCCATCGCCACCTCCCTAGAATCGACCTCCTCGAAGCAAGACAATTACAGCTCCAACAGATACGTCGAATAGTCTCCAAAAGGCAGCATCGATGAGAGGCTGAACTACCACCATCACCACCTTCGCCACGAACCCGGGGTTGATCAGAAAACCAAATCACCACAACCGGACCGTCACTGAAACAAACCAGCGCGAACGCAGCACCTCCTTAAACACAAACGATTCTTCTTCGGAGACGACTTGGTGGCAGAGGTTGCTATCAACAGGGCGCACCGTCGTCCGGGAAACGCTGCAGGGAAGTGGGCAACTGCTCCCCCGCCAAGCAGCTTTTCCAACTGTGCTGCGCGCACGTCTGGTGGTCCCGCAGGTCAAGCTCCCCCCGCTCCCCCCAACCTCGCAGATTCTGGTCAACGATCGATCGATGCGCCACCCACCACCACCCCTGTACTCCCTCCCTCCCCAGATGCACCGCCTTCTCGATCCTCGCTGCCTCGCGCGCAGGCTCTTCTCCGCTGCTCCACTCCACAATGGTTGCCTTCACACAGCACCATGCTCGCCTTTTCAGCACAACAGCTCGTTTATTTGCTTAAGTTTGTAAGTAAATTTTTGGTATTTTGTTTTGGTAAGTTTGTAGGTAAATTTTTGGTATTTAGTCTTGTGTTGTTGAATGTTCTGTGCGCCGAAGACGAGGAGGAGGAGGAGGATCGTGTGTGTCTGGGCACCACCTTGCACAAGTGATGGTGATACTGTGAATCAGTCGGTTGTGTGCTGTCCGGGTTGTGGTGTTTTTTTCTTCCTAATTTTTTTTTTTTTTTTAATATTTATATTTTATGTTTCCGTTTCTGTCCATGTTGGCGTTGTTGCTGGTGTTGCAGTGGCGCAGCTTGTTCTGTAGTCGCAATCCGCCGCCAGGGGGCACATGCTTTGACCCGGGGAGGATTACCCGAGGACGATGCGCATTCTCTCTATCCCCCAACTTCCAAGGCACCTTCATTCATCCACTCTTCTTTTCGTTCGTTTTATTTCATCTGTTGTCGGCGTTGATGTTATTGGCTCCTTGCTCTCTTCCTTCCCCTACAATTCGGACTTGGATTTCCGTGACGCAATGACATTTTGATAATACTTCATAAGACCATGGTTATCATTTCCAAAAAAAAATTATCATTAGTCTTGTATTATCTAATAAAAAAGATTTTTTATTTTGGTGATTAGGGACTGTGTTACGAAAATGGCTCCGTTTATCTTATGTAACAAGTCTAGTTTTAGTAGAATGATATCCAAAATATTTTTTAAAAATATCTATCATATTTATGGAATTTTAGGAGGTATTGTGTTAGATCAACACCCGAAATTTGTATCTAATTTTTAGATACAAATCTTTGGTTTCAAAATTGAAAGTTTTACAAAAAAATAATACAAAAATATATGTTCAGAATCAAGATTATCAACAAAGTTTTGGAAGAGTTTTGTGTTGTAATAAATATTATTAAAAAGTTGACTGGGTGGATATCTTGCTATTGAAATTTTTTACTAATATTCATTTAAAAAAAATAAAAAATAAAAAATAAAAAATAAAATTTTCCAATTATGGATTTTATTAGCAAGAAGATTTCTTTTTATATATAGATGTCAGAAAATAAGTTTTAAAATATTTGATAAATTGATTTATTTTTATCTAAAAGAAACTTGTATTTTATCTATAAGAAATGCAAAATTAATACAATAGCTATATAAATTATGATTAAAAACCTCAATCTTAGTTTAAGTTAGGAAATTAAGTACAATTTTTTGAAAAAACATACAAAAAAATTGACCAATAAGAAATGTGGACTCAAAAAAATGGGTCTGTTTACAATGATCTACTAAGTGAATATTATTGGTTTTTACTTTAAGTTCCTATTTAATATTCAAATTCATTCATTTATGCATTTATTTTGATTTAATTTAATTTAATTATTTTTCTCTTCAAATTTTGTTATAAATTATATATTCTAAAAATATATATTTTCTACGAATTCAAATAATAATTTATAACCAAATTAAGTATGAAATTTATAAAATACTTGATTTATAGATTAGTTATAGATATTTAGAATATTTGATATTTTTAAAAATATATCATATTATCAAATGAAAATAGGAAACATCATCCAACCTAACTATTGCATGTTCAAAGATATAGAAATCTTATCAAGGATGTCTTTATAAATCAAAACTAATATGACATTTAAAATATATTTATATATATAATAGATGATATTATTAAAATAAAATTTTTTAAAACCAAAAATTAAGACATACATTAAAGATTAAAAATATATATTGAAGGTTATCACTAATTTGTTATTTTTGCAAGTTATATTTTATCTTTGTAATTTTAAAATTTTAATTTGGAAGATTTTTATAGAATTTTAAAACCTTAAATTTAAATTTCTCTTGATATATTTGTTAGACCAACCAAAGTAACTGTTACAACTTTTACCATTACATAAATATTCTTGAAATATAACTAAATCTTTAAATCATTGAATATTATCTTGCTATAAGCAACTTTGGCATGCAAATATTTAAAATGATCTTTGAATTTTGTTTTTACTACTAAAAGTTGGTAGTATTGAACTTAGTGGTTAACAGATCATTTTTTAAGGATATTTTAGGGGGCCTCAATATAAACCAAGTTATTGGAGTAAATTTATTAATACCTAATTATTAAAGTTATAGTTGTTGGTTGAATAGGCATGTGCACTAATTCAATAGACATTGGAAGATAATATACATCACAAGAATACATTCAACAAACCTTTGATTTTTGGAGATATAAGAAGATAGGCTATTTAAGTTCTATACAAAATTTTCGACTAAAAGATGAAGTGATTCTATAAGTGGAAATCCTAAACTACTACCAAAATTACTATTTTTGAATATTTTAATATTATGCAAAAACTTATAGATATATAAATTATTTTTAAAAATCTTAAGAAATCATTAGATTCTTCTTAAATCTTTTATAAATTACTAATTAACTATATTTTATTAAATATATTTTATTAAAGATATTAGAATCTTATTAATTATTTTTAATTCTATTGAATAATTTTTATTAGATAGATTCTTTTATTGGGTTTTTAATAAATTTAAATTTTCTAATATTATTATTAATACTTGTTTTGGTTTTTTGTTTAAGGTTTTTATTTTTTTAATTTGGTATTACATATTCTATTCAAATAAAATATAAGAATCTATAAAAAATCTAAAATAAAAAAATGCTACCTTATATGTTATTTAGCATACTAATAAGGTAATAGATAGGTGGTTATTTTATATTGGATAGTTGTTTATTATCTATTTCTATTTTATTTTTATTTAAGTCTAATTTTTGTATATTAATAAATTATTTTTTTATAGATATCATGTTGTTAATGTTGTACACTTAAAATTTTAATAATTGATAATATTTTAAATAATATTATTTAATAAATATATGTTATGGTTGTGTATTCAATTGAAGGGTTAATAAAGACTAGTCAAAATCTTCTTCTATAAGAATGAGACAATCACCAATATATGAATATTGTGGCTTCTTTACATCTTATTGTGTAATTAGTGGCTAATACTATGTACATATGTCTTGTTGACTTGCTAGATGCAAATGAATTTAAAATAAAATAAAAATAAAAATAAATTACTAATAGATATTTTAATTAATAGGCTAATTATAAAAATTAATATTTTAGATATATTTAGATAGATATATTAAAAAATACATATAAAATAATATTAATAATTATTATGGTACAAGCTTGGCTACTAGTTTTTAATATCTAAAATTCTATGAATTGTAATTTCTGGCAAGAAGTGACCATTTGTATTACCTTGGTGCAACTCTTTTATATATTCAATTAATAAGATGACATTATATAAATAATTTATGAATCTCTACAAAGTGTCTTTTCTTCTTTCCATTTGTTTTTCTAAGCACATTTTTGATTAAATGTCTTCTATAAAATATACTTGAAATTGATGAATAATGGGGATACTACAAATAACCAAAAATTAAATACAAAAATATTTTACAATATATACAAACTTACTCATGCATAGGGGATCTTTATATGCAGGATAGAAGTTGAGTGGCCACGACTTTTAATTCATTTGAGTGGCTGAAATTCAGAAGATTCTCACTTTTAAGTTCATCATCAGTTTTGGCAATACCGCCCTGATTGTGCTCATCCTCATGCATGAGCTTTTCAAAAGTGGGAATGGAATATGAAAGGTATGTCACGCCCGATCAGTGAACACAGGAAAATCCATGAGCTATAAGCGTGAAAAGGAAAAAAACGTATGGACTGCTTAACGTTAAAACAATCTACCACTCCAAACAATTCCAATATTAAACAAGAACAGCAGGAATAAGAAGTAATTGCAAAATAAAAGTCCGCATCTACAACAACGTTGTGCAAAACCACTAATTCCTGGCTTTGAACCTCATCAGAGATGAACAGCTGTGAGCACTTCAGTACCGTCATCCTATCTATTTATGAGCATAAACCATAGTACAAAACCACCTGCACATCAACATTGATTATTTGTGTGCAAAACCTGTCTGCGTGTCATAAAGTTGTCTATTTTGCTTAAGATTGCTTGGGTAAAGGTTAGGATGAACCCTCAACAACCCCTGAATAATATTAATATTCAATAATTAATATTACATAGTAAGGTTTTAGGTAGATTTTTACCTTGTGATCAACAATCTTCGAGAAGATGAATCCTACACGTGTAGAGTTAAATTTGTTCAGATATCCCAAGTACAATGCTGTATCCAATCAGCTTCTTCCTGTCTTTGAAAATCTCTCCCTAGACGTGTCATGTCAATGGGCAAAAGCCCAATGGGAGATGATTGCATTGATTTTCATTGATTTCGATTCGGCTTTTGATCATTGTGGTCTTGACGATCGGTTTTGAGTGGTTGCAGTAGCAAAAATGGTGTCAACAACTGCGATTAGGTCAAGAATTGGACTATTGGCAGCTTGTAAAAGAGCAGCAGCTTTTATAGCAATAGCAGTAGCGTTGTTAGCAATAGAAGAATTGGTGTTAGCAATATTTGCGATCATAGCAGTGAGTACAATAGCAGCATCTTGCGCAATTGTAGGAGGATTTTTAGCAGTAGCACAAATATTTTTCGTAATAGTTGCGATCATAATAGGAACTGCACCATTAGCAACACATGTAATACGAGTTCAGAGGACGGCTGAACAGGTCGACCAGGAGCAGAATCCCTCGGATGAATAGTCCAATCAAAATCAGTCCGATCAGAAGCAGATCAGAATGAGTCTACATACTGACCAGTCTCTCCGGTTCATTCTGATCGGGACAACATCCATATCTGCAAAATAAGGATCTACCCAGCGGTTCGTCTTTGCCATTAAACCACTACTCAAATTATAATTATTCTAGCCGTGATTCGGAACATCTTATCCGAAAATAATCTCAGACGAGGAAGACTGGAGAAACCTCAATCTTATGGTCACAAAACCCAAGGCAGGCGAGAGGTTCAAGCGCGTTTATAGCTTATGACCCCACATTCAAAACAGTGTCGGCTGACACTCTTTCAGAGTAACACATTGTAACATATGGTCTTGTTAGTAGTTTGGGATGTAGAGAGAAAAGAAATTTTATTATATTGTTCATTGTATTATATTGTCAATGTTAGGAATCACTGTAACAACACATTCTTTATATACTAAGAGATTATCTACAGGTGCGATTCTAAGTTAGAGCTTCAGTTGTGACTCTCGATAATCTGAATAGATGAATAGATGCAAGCTGACTAGATACTGGCTGATAATCTAACTGGATAAACTAATGTTGTATTAACACTTCTTCAGCTGCATCGTTAGTTGAGACTAAAACTTGATTGATATTCACGTTGACTTGATTGACCTTCGATGTATTTGATGAATCGTATTCAGCTCCCCCTTCATCAAGGTAGAGAGGTTGATTGTGAAAGGCCGTATGCTTCAGCACTCTGCATTATGCTTTGGGAGAGATAAAGATTTTGTAAGTATATCCCCCCAAATTTCAGATGTGGCAGTGAACTCCACTTTTATAGCTTGAGAATCAACTTGTCCTCGTAAAAAAGGATATTTGATGTCAATGTGTTTTGAACGCTAGTGGAACTTTTGAATTCTTGGCTAGAGCGATACAGGACTAGTTATCACAGAAAAGAGTGCTTGGCAGCTGGACGTGAAATCCAAGTTCAGAAAGATTGCAGCCAAAGTAATTCCTTGTCCGCTATAGCTGCAGCAATATATTCAACTTCAATAGACGACAAGGCCACAACGGCTTGCTTCTTGCTGTTGCTTCTTGCTGTGCCAAGAGAGTAAATTTCCATTAAGTAGGAAGATGTAGCCGGGGATGGACCGTCTTGTTTCCAAATCACCTGCCCAGTCTGCTTCACTCCATCCAGTGAGTGAATACTAAAAAATCGTAGGTGAGAAACAGTGATAGATAAGACCGCAATTGCTGGTATGCTTTAAGTAGTGGAAGATCCATTTTAAAGGCGTCCAATGTTGAGGTCTTGGATTGGCCATGAATTGGGCCAAATTGTTGACATGAAAAGTTAAGTCAAAGAGGTGGCAAGTAACAAGCCATTGTGACAAAAATTAGTTTTTTGGAACTAAGATTCTCAACTTCAGTTTAAGAGAATCAAATTCTTGCCTCAAGTGGTGTAGAGAATGGTTTGCAGCTAGTCATGTTAACCTTAGTAAGGATATCATCAATATATTTGTCTTTAAACAAGGTAAACAATTTTCTCTCACAATCACGTCAAATTTGGATACCTAGTAAGTATTCAATTTCATGATTATTTGTCATAAAAAAATCTTTGAGAAAAAATAGACTTGTGAATAAATAGATATTAAAAATTATTAGAGATTAGAATAAGATTTTTGATGTAAAGGCCTGTAATAAAGAACATTGATTGGGAGTATTGGAAGTAGATATTTGTGTTGGATTCACATTTAATAAATCCTTGATTGATGATAAACTTATCAAATAATTTGTACCAAACCTTAGAGGTTTTTTTAAGGCCATATAAAGCTTTGAGCAATGGATATATATTTTTTTTTATTACTAAAGATAAGAGAATCTTTAAATTAAAATATATCTATATCTATATATATATTTTAAAATACTATTAATAATATTATTATAATATTTATCTAATAAGCACAAAAATCATGCAAAGAGGCTAGGATAAAGAGAAGGCATAATAATGTCATTTTTATGACAAAATCGAAAGTATCTTTATAGTTAAGGTATAATTTTTGGAAAAAACCTCAAGCAACAAAGCCAGCTTTAAATTGGGCTAATATAACATAAATGTTATACTTACAATGGAATAATCACTTGGTGCTGACAATAAAGCAATTTTGAAGGCAATCTACTAATGTCTATGCTTTGTTTGCAATAAGAGATGTATATTCTTTTTCCAAAGCTTTGTGCCAATGAATAGATTTAAGACCAATGAACATAATTTAAATTGAAGTAGGCTAAAAAACTCGAACCATAAAGACATAAGCAAAAGTTATCTCATCATGAAACTTAGTGAATTCCTATTGATTTTTAGTGAATCAAGATAAAGTCCATATTTGAGAGTTTTTTTAATAAATATAATTGCCTAAAATATAAGAAAAAATATTTTGGAGAAGAATACATAAGATCACTATTCTTTTTCTTAGAACTGTAAGATGATGAAGAATTTGAATTTAGAAACTTAATTTGTTTGAATAATTTGGATGTATCAAGAAAGTTGCTTAAAGATGAATCAAGAGTTAAATTTGGAAGTTGAGCAAGAATTGAGTGTAGTATATTGGATTGAACAAGAAGATTAGGAACAAATAAAGATCAATTATTGGAGTTAAAGATAAAGAAGAACTAAGAGTAGCTCCTCTAGTAGTTATAATACTATATGTTGATTCAATAAGAATTCTATCTTTGCACTCAAAATACCATTTTGGATTGCATTATAAAGATTAGTGAGGTGGCAATAAATACCATAATTAGTAAAAATATATATAGATTTATTATAAATAAATTCTTTTCTATTATCAAAGCATATACTTAAATATTTTGGACTAATTTGATTTTTGACAAGATTTTTATACTTAATATAGTATTAGATAATTTAAACCATTTGTGCATCTTTAGATGTATAGAATAAATATCAACAAAGATAAGAAAATAAAGAGCTCTATCAAATAAAGGAATTTACATAGGACCACATAAATTAGTGTATACAAGAGCAAAAACAAACATGGTTCTTATAATAAGATTATTAGATGATGGCATTTAATGATGTTTACTA
Source organism: Physcomitrellopsis africana (assembly GCA_036785485.1). Taxonomy (NCBI): domain Eukaryota; kingdom Viridiplantae; phylum Streptophyta; class Bryopsida; order Funariales; family Funariaceae; genus Physcomitrellopsis; species Physcomitrellopsis africana. The sequence goes on along the minus strand of JAWRVF010000190.1, from coordinate 319,504 downwards.
AGAGTGTAGTTAATACAAATTAGGATTATAGATTTAAGAGGTAGAATTCTAAAAACTATTTTATAAGTTTTCATGTTGCTTAAAGATTGAACATTGAAATGACAAAGTCAATGCTATCACTTTAAAGTGAGATATTTAGACTTGGTGGATGTTGTAATAGTATTACTTTCAATAGTAGGATCAACACCAATATCCAAAGAAAAGAGATGGTCAAGTTTAAAGATGCAAAAAGTTATATGTTGAATATTACTTAGAAAATTTGTCTTTATGATATATTTATTTTTTTGTAAAGGTAAAAAAAAAGTGTTACTAGTATTTGTGATTTGTGGCACAAAAAAGAGGCTCTTAACTAGGCCAAATATATATAAAATATTATAAAAAAGAAAAGATTATCTTTTGGCAAGTTTAAAAAGTATAGAGCTAAAGTTTAAAATATTGTAAGAATTGTTGCCATCCAATAAGATTGTCTTGGATATAATAAGTTCTTGATAGTCACACAAAAGATTTTTTAGAAACAACATATGTTGGCTTTTTCTTCAATCTAAATATCAAGCTTCATATATTGGTAAAGAATTAGTTATGGCTAAGAATAAGTGTAATGTAATATCTATGGTGAATGTATTAATATGTGATTTATTGGAGTTACCTTAATCTTATTTTTTTTAATAATAGTCTAGTGATTTATGACTAGAAATACCAAAGTAATAGCAAAAAATTGATGAAGGATAAGATATATTAAATTTGAGTTATTGTCTAGAAGAAGACAAGTTGAAAGATTTTTCTTGTATTAAAAATACCTTAGGAAGGAATTTAATCAAAAGTAGTTATCTTAATAATATTTTTTTTAACATTAAAGATATTGATTTTAGAGGAATCAAACTTTGAAAGATTGATTGAATTTTATTGTAATATATTTGAAAATAAATTAATAAAAGTGAGATTTGAGATTCTACCTTGGATAGTAGTAAAGACACTCCAAGAATTTGATAAGATGCCAAGGTGCAATTTGACTTGTTGAGGATTAATAAAAACACAACCAAAGATAGTAGCTTTTTAGAATAAGGATTCCTAAGATTTTAAAAAAGTAATGACATTATCATGTGGCATAGTTATTTGTATAAGTGTACTTAATTGGCTTTGTTAGATTTTTTATAGAAATATTTTATTTGTTTCTTATAGAAATATACTACTCTTAAGTATAGCTAATTATGCCATATAAAGCTTAAAAGTAGAGATGCTTCTTGTTATGTCTAAATTATGGACTGTTGTAGATGGTACAAAAGCTGTTCTTACTACCTCTAATATTAATGACCTTGCTACTTGGCAACTTAAGAATTCAAAAGCTTGATTAGATATACTTCTTCATTGTAATTAGAAGCAATTGATTGCTTTTTTTTACTTGCTATATTAAAAGTAGTGTGTATTTTATAGAAATAAAATTTTTACTTGCTATATTAAAAGTAGTATGTATTTTAAAATTTATACTAAGTATAAAAGTAGTAAGTATTTTATAGAAAATTTATACTAAGTTATAATAACAATTGAAATAAGAGTATAAAATATATTTTTATAGATTGAAGTCTCTTATTTTAAGGGAAGAGAAATAAATCTAATCATAGTTTAAAAGTTGTGACAAAACTAAATAGACAATATTAGCAAATTTGATAGTAATAATTGTCTACATAAAGTATATTTAAATTATGTATCTACAAAGAAAATATATCTTTTATTGTTGATTGATATTATTATATTCAATTAAGAATATATAAAAGATTTCAATCCAAGTTTGTAAAAGAAGAATTTTTCTTGCAATATAAAAAATTAGATTATATTAAATAAGTATAATTTAAGAAAGAATATAGACATAAATTATATCAATTTGATAAATGATCATAGCTAAAGAAAAGAAATTAAAGAAGATTGACTTATTGTAGTAAATTAATTAGCCACTATAATTCAAAACATTATGTTTTAGTGTAAATCAATTTATTTTGTGTTTACAAAAGCTATTAGAATTTAAAAATAAAAAAATAAAAAATAAAAACCATAAAATTATAAAAAATTATAAAATTAATTATATTTTTAAAATATCTTTTAATAGTAGGTTTAAAATATATTCTTCTAAGATTTATTTTTTATAATTATATCAATTTTTACTAATTAAATTTTAATATTATTGCACAAGTTTGTAAATAGTTTGCATATAAAATATAGTCTTTAAAAAACATTTAGCTTTACTTTGTATATTTAGAATCTAAAATAATTTACAATCACAAATATGTATAAAAATAAAACTATAAAATTAAAAAAATTCTTAACAAGTCTTTTAATTAAGATAATCAATTATAAAGATTTGAATTGCTGAAGTTTTAGATTGTATTAGCCAAGTTAAGGTATATACAATATATATATATATATATATATATATATATATATATTTCTTATATCTAATAATTTTTTCTTTAGTGCTCTTCTAATATATACAAAATCCAATCTTAGATTTGTATTTAAAAACCAAATATTAAAAGATAATTATTTAATGGTTTACTTTTAATCCATAATTTATTTTTTTTATACAAAATTATATATATATATATATATATATATATATAACACAAATAATTATAATCTATTAAAGAATTAAAATAAATAAATAAATAAATAAAAATTAAATTTATAAACTAAACTTCTAAATAAAAAATTATTTATAACTGTTATTATTAAGATATTATATTCTTTACCAAAAATAGAAATTTCATACAAGATTGAATTGAATTCTATCCAAATATACTATTTATTGGATTAGAAACCAAAATTTATTTTTGACATTGTATTATATCCTAAAAAAATTTATTTTGGCTTTTGTCCTAAAAGTAAGATGAGAAAGAATTTTTTGTTTAAACCATAGTTGGTTGTACATGTAAAGAATAAATAAAACTAGGTACTATAAACTTAACATTGTTAGAATATCTCTAAAACATTGGCAATAAAATAAAATATCAATTGAAGTTGAAATAATGCATATTGTATTAATAAATTAATTATTTTTGATAAATTTTTAACTAAGTCTTTAGCCTTATGGCACTAATTACAATATATTTTAGATTATTTTATAATTATATTATATAGCCATTTTTATAAGAATTAAAAAATAATATATTATTTTGTTTTTAATACAGATATATATTTATATTTTTATTTAAACTAATATCAATTTATTACAAAAATTCGTTAGCTACATTTGATATAATGCAACTAATTATTCTATTATTCTCCATCTTTGTCATATTAAATGAATTACTTTTAGATTTTTCTCTAACATTACCCTATTATTTGCTACAATGCTTTATCATTGTAATCTCTAATTAAAGATTTTGTAAACCCACTTACTTTTGTTTATTTGTGTTATTAAATTGAGTACAACACAATCAAATTCTTGTTTAAATCTTAGTATTACAAAAATTGTCTTATAAGAATTGTCATTTATAGCTTTGCATGGTAGAAATGCACAGCAAATCTGCTAGAATATTAGATAATGTACATTTTCTAGTCTTAGCTTTAATCCATGTGTTTATCCTAAAATCCACAATTTTTTTTTTTTTTTTTTTAAATGTCAAATATCACTTTAATTTACATGCCACACAATTGTTCAAGTGTTGAACTTATACCATATAATTGAATTACAATAAATGGCAACACATTACTTAAGCTTCAAAACTATGTTGTTCTAGATATCTTTTTGTTTTTGTTAAGACAAGATAAACATGTGTATGTCTCTCTCTCTATATATATATATATATATATATATATTCACAACAATATTACTTCATTACAATTTTTAGGCTTGTTTACAACACACATACCCCACCTAAAACTCAACATTATTCAATACCTGGCTCAAAGAATACTCAGATATGTAAGACGCTCAAATATGAGCCACACTACAAAACGCACTGTGATTTAAAAATATTACAGTACGTTTCGCTACGTGTTATAAAGACAGATATTCAAGTCATAGTTTGCGTTTTAGAATTGTATGTGGAGATTTTTGATTAAGCAAACTTTACAGAATAAAAATGGTTGTACAAGATTTATTGCATTGATGCAACGAAATAACATTTGGACATAGCAATAACATCTCTTATTGTCAGTGACAGAGTGGGCGACAACGATTCTCGCCCGACACTACCGCACTAAAATAGTGTAGTGCTACCTCAATCAATGATAACATATATCTTTAATTAAAAAGATATAGTCTAGCCTAAAATAAATTGGTTTTGAAGCTGTCACTACATGCCATAAATGCACTTAAGAAATCAGTTGCACAACTGCTCGAATCACAAGGTATTCCAAACTTGCTCAGCTAAAATGTAGATGAGAGCATGTGTTGAAATACAAACCTCAAATAGCTTTAGGTTGTTACAGTATGAGACGAGAAACGCAGCACCAAAACAAATCAGTGGTGTGGCTATAATCGCCCTGCACGTATCTTCAACCACCGCCGGTGACATTGGATTCAGCGAGGACTACAAACTGGTTATACCTTGGATGCGAAGCCTAATCCAGCAGATAAGAGATCCTGTGTAGAATTCACAGACGGCTGTTCTCGTGCAACTTTGGCAATTAACTTGTTTTCGTCAGGTGAACCACCCTCCAAAAAGGCGCCCATTACCCTGTTGTCCTTAACCCAGTAAGCACCAAACTTTAAGCCAGGTGTTTCAGCCCCCTCTCGGCCCCAAAGCACAGTCTCACCCACATTGTCGCCATAAAACTGCCACGACAGATCGAAGGAGCGAGAGTAGAAGAAAGGCAGGTAATCGTACTCGTCCACGACTTCGCCCTTCTCTGCAGCTTTGATAGCCTGCTCACAATCAGTTTACAGAACATTGTATTAGAACTTTCCAGTAAATTAAATGCAAAGCATACCCAAGGTGTCATAAAGAAGGCACGTAGTAATTCACTTATTCAATCCAGATATAAGCATAGGGCACTACATACCTGCACAGCCTGCATGGCAGACTTCCTTGCATGATCCACATGCTCCACTCGCCGAATGTCGCCATACATCTTCATTGGGAACGTCGCAATATCACCTATAGCGTACACGTTGGGGTCACTTGTCTTGAATGAGGCATCAACCTGAAAAACAATCATTCAAAAATAAGTAGGCTTTCCAAAAAAATCACAAACAAAGAATCATTGAAAAGAATGCCCTCTATTCCCACTTTCTGTGCCATACAGATAGATTTTACACTCAGAACTAAGGTTATTTACTTGTTTGCCGAAATCTTTGAATAAGAATTCGACTAGTTTCGATATTATCAAACCTTCTACGACGATCTCATTTTCACCATGCAAAATTTCCAGAAGAAATTGTGATTTATTTCTAAAAATGATTTTCTCTACAGAGATTAACGAATCCTCTTCATGCTGACAAGACAGTTACCATCCTCACTTTCTTGGCATTCCACCTGCTTCATCTACTGGCTAGGTAACAAGATAAACCAGCACAACAGAAATTGCGCCTGTAGATATACATTAGCGTGTATATCAACCACTTATTACGTTATAGGGCAGAAAACACAAACCTTAAAACCACCCTTCTCCTCCTCCAACAAACCCTTAAAAGGAGCCAAGAGTGGTTTGGCACCAACTCCCACAACCACGAGAGTGCTGTCCAACGTTCTTCCATCTTTCAGAATTACTTTCGACACCTGCATCAGCCGTTCTAATATATCAAAACATATAGAATCAAGAAAACACCAGAGAGTGAAGCTGCACTATCCAAACCACTAAATATTATAGCGTATCTACGATAAGATCTGCCAATGGAATGTGTTGTGAGCTATGGTATACTGAGGGTTACAGATCCTAACAGAAATATTATGTCACTTTTACTTTCTAAGCTTTCCTAACATCGATGACTATTATGTGCAGCTTCAAGGATCAGGATCTTACATGGCCATTATCATCTTTCTCAAAAGCAGTCACAGACGTTCCCTTGATGATGCTCACGCCCTTACTCTCGTAATAACCCTCATAAAAGGAGGCAAGCTCGGGTGTAAACAAACGAGGCACTGCAAACAAAATACAAGGCCGGGAAAATTTAGCAGATCTTGTGCGCAAACCTTGTTATTACGGATTTCATCATCATTCTCCACACATTCCAGTCTGCGGGAGAACTGGTTACGTCGAAACGTTCACTTCATGCATAGAGCCCATCGCATACGACCTATTGACCCGGTATGGTAAAGTTCGTACTGAAGCATGGGTCTGGGAACACCATGGTGACTTTAATCTTGTTGATTGTCAGGCATGCAGCTAATTCCAGCCCGATGTAACCTCCGCCGACAACCACTGCTTCACCTCCCTTATTGGCTTTAATGGCGTCAACAAGCTTATCAGCTTCATGCACCTCTCTCAGGTAGTAAATACCTTTGGCGTCGGCTCCAGCAGTTTTGAAGTCAGCAAGGTTAAGGAACTGCGAGAAAAAATGTTACTTAGAGCTTTGATTACTCAAATTAGTCGCTAATTTCGTCGTCAAACTCTTCGTGCTACAAAAGCAAGCAATGTTATTAGATAACAGAAATTTAAGGCGATGAAGAAGCTTTAATACAAAATCTATTTCAGCGTAAAGCTTTCTACAATAAGAAACAGCAGCACACCCACCGTAGAGCCTGTGGCAATAACCAGAGTTCCATAACTGTAGACATCTCCCTTATCTGTCGTCAGAGTCTTGTTCTCTAGGTCGGCCTTCACAATCTCAGACTCCAGTTTCAGTTCAATACCTGAGAGTCGGAATGCATGTTACTTCGTGTTAGAAACTACCAGTAGGCTTCAAGCTTTCCTGCATCCTGGCAAGCAATAATGATAAACTTCACAATCACAGTATACGGTTGGAAAAATATACCTTTTTCGACATACCAGTCCGGTAACTGTCTCTCTCCACCACTTCCTACACAGACATGGAAGCCTGGAAGCCTAGCAGGAGCTGTCACAGAAAAATAAATAAATAAACCCATCGCCTCATTAAAAATAAAGTAAGATTATGTTTAAAAACACTATTGCCACTTCAACTCCGTAGATTGAGGTACTGTTCACACAGCAGCTCATCACTTGCCACTGAAACAAGTACATCCACAGATGGTATGAGGAGACATGGACACATTGTACTGACCAACCAAGCTCCTTCAAACAATAGTTGTGGAAAATAGTGGAAAGTTGTACTGCAGTAGCTCATATATTATCCAACAATCAACCTAAAATACTACAGCGTGGTTTAAGATGCTATTCTTGAGCGAGGCGAAGTCTATAGAACAGTGAGTAAGACTTGGAAGATGCGAAACTGCTGCGACACATACTTAGGCCCAGATGCGTCCGCAGATCTGAAGAATATGCGTGAACAGAAATGATGTTCTGAAAACTTACCCTCAGGGAACATGTAAGCTTTGCTCAAGGCGGGTCGCTCATAAGGTGCCGCCTGACGTTCCGATTTTAATCAAATCAGTCACTCAACAATTTTCTGTACCCTATATTGCAAAGCAATTCCTCATCTGACTCAAAGACGCGACATTCTTGCGGGGAAATCAGAAAGCCTTGTCTGAAATATGGAGAATCGGACATTCAGCACTTACACTACTTGAATCGATCGTCCTTGCATGAGGCTGAGAAGAAAAAAGTATTCATTGACATGTACAAAACAACAACTAGAGAAATAATATTTGACTTAACCAAGTAAGTCTTTGACATGATAAACCAAAACAACCAGCGTTAATAAGTTACGATCATTAAGGCAGCAGCAATATACCGCTTCTTTGGAGAAAATGGTCAATTCTCCTGGTTGCAAGCCCAATTTGACAAACTCCCGTGCAGCGTAGCCCTGCACACATCGCACACACTGTCTCAGTTTCTGGACTCCACACAGTGTAATTTAAAAATCCTACCGGTTTTTAACCATGAATTTGATGCAGTGTTCATATATCCTCTATGGCAGTATGCCTCTTGTTCACTCATCTGGAACTTGCTTAACACTGGACTACAGTACCAGCCTCGATGCAATCCAAATAGATCATTTCAATGCTACCCTAGCAATCCTACAAAAAACATCTCAAACCTTACCCCGGCTACACCTCCTCCCACCACAATGTATTTGCGATCAATTGTAGCCATGACGTCACTTTCTACAGTGCTGCACAAAAAAAAAAAATTAAATTAAATAAAAAAAACCAAGACAGTAGATTAGAGGCACTTGGCAAATAGAATAGAACAATTCAGTATCAGCCTCGTACAGACTAAAAAGTGTTCAGTTGTGAAGAATTTAGAATTCAACTCCCCAAATGTAAATTGTGTTCCCAAAGAGAAAGATTCTTCCGAGTAATACTACTTGACATGATTTTCAGGCCGTGCACCGTACATAATAAGTGCTTTATGGTGCCACGAAAGCATAAGCTTATACGAACGTATAGTAGATGAAATCCAGCTTCATGATCCACAATCTAAACTGTTAAGATTGCAAACAAGCACTGCACATTGTAAACCCTAGAACTCTCCCGCACGTACCCCCACGAATCAACATAGTAACATTCGCATGCCCATAAAACGTAGAGCACACAGTTGGAACAATCACTACAGATTCAATCGCGTTTCAATTATAATCATTACCAGTAAATTTGCAATTCTGAGGAATACTTTGCTGAAGAATTCATGAATTTCTAAAAATGGAAAGATAGTGGCATAGAAGCATGTCTAATTTTCAACGTTGGCGAGAAATCTCAAAAAAGAGAATTCAAAAGTCAGAAATGCTGCTCAGCTGGGAATTTTCTGATCAATAGACAACATAGCAAGTCGAAGGCGAAGGGGATCTCAAATCTATTCAGTACAACCCGCAAATTCCAACATTCTATTCCACTCAAAAGATCAGATCACACTCCAAGTAGTCCACAAAGACAAAGCTCAAATAAAAAACCAACGTTGGAAATCAAGAGATGTTCAAATAATGTAGGATTCCAACTTCAGGATGGCCTCTTCTGAAACCTAGACCCCAAAAACAGGGACTATACTTAGCCTCTCCAACCTTCATCGCCATTCCCAACGAAAAGAATCGAGATCCAAACCAGAAAACTTAGAACTACAGATTCCTCAATGCCATCTCCTGCAACCTCGCTCAATGGCCAAACCACGGCTCGAACAATCCATCCCCCACACGGGAGGACGCCGCCTTCAGAAAATTCAACAAAGAATTATAAACCTACTGATCAGCTTACTTCGGGACTCCACAAAATCGCACACAGCGGGGCTTCGACAAATTCCAGCGATTCAGGCTCACAAACTCACCTTCACAGAGCTAGATCGAGTGTCTAAATCGGCACAAAATGTCGCAGCGGCGCAAACGATCCACAGAATTGCAGTGGCGTTGAAGCTGCGAAGTTTGTGTTCAGGGAAACGTGGTTGACTGATGTCGCTTGCTTTTGGGTACATGGGAACTCAACCTTTATCCTGATGGGAACGGAGTAGAACGCGAGATTCTCTTCGGGGCTTACAACTGTACAAAGTCGTCTTCAAATTTTGGGAAAGAGCCAACAACAATCTGATTGTTACATTCCAAACACAAGATATGACAAGGTGGAACGGATCTATGGCGAAGCACGCATTGGTTGTTGCAGGCCCGGAAGAATTGGTGCTTGAAAAGTCCTCAGAACACTCTAGAGAAATGTGGAGTGGTACAGAAACTGTCAAAAGTTGCATCCACAAAGAGCCTTCATCCTTGACTGTCCTGCGGTTCTGAGACTGTCAACCCATCATCCGAATCCGAGTGTGAAAACCCAGTTGTTGCCTCGTCGGGGTGCCCATGGTGGAGCAGTAGCAGAGTCTAGAAGGCATTAGATGTTCAGGGAATTTGTAAATAGGATACATCTCTTGCAGCAAATGCAGGTTCACATAGCTCAAAGGTTGTGGCATTTTATACAGTGCAAGTACATGTCATGCCAAGCGAAGAAGGCTGCAACCACGAGAATGTGGCAAGATTGTGAACCTGTCCGGTAACAGTGGTCAGATTCTTGCCTGCCTCATGACAATCCATTCCCCTAGCAGCGAAGGAGGACTTGAACTTTGTTTGAAAAATGATAATTTCTTGGAATGAGTTGACATGCAGAAGTGTTTTGGTAGCATCCTTACTCATCCTTACTTGTGTTAACTAAAACCATTCATGACTTCCAATTGTGATTGCAAAACTGAGGACCTTTCCATTTTATGGTTTCAGGGAACTTCGCCTACTATATTACAGGTTGGCAGGGAAATACCTTTCGAAACTTTTAACCCCCATAAGTGGCTCTCTTTTCCGAACTAACACATTTGCTACAGTAGCTGGATTATGCATCTTCTGTTGTGGAAGAGAACCATGGGAGGTTAGCACCAGTTGCATCAAAACCTTGTCTACGATTCCCTGGCGTAATCCTCACTGACACATTTAAATCCCCAAGCTGCTCCAAGATGCTATGTGATCTTAAGACCACTACCCAAAGAGTTGAATCACGACCTGGTATTATACAATTTTCGGGAATTCAAAAACAAATCAACCTCAAACCCAAGACATCTATTTACTCATGGTTCTCCAACTTTGGTCTTTTTAGAGCAGGTTCAGGCTCTGCGGCTTCTGGTGCCGGTCGTGTCCTTCCTTGAGATTGATGGCTCTGAGCAGAAGACTCGGGTGTTGTAGCAACCTAGTATCAATACGAACAGCCAATCGTTAGACAATCATTCCCCACCAAAATATTACCCAAAAGACTCTCAAAATCACTGTTTCAAACATTGTACACTCAAGTAAAGAAAACTACATCAAACTGCAAGTAACCACCAAGACCTTGGGATTAAAAGGTGTGCTCTGCAAAAGACAGTTAAGATTGTTCACCTTGGCTGAAGTATCAGCAGCCGCTGTTGTGGCATTCGTCCCCAAATCAATTTGAACCGATATGTTAGCTCGACTAAGATCAACTCCTGAGCTCTGCAATGCTCGCGTCAAGGTGTCCAACAAACTGCCAGATATAGAATGTAATAGTCTAAGCACAGATGTTTCCCGATCCGTCCAGCAAACAATAAAGATCCCAACCAGTGATAAGATAGTCATTAACAAGCATCCTTACGAAACCTTCAAAATTTATCTTAGACAAAGAGAGCAAAAGAAAGATGATCAGCAAATTCTAGAGTATTGAGAGCGTTGCGACAAGGTCGCGGATAATGAGTGGGCTATTTTAGTGGCTTTGTTTGAACTATCACTACACTAGAAGCAAAAACGAAACAGTTCATTTGAACAGAATTAGAACTTACTCACCTTTGTGAATAAACAGAAGACACGTTGATAACACCTCCCTGAATGCGCGGAGGAGGCCGAGTGGGACAAGGAGAAGCAGCAGAGCCATCTCCAGGTGCGATCTGACCATTTTGATGAGCCGGTGAATGCCTTAAAGATTTGCTCACATTTTCTTGATAATGAGCTGCCCCATGTGATTGTCTGGAAGCACTACCATTAGATGGTTGTCCTGCTTGGGCTCCATCAATTCTACCTACAGCTGTCGCAGCTGGTGTCTGGAGTTCTGACTTTGATTGCTGGCCAGAGATTTGCTCAGCTTGGCGAGCAGGAGAAATGCGAGGCCTCACTTCAAACAGCTGATCTGGAGAGTTTGCTCGGACATACCCATTCTCACGCGAACTAACCGGGTCTGGGTCACTCAATTTCTCCTTTGCAGGCGAATTTGAGCCAGGCGTGCCTCGACCACAATCCTGCTCACTCTGCAGTCTTGAGGGGACAACGGATAAGGCATATGGTAAAGGAATGGCCTGCTGAAGAGGCACACCCACTGCCAACGGCTGTGCAGTAAGTGCAGTAGCATGCTCTTTCTCACCGTCTAACGATGACACACAGCTATGAATACTGCAAGCTGGTCGACTGGAACGCTGTTGACCATTAATGCCACCAGTCGAATGAACTTCAGATGTGAGCGCAGCTTGCTCAGACGCACGTTGAGCACGAACATCACCTTTGGCCTCTGTCACCGGTTTAACATCTACAGGACCGACTCCTGAGTTGTAGTCCTTAGCGAAAATAAGTGCATTAAATTGTGATGCTTCGTCTGCTGATCCTGCCGCCCCTCGCTGCTAGAATGAAAACGCCACAGCGAAGTCAACATATTATTCCTACTGAGAACAGAAGTTCATCGTATGCGGCAAAAGACATTGAGAGTGACCAAATAGGAGCCCATAGCTGTTCTGAGCTTATAAGGTTTAAGTATCAAACGGAAGGTGAGAGACTGATTGAACAAATCACACGAAGGTACAGTGATAGTTGCACCTTCTGTACCTTGCAGATATCCCAAACCATAGAGTTGAGCCTTTCCTGATGCCTTCCTTGCTCTGTAGTTTCGTATTTTCGCACCTTTTCTTGAAGGACTTGGATGTACTCAATAACCTGCATGCAAAAATAACTAACTTTAAAACTTAGGTGATACAAACATGCTCATGAAAAGTATATTCCGTGAAACTTGGTGTTGGCATTCAATTAGAGCAGGATTGTGTATATAAACTGAAAAATTCATGGCATTAGCCAGAAGCGACACACAGCTATCATACTTATATGAATTGAAAAGTATATCTGGTACAGAATTTTCATCAGCTGTGTTCAACCCCATTACCTCAAGCAAAAAGGATGCTTTATCTCGCTTTTGATCACTATGTGGAACCAAGTCCCTCAGCATTTGAAACCTGGAGACAATCAACTCGATATTGTCATCCATTCATTAGGCGATACATTTGAGATATTCGGCAAAAAGGTTCATGTAAGAAGGGACGTTATTGGGTAAGATTTGACTGCAACTTCTACTTTACCTGTCATTAATCTTACTACGCCTCCGCTGTTCAGTAGCTGAATGCTTAGACCTTGGTGTGCTACCCCTCATATCTCCATTCTTCACATCCATTCTCTGTGCTGTGTCTCCTGAGAATGACAAGTCGTTTCCTCGACAGTCAAGGTATTGATAAACCTCTTCGACGTACAAAAGCAAGCAAAAAGCAATACATAGAACTTCATACTATATCCATAAGACGTAGAACAATCAAGTGCTGAGAAATGAACAGCGTTACATGAGACTACAGCTAATAGCAAGGAAGGATAATTGAGCAATCGTACAACCACTAGGAAGAGGTTGCACGAGCAACAGGAGTGCCTCCCAAATACTTATCATCGCTGTCCTATCATCCCTAAGTACCTATAAGACTTAAGAATGCCTAATGTATGAGGGTCCAACCTTTATATGAGATTGACTCTTTCCGATTTCCTTTAGGCCGCTCCGATGAATCTTCATCGTCGTCTTCATCTTCCTCAGACGGAGGTCGGATTGGCCGTTTTGGTACATCAACCATACCATACGTCCACTGCCTGAAAAAAGTCACTTCAAGCCAGGATTTAGGTCCTGGCTCACCAAGAAACATTGCACCATAACATCAATTCTCCAGCTTTTGCTATCGTGTCCAAGGTCTCAACAAATGCAGCAAGTGGGGAGCTTTGATAGCTTACTTGGCAATAGCAGGTATCGACTGATGACCATTATCAACTGCACTTTTTACGGCTTGGCTGCCTGCAGGAAATGTTAAATCTGCTGGCATACCGAATTTGAACCTGACCCCTGGCCAGTGTGTGAGGTTGTCTGTATCAAAAGAGAAATACGGTTCAGTCAGTGCGTGACGACCATATACAGACCCACTGAGGACCAAGCCGCTATCTGTTTGTGGGTACAAGACAAACATGCTGACGATCTCATTCAATGCACTCGCCTCCATTTGCTACGAAAATCACACTATGGAAAGTCATCAAAATGGAAAGAATATCGTAAACTACGCTGACCTCGTGCATTGGCAACTTCCGGGTCCATGGCCACTTCGACGCCTCTCAAGGACTCCGGACCACCATTGTGATCATCAGGAGAGGAGAGAGTCACCATTGAGTATCCTCTACCTTGACGCAAGGCATCGGCCTCATTCACCATGCGAGTCATAGAATTTGAATTCACCACGTAAGGGACCTGATTATTCGAGTAACTAGGCGCGACAGTGGGAAGGTTCCGTTCAGCGGAGGCGGGAGTAGAATTCCGAGATTGTACAGTCTCTACCCTTGCCTGCTTCTCACGTGATGCAGGAATATCTCTGTAAGTTGAACGAGTTCCACTCCTCTCCAGTGGTTGCAGAAAATCATGAGTGGTAAGTGACGAAGGCAATCCTGAGCAAGTAACAAGGACCGGGTCAGACTTGACGAGACGCCTTATGCCTTAAAACGTGGGATCGAAAGATTAAGAGAAATGGCAGCTACCTAGATGGAAGGGGGGAGGGGTAGATAAGCACTCGGAACCGAGTTCGTCGACAATAAACCAAGGCAGAAATATCATTCTTGTTTCAAAACTCAGAGCAGGTCTGTAAATCATTTTTATTCTATTCCTAACTTTTATACTGCCGCCTTTGAGCACAACTAAGGACAGGCCAATGAATCGTACCGGAACTTGAACCGATTTCAACTTGATGTGCACCTTTGTCGTAGAGAGATAGGAAGTCGTGTGTGGAAGGTTTAGTATCTGCAAGCATCGAAGCAACACGGTCAACTACCCGATGCCATTCAGTGGAATTCAACACTGCTTTTCAGTTCAGTCCTCATGAGCATGTCCAGTGGAATAAAAGCCCAGCACAAAGCATGCGCTCCTCGTATCCTGCTTAGCAGCGATGGAAAAATCAAGGAGCTTCAAGAGAGTTGGCTGTGCTCGATCATTAAGTCCCCAAGAGCAAACAAAACGCAAGCTACATTGAACAAAAATCCTTCTGAGGTCTTCCGGAACCCAACCTGCTGTAATGAAAACTCTTCCTTTCTTTGCGGTCTATGGATAAGATCCTACCTTCGCTGAGAGCGAAATGGTGAGGTTGAGGCCTCTCAGCCTGTTGCTGCGCCATAGTATGTCTTTTCTGCACAACGAAAAACTCTAGTTGTTGCTGGGCGGCGGATTCTTCCGGCAACACCTCGCCGTATCTGTTGTGCCCCAAAGATGAAGGCGATCCTATGGCCCAATCAGGCCCCAGCTGTTTGTGTCCCACAGCGGCAATAAACGCCATCTACCTCAGTAGAACACTCTCCTTCGTATGGCGGCTGCATGTAGATAGAACTCAACGGCTACACAACCCCATCTGTCACAAAACACTTGATTTTCTTGAACAGTCTCCAAGCACACAACATCTTCCCCTTATCAAGTGCTTCTATCTGCACCCCTCAACCTCACCTCATTCCAGAACACTTTCCGAAAATTAACACTCGACGGTCCTGTAAAACTTGCGCCTCATCCTCCAAACAAGCCCGCGTGCGTGTCGTTACAAAGAACCCAAATAGGATAGGTCATCAATCTGAGTCCGGTTGAGGATATTGTCAGCACCCCCAGTGTTTCGTCATCATGGGAGCAGAGCAGCCGCACCAAATGTGCTGCGAGGCCCTACCAGGGTGTGGTGTCCCACTGGTGGGGGCCCTGGAGAATTCACGTGTCCGTCGTGCTCACAACATGCGCATGCACGGACAACCAGGCGCAATCCCAGGAAATCACGCGGAGGGTCACAATCCCTTGTTCTTGCCTTCTCCCGTCGCTCAAACGCCCGTCGTCCCCCCAACCACCAATCACGTTCGCATCATAACATTAACACCGCACCTTTTCCCCGCGAATCCGAACAACACCATCCAACTTCTCGCACACGCACACACACACACACACACACAGTCACTCACGCACTCGTACACTAAGGAATACAGACCCAAGCAGACAAGTGAAAATATATGAAGCGGCTTGCACCAGTAAAGAAGACCCAAGACATCCAGGCATAGATACACACGAGGCTTGATTTGACAACGTGGGCGAGGGGGGGAGTAGTAGCTGGCAAGTGACTGAAAGTCCTCCCTAAAGAGAAATTTGCAATTCGGGGGGCCGTTCACGGAGCGACGGCAACGCTTTCACAGGACACACCCTTTGTCCCCGCAACGGCGCCGGGGCGCCATGGGGTCGATGAACAATGATCGATGAATGTACACGTAGATGTACATCTGAATGAGGGACGTTCGCGCTGAGGGGTCCTGTTGACGCCCATGTTCAAGGGGGCAGCCAGCGGGCGGCAGGGCCGAAAATTTTAAGTGCATAAACTGACACTGGAATGTTGCTCTCATCAATGGAGTACAGTTTGAATGGTTACCGTGTAAGCGATTTTAAATTTTTAAATTTTTAAATTTTCTGTCTTGACTTGAAAATCAGGATTAAATTGTATTTATTGGGATTTGATCAATGATCATGGATGTTCTCACAACTCTCCTACTACTATCTTTCAAAATGGACAACTTGGGAGTGAAACATGTGTGGGTCCAAAATGATATTAACTAGATTTTTGGTCCATGAGCACATCTTAAGCAAGCCCAGATGACATGGGGGTTGGTGCATCAATGGCAGAGAAAGCCCCAAATCATCCAATTGGATGCATGTTCCTGGCAGGATGTTCATCCGCATGACATCCTCCTCAGTAAAGAAGCATGGGGTGTCATGTCACAGCCCAATGGCAGCAACACCAGAAGAGCTCACAAAGCACAGAGACAAGTAGTCAGCTGCCTCCCAAAGTGCAGGGATAGGGCTGGACTTCCTCTGGGAATCATTATTTTCTTTTTTTCTTTTCACTCCTTGCCCGAGCAGCCCCCGCCGGCCAAAATGATTCTCTGCCCTGACTGGGCTCAAAGGCCATCCCTCTTCCCTTTCTCACCACCACATGTGTTGTTGTTACCAATGGCCATGTCAAACTAGGGGCACCGCCTGGACACATGGGCTGGAGTAGGGCTTGCATCTTTGCAATGGGAACATTGTGCACATGCTCAGAGAGCCTGTTCCCAAACAATGTGCCCAACTAACATGGGGCACATGCTCGCACAACATAAAATATATCTTCACCAACTATAGGGATCAAATCACACCTGAATGCAAGCCCTAAACCTACAGAAGTTGCATAATATTCTGGGTTACACTATTAAGTAGCAGTTCCACTTAAAACTCCACATATTTTCTTTTTTCTAATGAGTACACCAATAACCAATCACACGAAGAGCTGAATTATCCCAAAATTTTCAAAAAGATTGATGCAAGTTTTCTCAACTAGTAGAATAACAAAGGAGGCCCATTCTTTCAATGTTGTTGCCTTGACACACATGTAGCAACCCAATCAATTTTTGACTTACCAACAACAAAGAAATTCCTTTGACCAAAAAATATCCAAACCATGCATGAAAAAATCATCACTTTTGCTACACTTATTCATAAGTTTTAACCCAAAAAACAAACAAACAAAACATTGCTAGAAAATGCATGTCTCCACTGGCCACCTCTTTCTTGGATGCCTGAAGGCACATTTGGCAAAATTTAGTTGGGGGAGAGGATGATGACATTAATGCCAGCTGACAGAGCAAGGGTGCCATCTATCACCAAACTCCATGCAATGGCGATGAGACACACAAGGAAAGCAATGAAGACATCCAATGTGACCTCTATATGGATGAATGAATTGTGGATGGTGCATGGGTGTCTTTTCCGGCCCCTTCTCCAAGGCCAAGTTTGAACATGGGGTAGGCACACAGCATCTTCCAGCCAAGGCTTCACACTGAGTGCCCATCCACTTCTGGAGCTTCCTCTATGAACCCTACCACTGTCTAGCTCTCTGCCTAGGGACCACTCTGCATTGGAAAACCTGGTAGCCAAGTTTCATTACTTTCACTGTTTTCGTATTCTTACTTTTACTTTTCTTAGTGTCCTAGGAAAGTGGACGGGGGGGGGCTCTTGTAGAGTAGGATAATGAGCTAGAGTTATCTTGGGTTTAAGTTTTTCTTTTATTAATACTATATATGCTTTTTAATGTGGTGGGAGTGTGACAGGTCTACCTTTTTCACAGGTAAGTGGTGGAGGAGCTTGCATATCTGATTGAAGAGTGTCCCAGTCAAGCCAATTTTAAAACAGGACGACATTGAGGTGAGTCCTCTACATCTGCCCATCATTCCAGCACCATCCATATCATCCTTCAGACACCATCTAATGACAAAATGTGGTGCATTGCTGTGGCATTTGGTTTAGGATTGGGATCTCCATGGATGAAAGTGTTGTCTATGATTCTTATTTTTATGTAGCTTTCTTGTCAAAAAATGTATACATACTTTTTAAGAAAATCAACTTGAAGCTTCATTGTAAGCAAATTGTTTTTAGGGTGAAATTTTGAAGTAAATCAAAGACAATCAAGGTAATTTTTACTTGTCTCACATGCATGTTTATTTTAGAATTTTCATTTCAAATGTAACATACCAACATAAATTTTTATTTTACTTATGTGAACATTACTTTGAAACAATAAAAGAGCATCAGACTAGGTTATTTATTTTTGCAATAACCCAATTTAGTAGAAATCATAATTAAATATAGCTAATTAGAACACAGAGGAGGTTTCATTTTTTACTTATTGTCGTACCATCATAATACATTAATAATTTAATAGAAATGATAGGTTGATATTTAAAAAATAAAAACCAATTCAATCACATTTATCACGTTTTAGAATTTCGATGAATGTAAACATCTGAAAATACAATTATAACATGCATTGACAAATAAATAAACGAATTCAAAAATTAATCAAATGAAAACTCAATTTGATAAACAAACTCATATATTGTAGAAGAATGCGTTGAGGGGACAAAAGCTTTTCCACGAGCCTCAACAACTCGAAAAACAAGAAGAAGCGCAGAAAAGAGGATATCCACGTGGTATATCGGGAGTAGTGGGATCCAAGGGGCGTTGAAAGAGAGGGTTGGGGGTGTGAATGGGTCCAGAAGTGTGAATGGGTCCGAGCGTGGCGTGGCGTGGGGAGGGGGGCGGGGGAGCCCGCAGCGAGGCAGCAGGACACAGCGGCAAGGCAGAGGCGGCTCGAGTCGAGCACGCACCTTCGCCACGTTCCGAGGCCCGGACCAGGATCACATGGAGGCGGTGGCTACGGCCCAGGTTGTTGCTAATAGCCCCCCCCCCCTCCTCTCCCAGACTCTGCAGTTATGGCAAGCACGCGCTGCCGCATGCATCAGTGCCTTCGACGAAGAACGGTGGACGAAGAAGAGCAAGACTTGGGGGACCTGATGCCTCCCCCATCCCGACCCCCACCCCCTCTAGTCCTGACTGACTACAAGCAGCGGGAGGAGGAGGAGGAGGAACAATAGCAGCAGCAGTAGCAGCAGGAGCGACCATGATCCAACCGACGCTGCAAGAGACGTCCCGACGTGGTGCTGCGAGGCACGTGGGGTGACTACCCAGTCTCGTTGTACCAAATCTGACTTGACCACACCGCTGGAACCAACAGCAGTCTCTAGTGTAGACCGCCACACGTCAGGCACATCAATCACCGTGACCGGAGGGTCGGTTCTATCCGTTCAGTTGATCGGGACCATCAGGTTGAAGGGATCACATGCCGTGTAGCCTTGTGATCACATGCCGCGACAGAGGAGGGATGCGCTCAAACTGCCTCGAACTTCGACGCGTGGAATTTCGATTTGATCTGGGTCGTACAGATCAGCCCGGTGGATCGGAACCTGTGGAAGGAGTGGGGTCAGGTGCGGGCTGCGGTGTCGATCACGCATTGGCAGAGAAGCTACAGGAGGCGAGTGGTTGTAGGGATTGTGTTATAGGGCCATTCTCTGTTGGGACCCACCTTTGTCACGTGTGGGACTACTCGGGATGGGATTAGCACGAGCGCTTCGACCGTGCTGTAAGTGCGTAATTGTGCTCTCGTATTCAGCGTTTTGTTCTGATTTCTTTTATTTTTTATTTTATTCTAATCGGTTTCTTACAAGCTTGGAGAGTCTTGGTTTCTAGGAAATGAGCTGGCAGGGGCTGCCAGTGGATTAGAGCAGAAATGCAGGCATGGGTTTGGTGTGCATGTGTGCGTGTGTGCGTGTGTGGTTGCTGGGGACCAGGGCAGCAACATTATGCCTTCAAGAGGAGATGACCACCTGATGTGTTGTCCATCGTATACTTCTCTGGGTATGTCCACCGTAACGTATTTGCCTCCGACGAATATTAGATGGCTGTGTCTCGAGATGGGTTTCACTGAATAACATGTTTTGTCCTTCTTTCTTTCTTTCTTTCTTTCTTTCACTCTCGGAACTAATTTTGAACCCTACGTCGTGATCAATACTCGCCTCTTCTGCGGGTATGAAACTGCAATGGAAGAGTCGTTACAAGCTGTGGTGTCACCGCCTTGGTAAGGAGGCAGGGCTAGAGTTTCCGGCGACCTTTCAAGCAGGAATCGGCGAGATACTCTTGTTCAATCCAATTTGAACTCGAGTTGATCACGAGGCTCTTCTTTTCTGGAGGAGCAGAGGCTCTGCGAGATCCAAATATGGAATCAAGATCCCGCTCTTGTATTCACCAATTGGGGACCAAAGAGCTGATGAACCCCGGTGTCATGAATTTTGACTTCGAAGATCAGTATAAACTAATGATAGTGTGACATCATTCATTCATTTATTAATATTTGTAAATTTATGGGCTCTTTTACGTTATCTTACAGAGAAAATCTCTTACCACTTTGGGCTTGTCAGCTAGCCATAAACCTCGCTGTACAACAAAAGAGGTTAAGCTAGCTCAAGGCAAAGAAAACTCGATTGATATATAGCCTTGAAAAACGAGGGTTTTCTTCGAAAGAGCTCATGATACATTTTTTCATAACCTTTGGGTTGTATTGGAGCTTGTACTTGGTGAATGTAAAATTTGTAGATCGTGCGTAGAAGAATGATTTTTTCAGAATTTGGTTTGACCTCTCAATCTTAAGGAGCATTGAGTTTGATCCCAACTTCTTCACGAATGGACGCAATACAAGTAATTCTTCATCAATTTAGAATTGACATCAGCTCTTAACATAAAGTGGTCCTGGTTTCTTTATAGCCATTCTGCCTAGGTGGGGTCTGGTTCTATCCTACCAAAAGTTGGCAAATTCCACCAATTTATTTTTACCATAAATGTCAAGTAGAAGGAAGGTAAATTGATTTTCCATTTAATGAATCTCATATGCATCACAATCATAGTTCCAAAGCAAACCTCTTCTAAATATTCTAGAAATCGGAGTATTATGACAAAGCCATAGTCAAAAGTAGACAGAAAAATACCACGACATATTGGCCAACACCCATATTTCACAGCTGAAAGTGGAGGGTGAACTCTTTGCTGTGATGGATCTTTTTCAACAAACACCAGAAGCACTGATGACCAGTAACGCTAGGCATGGATTTATTTTTGAATTTTTTTTTTGGTGATCGGATGCGGTGGGTCAAGATTAGCGGTGAGTCACGGGCGTGCAGTGATGGAGCCCATCAGTGTTGTGCTGCTTTATAGGCCCTGCGAGGGAGGAAATTGGGCAGGCAGGCGGATGGGGTGGAGGAGACGAAATTCCCCGTACAAAGGACATGCGCCTGGGAGGGAGCCGCAGCATTCATGAGCATTGCACGTGATATGGCACACCTGCTCCGCTTTATAAAGCCAACTGGCTCACGCTTGACCCTCTATCTCCAGCCACCTGTTCCCTCAACCTGCTGCATCTGACCTCATTTGGTGCACTAGTTGTGGGCGCGATGACTAGACCGCACCCACCTTCACTGTCCTGTTTTAGTGCTTTATTTCGGAAATAAAGCAGGCATTTCCGCTCAGTGTTGCAGAGCCCAAACCCGTTTGTAGGCGAAATCCAACACCTTCACTGTAGGTTCACCTCGAAGCAACTCTATGACTGCTGATGACCGGCAGCTGTACAGGTGATTTTGAACTGCGAATGCAGTCTCCAAGCACCTTTATCCAGTGTCGGAATTACAAATCCAATGTGTGTGTGATGTGTTAACTTTAGGTTTTGGAGCAGGATTTGTGCATATTTCCAGAACTATTTTATGAACTCTCCTCTACCTTCAAGTTAGCCGAAACCACCTTCACGTCGTTGTTCATGTGACTCCAGTTCATCGTGTGCGTTTAGCGTGCATGCAATGGTTGTTTATTACCTTTCTGCGACAAATTTTCCCACTTCGTAGAGAATGGTCTTCGAACACTGCAAACTGTGGTCAATGTGGCAACCACACGACATGACTCTGGATGACTCTCACGAGGAGCACTCACTGAGTCGTCATGCGCAAGAGAAGTGGAACAGAATCTGCTCAGAATGTAGAAGGTGATCTATTGCAGTCTCCATGTGTACACCATTCACTGCTGACGACCATCATCAAGGAATAATGCTGAAAGAGAATGCATATAAAACATCGCAAGTCGTCAGTGGAGATGCGAGAACGATGTGGAGATATTCGGATCCTACGCCGTTGGCCCACCCACGTGCTGCAGGAGACCTACCACGAGCTCGCAGTACGTTGCTTCAGTAGAATTATTTTGATGACTGCTCTTTTTATCTTTTTTACTTTCTTCTTTTTCCCCCTTAAAAGTCACCACACAATTCGCAGTTCCTTGATCGCTTCAATGCTTAGGGAGAGACTGCCAGTTTAACCACTCGCTATAACCATGTTTTGAGGATATCATTTCGGCACACAGCATGCAAAATAATCTCATTTTAGCTCCGAGATTATGCCAGCTAAATTAATCTTCACTAAGGATTTTAACGCAACTTTAACATAGAATAGAAGACCTGCACAAGCGTCGCGATTGACCTTACAGAATCACGGTGCCTTTAATTAAAATTTGTTTCGTGGCTCATCGATCATAAAACAAGCAAGCGGTGCAAGCTTTCTGCGTCATCGCAGTTCCAGCTCATTAGATAAGGCCTGGTCTCTACAGTGCTAACATCTGATGTGTGTACGAGCGCAGACATGGGCGGTGACCATAAACTCAACCCAACCAAAAACGCCAATTAAAACAAAATGGGGATTCGAGATAGAATTGTCGTACATTTCCAGGCCCTTCTTACTCATGTGATACATGCCGGAGGAGAGTTAAAAAGTTCAGTGTTCAGAAGAAGCTGCAACAGCGAAAATCTGCCATGCAGTGCTTTTCGCGGCTTTTTAAATCACTGTGATTTGCAGGTTTGAAGACCATGCGAGCTTTAAAGCCGCATTCTGAAGTCCCATTCGAAGATGTGGAGATAAAAGAAAGACTCAAATTTTTATTGATATTTCTGAATATATACATTTTTTTTTCCTGCTATCCTGACTGTATTGATTGCTTCTGCAAAACAAGGCATGCAAACTCGTTGGGACAGAAGTCAAACTTAAATCTGGACTGTGCGTGGGGTCAGTCATCCCGAAGCAATCACTCACCCACGTCATTCACCGCGTGATGCAGAACATTGGCAACGTGGAAATTGACCAGGGAGATTGTACAACCCCCCCCCCCCCCCTCCCCCCTCCCATCCATACACACAGATAATAATTATTTTGGGTCACCATCTCAATAGATTGAGGTCGTTCACCGGTGCACACATGACAAGACCTTTCGTTCGATTGGCCAATATCCGTTACCAGCAGTTGTGCATGCTCTTTTCTGAAGCTATCATCTACAGTCCAGTTTTCGAATGGGCTAAATTAGGATTAGGATTCGGAGCGGAGAAAGCCTCTGCTTTCTTTCCAGCCATGGAAGTGAGGTAGATTGTCCACATGAAGGAGCAGCAATTATTGAAAAACACCTGCGCCAGTCAGCAGCAAGTGTCGGCAAAGGTGTTTATTTCTGATATTGCAGTGCACTGCTTGACGCATGTGATTCACTTAATTTTTTTCACAGAAAATGCGCAGACTTTTATAGATACTCTAGGGGTGAAAATTTTCAACATTGTGAAATTCCTTCAGTTTCAGTTCTGAAGATTCACATCCGTTTTAATACCATCTCTGCAGACCAAACTGGAGTAAAGAAGTGGAGGCATGGGGTTACCTGAAGATGAATTGGGATGTAGCGGAACGTGACGAAGTCAAGGATTGGCCAATACATGGCACCGCTTTTCCAAGTCGGCCAAAGATCACGCTTGATCTTCTCTATTGCTTGCTCTCCACTCTCCCCTGCACCCACCGTTGCACATCTTTGATATCAATGAACATCAAATCTATCGCTATATCATGACATGAGTTGGTCAATTTATGGAAGTCATGATCGCAAACCTTGAAGGAAAGAATTAACTGCAAAGAAAGAGCTGTTGATGACAGGTGATGCAATAAGTTGTCCAGCCAGCACTTTCTTCATGGAACTGGCGACGTCTGTCTTGGGGAACCGCCATAGCATTAGGTTGAACCACATGTGCAGAATGGGTGCAGTGAACAATGCGCCAATTCCTAGCATCCGCAGTGTCCGTACTTTGTCCCAATCCTGCTTTGTCTCACCTTCTTTCAGCGTTACGTTTGCAAGATACTGTCCACCCACAGGGGTCATCAAATTTGTAGCATTAACTATTGTACATTAACAACCAATTCAAAACCCCCTCATGGGCACAACCCCTGGCTTTGCTCATAGCATGGCTATAGGTGAGATCTATTATTCATGAACTGCAGTATACATACACATACTTGGCTTACAATTTTCACCGACGACGAGGATTGTTTCTCTGAAGGAGAAACTCACTTGAGCTGTAATGTCCGCAAAAGCGAGGATATTAGCGGCAGTGATGCTCTTGGTAGGAAAAGGGTATTTGTCCAGCATCCGTAGGTACCACGCAATGAATCCTGATTGCGTTGCGGATGCATCAGAAGCAAATCCTCTGGGGAAAACGCTCCTGGATGAGGAAGGCTTCCAGGGAAGATGGACCCTGGTGAAATCTTGGGTCAAAAGGGCTCTAGATTTGGACGTCGCGACTAAGTTTTGAAGTGGAATGCGTCGGTGCCAGTATGTGGTTGCTGCAGGAGCGGGCACATGGCTGGAGTAGTGGCACAGTCGAAGATGACGGCCACCACCTGCTCTGCTTAGGCTGGCCACCAATCTGAGCATATTGCTAGGCTAACGGAGCTAAGTGTCGGTATCAAACGCATTACCCCGTGATCATGCGTGCCGTGTAGGTGCGAGGCAATGGAAGTGGAAAAGAAAACCGTCATTGACGCCACATGGCACATGCAATATCCTTCATGGGCTGATTCTCAACCACCCGGGCTGGGAGGATACCCTAACCACCACCCTCATCACCAGCACAACTTCAACCCCACGCACTTGAAATACTGTGCTTAGTTGACATATTCAACTTAGCTGCAGGTGGACAAACTTCGTTCCTGTTGGGAGGTCGTGATTCCCGGACATCCTAGTCTGCTAGACTTGCACCGCAGGGAACGGGCGATCGATCGAAATCGTTCACTAAAACGTGTCTGCAAATTGGATTCATGTTTTTTTCTAAACAATTCTTTTGCATAGGAACGATCTCCGACAATGAGGAAAGTCATCCAGCACTTTACCGACACTGCGATGGTGAGAGAGGTTTTATTTATTTATTTATTTATTTTTTCATTTTTGACACAACTTGGGTATCCGTGAGAGAGGGTTTCAGAAACTAGCAGCAACAGACTTCAGAAGCCTGGTCTCGAATGCACCCAGCACCGTTTTGTGCAGTGATCATGAGCATGGAATGAGCCATCTTCCGCATATTACTGATGGCTTCTCAAGCTTGCCATTAAGTCATAAGAAAGAGGAGAATCATGCACAACGTTGTGATCATCCACGGCTGCACACACACACACTGTCACATACATACATACATACATATATATATATGTATAAATATGTTTAGAAATGTGTGTGTGTTCTTTTTGGATCGGAAGCTGGGTGAACTGTGCACAAAGAGCTGGTTGCAGGTAACGCATGAGGTGAGAGGACTGAGATGGATGGTTGGGTGTGTCAAGGACTGATTGCTGCTCATTTCTTCAGCTTTACAGGAGGATTTGTGTGTGGAATTAGGTGGGTCCTTTTGCGCAGAAGCTCCCCTGCAAAGCCTGGTGGGGGGCTCATGCACTGGTGCCAGATGTGTGTCAGCCTTGTCAGACTTGTCAGCCTTGCCTGTTCATGGAGCTGCACAACGTGAAGTGGAGGTTTTGCCGGTGTGTCACAATCAGATTGAATTGTAGCATTAAACAAATAAATAAATGAATGAGTCCATTGAAGGAGAGCATTTCGTCATGTGAAGAATTAACCGTTACAAAATAAACCAATCAACAGGGTGAAGCAACTCTAATTTGGAATACCTTCAATGGCACAGCTTTTCACTTGTGTGTTGTGTGCATGTTTCAATAGAGTTGTGTACATGATTCAATATATACATACAAACAAAATTTGTTGTATTTGTATTTGTATTTGTATACAATTCAAAATTTGACAAGCTATGAAATCCAAATCTTGGATGTATCATATTGTGAATAATAGTGCAGATTTGATGTGAAATTTAATTTAATGAATAAATAAATGAATAATTCTATTATGAGTAAACTCAGCTACATATGCAGCCATTCTTCAATTATTTGATTAACATTTAGTAATTTGATACAACTATTTAAGATTACTTGATGATGAGTATTTTAGTATTATTATTATTATTGTTATTATTTATTGGATTTCATTTCAAAATTGATAAAATACTTTTATCAATGTGTGGAATGTAATTGAAATAATTTTGATTCAAATAAAAAATATCACAACTTGAGATACACTGTTATATTCTCTTTCTGATTTTTTAATGCTGTTTTCAAAATCAGACTCACAAAAATATTTCTCATAAACTTATAATTAAATTAAACAAAAACAGTGTTCTGAGAAGAATACATTGATAGATTTTCTCGCCCATATTATTATTTATTGAAGTATCAATACTAGTTCAAAAAAGAAATGTTTCAAAAAACCTTATACAATATAGTTCAGAAGTGGTTGGATAAGTTTTGAATTCTATCATTAAAAAAAGATTTGAATTAAAAAAATCATACACAAAATTTTATTTATTAAAAATCTACAAAATCCTAATCTGACATTAATGGTATTTTTACCTTTGTTTGTTGTCTACAATTTTAGTTTTATTTTCCTTCTAGTTGCTACACCTAATTTTTCAAAAAAATGAGGACTTTCATAGAGTAAATCCAAATTCATTAAAAAAAAATATAAAAAAAAAGAAAAGAAAAGTGAGACAAATGCCTTGTGCTTTGATAGGTGGCATTTGATGGTGATTTTTATTTGCTTATTTTAATAATCATTACAACAAAGGTTCCAAATCCTTGCAACATATCCAAAGGCCAAGAGCTCAAAAATTGCTATCACATTAGGATTTATATTGTTAAAAAAGTAAAAAAAAAAGTAAAAAACTAATGATATTTAATGAAATTTAGAGTTATTGCTATCTCCAATTGAAATTGAACATGCAGTATGATATAAAGTTGCCATGTACAATAAATGGGTTTATTTTTTGCATGAAAATATAACCATAAAAAATAGCTTCAAAGAAACTTTACCATATAGCATACCAAAATCGAGAATAGTAACTAGAATTTAGATGCAATCCACAAGAAATGTCTCCAGACTCAAAAGAAGAATATGTCTTGAAAATGTGAAATTAACTAGAAATCACAAAGACTATTCTTGTGTTCAAGGACACAAGTTATCTCTAGTACAGAAAAAGTTGGGACTTGTATAGAATACAACTTCAAAGACAAAAAACAAAGGACCTTAAAATGTCATTTCATTGGCCACAACGTTGTGTGAAGTTCACACAAGGTTTTTATGTCTCCAAAGTGGGAGTGAACTTCATAAAAGATGCTATGTCTCCTAAGTTGGAGATGTCTCTAAGTTTACATGAAATTCACACAAAATGAAAGTAATTCAAAAAATAAAATAAAATATTGCTAATTTTTAATGTTTCTAATTTTTTATTAAATAAAAATACATGTAATTATACACCAAATTTAATTACATAATATAAGTTGATAGAAAAAAATGGGTTTTATTAATTTTTATATATACATACATAGACACCATTATATAAAGTGCATTTACTTTTTGTAGTAATTTAGAAAGTATATTTATTTTTTTAGTATCTATAAGCCATTATTATTGTTTTTTTAATTTTTTGGTTGGTAGTCACTATTTTTCAATAATAAAAAAATCTATGTTCATGCAATTTTAAATTGCTTTAGTGTATTACATATTGAAATCTACAATTTTTATTTTTTTCAAAGATAAAATAAAATGTAGTGTAGTGTTTGAAAAAAATATCATATGTATATATAACAGGTACACACAAAAGAACAAGTTCATGAGGGAAAAAATGCTATAAATATATAAACAAAGAACATTAAAAAAATCCTCTTTTTAGGTAAATTTTACACTGTCACTTTTATCAATCATAGTATGAAATTGAATTTATAAGTTACATTTAAGAACAAGAGAGTAATAGCAAGGGTTCTCATGGAATTTACAACAAATATTTTCAACATCCAAACTATGAACATTTTAAAGAAAAACATTAAGATGAATTGATTTGAACTATCTCTTTGCTTAGTGGCACAAGCTTTTACTACTACATGTTACTTTGTGTGCATATATTTATACACACACACGTGCACATATACATTCAAACAATTACACCCAAACCATGTTTCCTTGCAACTTGTAATACTTGAGGACAAATCACTTGCACACTCCATCTTAAAAACATTGTCCCATCAAATCCATTTATATTTTAATCCACCACTCACCGAACAAGAGGAACGACAACAAATGTCACAGAAACCAGAATTCTATTTTCCGAGTAGATTTTTTCCAGCAGTACTGCACTTGGTCATCGTTTCGATAGGCAAGCCACATATTATCAAAAAGAAAGAGGGGATAGTAAGTCGATTAGTAAATTGATTGTATACGAAGGGCTTTCGTGCGTCGCTGGCCGCGAGGGGCTGGACCAGCGCCGGCGACGCGCCGCGCTCGCAACGCGAACGGGATCAGGCAAGCCTCGCGATTCCGCGCCCCGTTTCGATTGACTATGTTGGTGATGCATTCAGTGGTTGCGTGTGATCCTTCACACCCCGCGTACAGATTTCGCGTTGGAGGAAACGGGGACTGATCCAGTAGCGCTGGCTCTAGTGGGTGCTCAGATGGATTTCGCCTGCGAGCTGAGCGCTCGCGCGCTGCTCGCTGACACTAACCGTGAACGTCATGACATCGGCAGGGGTGCTGATGTCCGTGATGGACACTCCGGTCGCGGCGCCGTTGTTGGCCTTGGTGGACGGATTGCTAGTGGGGGTGATGAACCTGTTGTTCTTCTGCCCCGGGAATGGGTCCCCGCTGTCGCCCCGGTTCTCGTTCCGCTCCAGATCCCTCTCGCCGTCGCTCTGAAGCAGAGCCACCTTGTAGCTTCTCACTTCGTTCGTGTTGTCCTCCACCGAGTCGTCGATGTGCCACACCAGTAAGCCCCCCGCCGGCAGATCCTTGTCGCGCCCTTTCAGCTGGCGATTCTCCACTAGGAAGTACTCGTCCTGCGCGGCGCCGTCTTTCCATAACTTCAGCACCTTGTGCTCGTCCTTCACATCGGGGAGAGATATTCTGAAACAACGCAATCCAACACCTCACCCTCATCAACACACACAGACATAATGTTTCAGTTCTCTCTCCTTGTGAGTTGCTGTCTACGCACATTTCTTTAGATATGTTCTGGTACCGGATGGAAGGAGGGAAGGAAGGCCATGAGAGAGCAAGCTTACTTCTGCGTTTCCGTGGGCGTGATAACCTCCACCCACCCTTGGTCCACTTTGCACCACGCGCATGGCACCGAAGGATTATTCTCGTTGCCGTTGTAGCTCCCGGCGGCCATGAGGCACCAGTCGCCGATTCCCGACGAGGTATAATCAGCGTCATACAGATCTGGCCACCCGAATGCGAGGTGGCCCAGCTCGTGTGCACACACTCCGAGCTTGCAATCTCCTGGGACGGTAAGGTAGGAGTAGATCTGCGTGCCGTCAGCTTGGTAAGCCCCTTGGTTGAGTACCCACTTGTGAGACCAGATGTCGTTCGGCTGGCTCGTTCTCTCCGCGCCGCTGCCCGCGTGAATGATCACGAATGCATCGACGTAGCCATCGTTGTCGTTGTCGTATTTCGAGAAGTCTATATTTTTGTTTGCGAGAACTGCAGCATCTCGTGCCATGACTTGCGCATTTGGAGTTCGATCGCTCAGCCCATTCTGCCTGTTGGCATAGTAGCTAATGGGCCGGGGCATGCGCAGTGGTCCCACGACCTCACCCTGGATGCTCACAGCGCCGTTGGAAACGTCGCGGTAGTAATCTTTCACACTGTTGGTGTTTTCCTCGAACCACAGCTTCTCGAAGTGATCCTTCGTCTGACTTGAAGAGAACTTTTTGTCCGAAAAGTCTACCATGATCACCGCAACGTTCACAGCGCCCCGCAGGGGTGCTCGCTCCGCGAGCTGAGCTCGCAGGGGGGTGCCGGGACTGAAGGTGCTCGGGGGTCGTACCACGCCATCGTTGAATCCCGTGGGGCGCCTCTCGACGGGGCGCAGGACCTGGCGCAGGATGGAAGCCTCCGGTGCAAGACTGTTCTTGATCTGCTCGTACCGCTCCAGAAGCTGCTGCCGCACCTCCGGAGAAGGAGCCACGAGGCAGCGCTCCTCGTATGATGCAATTACCGTTGGCTTTGTCATGGTTATAGAAATCTAGCTATCGCGAACTCCCTTTCTACAACATCAAACTCGCATGCCAGCTAGTTTTCTTTCGTGTGTGTGATCCTCCGTTCCAGGTGTTCTCCCTTCTCTGCATTTCAATTCCAATCCATAACAAAACCTTAGCAACAGTTTGTCCCGACACACTTTCTTTTTTGTATTAATTCATATAACACACAGCAACCCTCTTCACCGACTTCCACTAGATTCTGTAATTACACCCTCATGTCGACGTCTATGGTTCTACGTATCCCGGAAGTCGACTGGGACCAACTAATCCGCTAAAAATAGACTGATTTCGGGGTTAGCTGGGTAAACGTGAAGATGATGATTTCCTTCCAGATGCATCCAGTCTGCGTTCCAGTCTCAATTCTCATGGCTTCCCTCCTCCCAATTTTCGTCACAAGCCGCTTCGTAGAGATTTCAAGTGCGTGACAATCTTATCAAAATTGTTACCCTATACAAAAAGGATTGCAATCGAAACCTGTCAGTGATGAAGTGAGCGCTTGATCGCGGGCAAGGATGGTCGCGCTCCAGAGATGCTGCTAGCGATAGTGGTGAGCACTGGTCTCGAGATAGTAAATCTTATAGGGGGCTCAGTCATAATGCATATCAAGCTCGTGAGGGTGCTTTCCAGCTTTTCCAACAACCCCGGCGCTTTGCTCTCGCTTCACTCCTCTCTCTCTCTGCTTACCAAAGCTTCCGAAGGCTCCAAGTGTACTTCAGTCGTCGCTGGCTTAGCAGAGGGTTCACTATTCGCATGTGCAAGCAATAATGTATAATATTCAATGTTTCGTAGCCCTAAGTAAGCAATATTTTTTTGTGACCTGACCAAGCACAGTTGGCCTGGATGGATACGCGTTACGTAAGATAGGCGTTTGGTATTCTGAAGTCTTGCACTGAAGATCAGGGGCCACCCCCTCCACCGACTCACAACGCGACGCATCATCCCTCTGGATACCGCTTTATTTCCCGTACTCACTACACTCAAAATTGCGTCGCTGGCCCACCTGGGGGACTCCATAAACAAAAAAGCATTAAAAAATAAGCACCATCCTGATTCCAACTGTCTCGAGAATCCCGTGGAACGGCCATGATTTGCACACGGATTCGCTTGCACGGAGGTCTAAGTTATCACACTCAACCTTAGACTAGATTCGCTGACAATCGTCTTCTTAGAAGATTTAAGCCGCACTGCAGACACTAATTTTTTTCATTTTTGATAAACTAGTCGACATCCTACAAAGAACAGGCCAGTCTGTGTAACAGAAGGTGCCGTAACTGATAAGTTGGAGACGTTAGCTCGTGAGCACCCTGGTAAGCAAAAAGCCGCTGTTGATGATGAGATGCTGCCACAGCGGCCATGGCAAGCATTGCATGCACAAAGTGAGCTTGTGCAGAGTATCACCGCTCGTCATGAGCGGTGGAATAAGCCCAATGGGGCGCATCCGAGAGGACCCGTGTGCATGGTCCACATATCTTCTATCGTCCTGGGCAGCAACGCCTTTATTCCTGGTGCGGAAGCAGCAATCGATCGCAGTAGTTGAAAAATCATGCCACTACGATGAACCTTTCCGAATTCCAAAAGCGTATTCGGGCATCGTGCATGTCGATGAGAAGCAGACAGTGGGATGCTTCCGTGCATGCCCCGGGAAACCATTTCGTTGGCATCTGGGAGGCATGAACACGGCGCCTTGCTCATGCTCAGCTGCTGAGGGATTTGGGGAACCTGTTCCTCGGTGCCGAGATCTCGAAGATCATTCAGTGTTGGATCGAAACATTGAGGTGGATTGCTGTGCTGCATGTGTTTCATACCTGGTGAGCAAAACTTTTCTTGTGTGCTAATGAGAAAAATTCTGCGGAACGTGAAATGCAAAGAAATGATCCACCGTTGCTCTACTTAGAAACCTCAAGGTCCCCATGCGTGCAAACTCATCAACAGGTTGGAAATTATTGTGCTCCAATGCTGAAGCGAATAATTGATGTTGTATGGTCTTTCTGTGAGTCAAATCCAAAAGACCTGCAACAACTTTCAGATGCTCGTTTTTGATATATATATATATATATATATATTTACACATACATACAAACATCTACAGACATTTATATTTATGAAAATTTGATTTTGGTATGTCACAAAAAGTTCAGATGCATTATCTTTATTTTTGTATAGGATCATCTGGATTATATATTTTGTAATTTACATCCTTTTCAATACATTTGCAAGATTCGTTGCTTGTACCATTTGAAGCAATGCTAATTCAAGCTTTATCAAATGGAAGCTCTTGGTGTGGAAGAACTTGACAAAGAAGATATAGAGTGTGGGTTCTAAACAAGTGTTATTACAGTGTTCAAATAGAAAGATAACACCAATGCTAAGAACAAATAACTTGTTTTATAACAACTAAAATGTTAAGCTAAATACACACACCTATATATCTATATATATACAAAAAAGTAAAGATGTGTATTGTCATATATATAACTTTGACACACAAAAAAATATTTATACAATATTAAGGAAGTTATTTATTTATTTAATATCATTTTATAAAGATATTTTTTTATTTTTTGTTTTTTTTAAACATGTAATTTTGAAAAACTTTAGCAGTGTAGACATTGACAAATAATATATTCTTATGATTATTTCATAATTAGGAATTATCAAATTAGATAAAATATAAATATATTATTAAATAATTTAGAAGTAATAAATAATATAAATAATATTTATATCTTAGTTTAATTTAAATATATATATATATATATATATATATATATATTATTATCTATTTTAATCTTTTGTGATAAGGTTATATTTTAATATTTGTTTTACACTAAGATTCCTAAGAAAAAATTAACAAGCTTTAAAGAAGTATCATAATTATGTATCAAATATATTTTTTACATATATTTTTTATTTAGTTATTTATAATAGTTATTTATAATAGTTGTTTATAATAGTACATAGTTGTAACATCTATAGATTAAGCATTATTGTTTTTATAAAGTTTAAGTCAAATGATATATCATAGCAAGTATTAAACACATCAATGAACATGTCAATAAATTTTATATAATATCTTGTTTTAAAAGACAAGATATCTTCTATATTTGTTAATTTTGATCTTTTGATTAAAAAATAGAATTTGATGTACTTATGTCCAACTTGAATTTAACATTTTTTTAAAAATGATTAAATTAATTTTAAAATAAACTTTATTAAAATAAAATAAGTTTTGCTTTGATATACATTATAATAAGACATAAATTGGTCATTATTCATTGAGTTTTAAAGAAAATAAATACTATTTTTTATATATTTAATTTAAATAATATATTTATAGATATTAGTAATATAAAACAAGTTATAATTATACTTTGTTTAGTTTTTTAAAATTTAAATTAAAAATTTTAATTCAATAAGTTATTTATATATATATATATATATATATATATATATATATATATAAAATTTTTTTATAAATATTTTTATAAATAAGTAAAGAATATTTATATAAATATTTATATAAATATTTATACAGCAAAAGATATATATATATATATATATATATATATATATATTTACAGCAAAAAAAAGTTAATATAATAAGAATTATTAATATATATATATATATATATATATATATATATATATTTGAATTAAAAATAATAAAAAGTTAATACTATTAGAAATATTATTGATTTTGAATTTATTTTTTAATAATAGAAATTAAAATCCTAATATATTAATTCTTATATTTATTTTTAGTTATTATATTTATATTAAAAATAGATTTATGGCTAAGAATAAAAAATTATACTTGATATTTGATTTTGGTATATTGATTTGATATTTAAAAATTAATATTTAATATTAATTGATATTTAATATAGGACAATATTAATAAGATTAAAGTAAAAAAATACCATATGTCTCTTACAAAGTGGATAATATATAATATAGTTAAAGCCTAAATAATTTGGTTCTTAATAACAACCTTAGAAATTGAGTCTCTTTCTATATTTTTTTACTTATTAGAACACTTAAATGAGATAGGAATTGGTTGACTATTTTGGATGAATTCATCAATAGATGAGTACATGAAGAGATGTAATGCTCTTTTGTTATATAAATAAAGATTGTTATATACAATACATTGAGTGCCATAAATCAACATCAAATTTACAAATAAAACTAATCAAAACTTGATTTGACAAGAATACCAAGTCAAGAAGGATTTCTCTACTATAACTTTGGTGGATGAAATCTTTTATTAGATAAAAAATTCAAAATAGATGAAAAATATATAAATAAAAATTAGACTATTAAAACATAAATTAATCTATTATAATATTAAGCCAATATGGCTTGCCATTTGATATCATGTACTATGACAAGTATTATATAAAGAAAGATTGTCATATATAATAGATTGAATATTATAAACCAATATCAAATATATATTAAATATTAATAAAAAAAAATAGTCAATATACCATTAAATACGTGTCATAGTAGATTAGAAGCCTTTCAATCAGCTAAGACCAAAATGCATACAAAAGTCAAATAATTACCAAGGTTATGTGGCCACTATAATTATACGTATCTAAGTTAATATATTAGCAATTAAATAGATCAAATAAGCTAGTTAAAAAAGTAATTAAAAGACAATAGGTAGGATGAAATATAAATATTATTTTTAATTTCTTTTAATAATTTTTTGATGCCAAATTTCTTAATCAATCTCTACAAATGTTTAGATCTTGAAACCATAATTAGTGCTTGCTAAATAAATGGCAACTTTATCACAAATATGTGACAAATCTACAACAAGGCTTTAACTTGTCTCAATAGATAAAACATGATTAAAAGGCCTTTTATAAGGAATGCAAATCTAATCTCTAGAAGATATGGTCAAAAGAAGTCATATCAAATATGCCATATATCATCCATGTTGGTAATGGTTACACAACAATATGATAGTTGCTTCTTTCTTTTTACTACAAACAAAGTATGAAAGACCATTTGGCACAACTGCTTGCTTAAGATAAATAGATCTATCAACAAGCAAATGATAAGGAGCACAATTCTTTGAATGTTCCCGATACTCCCATGTATTCTTGTCTTTTAGCAATAAGATATCATTGAATAATACATCCTTCACATAAAAATTTGTATGCCTTGCTTTAAAATCATATATTGTAGGTGCTTCATATTGCAAATAAACATAGTCTCTAATGGAAAACCATTATAATTGAGGTTGATAGGCTCTACTACAAATATGAACATATCACAAAGTATTACAATGGTGAGCAATAGATAAGTTTTCTATGGCCATAGGCATGGCCTTTTTGAAGAATTTTATTTGATTATACAAGCATTGAGTCCACATATCATGGTCATCCAAAATTATCATGGTCAAAGCTAGCTTTTTATGTATTGACATGAATAAAATTGGCTTTTATTCATATAATAATTGATAAGAGTTATAAAAATCCATTGATGCTTGCCTATTAAAATAATAATCTATTACAATCTATGGCAATATTAAGTTCCAATTGCAATAGATGCCTTGAAGTAATTTATATTTATATAGACCATACTTGATAATTTGAATAATCCTATCAACTAAGCTATCTACCACAAGATGATCTTTGAAGGTGGTACGATGATCTATTAGCATTTTAGTATACAAAGCTTCAAAAGATTAAAAAAACTTTTGCCCTTGATAAGGCAATACTTCAGCAAGTATTTTAAATTGTGCTAATATATAGTTCAAAAAAGCCATAGCTATCAACTCTAAAGAATTTTGTAATAGAGCTACAAGTTCAATCCACTTATTCAAATACTCTACCATCACCAACATATATTTAGTTCTATATGGGATAATAACAAGTAGCCTAGCAAAGACTAAAGACCAACACTAGTCTAAATCTAAAATAGATAAGAATTGCAATTATGGTGATAAGGTGTTGAAACTTGATTTAAATCAATCACATATCTTATATCAAAAAATATACATAACAAAGTGTTGATACATGTCAATCTACAAGTATTGATTGCATAATATGGAATGTATCCATCGCATTCCAAAATATCTAAGTTCATTGTATATTTGTTGTACTAATGAGTGTTAAAGACATATACTTCAAAAATACATAGAACCTTTTATAACATTCTAAAAATTTTTTAGTTAGTAGAAGTTACTTGAGAAATTTTTTAGTTGATAAAAATAGCTTGAGAAGCTTTGTAATTATTAGAAAGAGCTGAAGAAGCTTCTAAGTTGGTAGAAATTATTTGAGAAGCTTCCAAGTTGATAGAAATTATTTGAGAAGCTTCCTAGTTTGATGGAAGGCAATCAAAAAGCTTTCTAGAGAGGGATATATATAGAAGTCAAGGCTCAAGAGTTCTTTAGTCTTGACAATGCATTTCTTAGAGTTCTAGCTTATCTTTTTTTATATTGTTCATATACTCATTTAGATAATTTAAGTCTCTGTCAATTTTTCCTTAAAACCTCTTTCTAGTTCAAGTCTCTTGTTTTATATTTTTGTGTCTTTAATAGTTTGTCAAGACTGACCTCATCTTAAATATCAAAGTTGGATCCTTCTTATTAAAAAATAGATTGTCATTCTTCTTGAAGGTATACTTATCAAGGACATGAATTAAAAGAAGATGCATAAATTAATAAAAACTACATTATTGTATATTGCGAAGTCTTGCTTGAAAATGCTTCGAGCACCTGGTAGAAGATAATAGGAAATAACAATAATTAATCCTAACACCTCTAGTCAAATTCTAACTAAATCCTAGTCAACCTTGATTAAGATCTAATTAAATCTTAATCAATCTTAGTCAAATCCAACTAAATATTAATCAAATCCTAAACAAATCCTAAATAATCCTAATCAAATCCTAATCAAATTCTAAATAAATCCTAAATAATCCTAATCAAATTTTAATTAAATCTTAGTCAATCCTAGTCAAACTTTAATCAAATCTTAATTAAATCTTAGTCGAATCCTAACTAATTCTAGTGAAATCTTAACTAATCCTAATGAAATCCTAATTAAATCCTAATCAATCTTTATCAAATCCTAACAAATCCTAGTCAAATCCTAACTAATCTTAGTCAAATCCTAATTAAATCCTAGTCAATTTTAATCAAATCTTAATTAAATCCTAATAAAATTGTAAATAAATCTTGAACAATCCTAATCACCGTAATCAAATTCTAACTAAATCTTAATAAATCCTATCCAAATCCTAACAAATCTTAAAATAGATTTAAATTACAATGATTAATGATTTAATCATTCATATTAGTCCAAATTTTATATGTCTTTTCAACAATCTAGTTGATAACACATACAAAAAATTTGAAAGAGATCTAAGATACCTACCAAAAGTTATGATTAAACTTAGACTCGGGTGTCGGCCTCCCTTCTCATCCAATCCTAAAATCAATTTTTCAGTATGAATAACTTCTATTTTCATCATTTAATTACTCTCAAAATACACACATATAGAAAATCTTGTCTACTATCTATATAAAAAACTCTCATCTCAATCCGATTGGTAAATTGCTAAATATCTAGCAAATTCTCATTGATCCTCATACCTCAATTTCCGAGACCTTAGTACACTTGAATTCTAATACCTCCTAATTGAATTGTTTGATCTAGCTCAAACTCATGGTATGCATTAATTACAAATTAAATCACAGATTCTCAAAATTTCATCTATAGATCTGAAATTAAACTCCTAAAAAGCTCAAAAATATAAACCTCTTTTTACTTCACAAGATCCCAAGTCATTTAATACAACCCTGACTTTGTAAAGCTCTTATAAAGTCAATTCTTCTTCAAATCACTCAAAATCAACTCTCACATACACCTTCTCAAGTTTGATTTTTAACCTCACTCTTCGATCTGCCAAAGATCCCTTGATCTGCTGTAAGCATGTGGTTTTGCATATCAAGATCTCATTCCAATCCAGGCACATAATTGGTCCTCTCTGGATATCAACTCTAATATTTTTGAGGTAAAATTCTTAAATCTCATCTTAATTCTTCTTTAAAGATGCCTATATTATTTATTTTTCTAATATACTTTATTTTGCCTTATTTATGGCTATACAAAGTAAATAAAAGTCTTTTCTATAAAAAGATAGCATTAGCCTTTTAACTTTTTTTACTTTCTTTTCTATTATCTATAATTCTTAGATAATTTGCTCAAATATTTTCATTTGAGCTCCTATATATTATAATTATTCCCTTTTTTTCCCACCTAATGGCAATGTTAGTACACAATAATGTCAAAAAAAAAATGACGATAAAAATAAATAAATAAATAAATAAATATTCAAAAAGAAATTAGAATAGTTATTGTCAAAGACTAAAAAATATAAGGACTCTTGAACTAGACAAGAAGCAAGAAAGAAGTTGATAAGAATGAAGAAGGCTTCATTCTTGTCTCTATTTATACTATCTATCTAAGAATTATGTGGCAGCGTTCTGTAGGACCTCCAACACATGTTTAATTTATAAAACACATATCAAATTTACAAGACAAGTTTTTTTCTATGTATGCCATGTATTTAACTTCTTCCACAAGCTACCAATATATGCAATACATGGCTAATTTGTTGGCCAAATTTTTAACCTATCAATCACCTATAGATATATGTAAAGGTGAAATTGTATCTATGAAGCTTCTAAGAAGCTTTTTTATAAGATATTATCAAATTAATCTATTTTTATTTACTTCTATCTATCCATATTAATTAGATAATTATTAAAATAAATCTTGTATTTGTAATATTATCCCTTCTTTTAGGGATGAATTCTACAAAGAGTGATAATTATATATTGAAGAAGTCCAAGATGTACCAAATTATGTTTGCTACATACTTTGATCTTTATTCCTTTTGAAGGTAGTTGATAGGTCCTCTTGGCTATTAATAATACCCTATATCAGGGCAAAAGGATCACCCTGATATTTGATTATTATTGAGGCCTTTATAACTTCCTTCAAAGAAAACATTTGAAACACCATTAAGAATAGTTCCTACTTTTAAAAGTATCACTAAACACCAAGAGTCACTTCTAAGGTTGTGATACCAAATATGTTGTATCTTGTCATCTATCCAAAGAAGAACATGTCATTCTTGAGGATCTTTATTTCTATTCTGTCGTCTTGAAGGTTGTGATAGTGATAATATCTCATCTGATAAGTTAGCAAACAATAATTCTTGAGCTAAATTTGTTGGTTGTTAATTTTCTATCTCTGTAGGATTAGA
The DNA here is from genome assembly GCA_036785485.1 of Physcomitrellopsis africana. NCBI lineage: Eukaryota > Viridiplantae > Streptophyta > Bryopsida > Funariales > Funariaceae > Physcomitrellopsis > Physcomitrellopsis africana. The sequence goes on along the minus strand of JAWRVF010000190.1, from coordinate 279,477 downwards.
AAATTAAAAAAATAGCAAACAATGATACAAGATAGAATGAAATCTCTATTGAACCTGCTTTGATTTATAACAAAGATTTTCTTGACTCTTCATCTTAGCTTTGATAGATATTATCAATGAAATATATTAATTTTATTTTAATATATTTACTAGATTCTTAAATGACTCCCATATGTATTTATTGATATCATATCCATTCCAATGTACAAGATATTTCAACTAATTTTAATGCCATCTTGAATTTAAGACCTCTTCTACCTCAAATTCTTCATTGTTGTCTATTTCTATAAGAGGTGGTGGCATTTGTCTTCTTCATTGTATATCCGCTATCTTATATGACTCAAATAGTCACATGTAGAATATAAGATGGATCTTCATAGATTTTGGTAGGTCTAATTCATAAGCAACTGAATTGATTTGTTCACAAATCAAAAATGATCTAAGCCTATAATAATCTAACTTATCACAAGAACAAATAGTCTTGATATTACAACAAAATAATCATACCTTATCACCCACATAGAATTGAGATTGTCTTCAATGCAACATTTGGACACCAACCTCGCAATGGATGATAGAGTGCACAACCTCAGAGACTCTCTTCAACCGTAATCGCCCCCTTAATTCACAATTTTTCACCACTTCGATAAGGTTACATTCTTCACGGCTTCTAAACTATCTTTCTCATTGCTATTTCTCACCTATGACAATCCATCCAGCTTGTGCTATAAGCTATCCAAGTCACATATTGTACTTCAGATTAACCCTCATCTAATACTCATCTCTTAATTTATTAACTCTTACTCACGGATCTACTATTCTCCTACACTTCTGAATTCCCTTCTTCTTCTTCCTTACATTCCTGCTAACTCTCTTCCTGTCTTCTACATACACACATACACACATCCTCTCTGTGTGCTCTGTCTCTCATCACACTAATTTCCACTTTAGTCTACCTTCAGCCACCCTCTAATTCTTGCTGGCCAAGGATTTTGCATTGCATGCGATCCCTACCAATGCCATGGTTAAAGGTCGTTGAGACCTATTTTCGGACACCTGCAGATTTTTTTTTTTTTTTTTTTTTTTTTTAAAGTCCCAAACTCATACTTATGGAGGATCACAAGGGCTTAATATAGGGCCCTTTCCTATCCTATTTCTATACAAAAATATTAATTCCAAAATAATTATTATTTTAAATAATTTTTTTCTACTTCTAATTATTTTCAAGTCCCTATTTTTCTTTCCTACTACTATCTTCACTAATTAGTTCTATTACTCTCTAATTTATCTGTCTAATTCTAAATTTTTTAATTTTTACTAGTTTTTCTAAATTTTTTAAGTTAACTAATGTGAGGTAATGAATTTTTAACTCATATAATTGGCAAACATCACTAGACCAAATTCCAAAAATCTCTTATTTGTTCTATAACTCCATTGGGTATACACAGTCCATAGAATCTAAGTGGTGATTTTTTCCTTTGCTTAAGGGAATTTGGAAGCTTCAAGTCCAATATTCCTTATATCGACTCCCTACAATATGGGTGGAAAATGTATCACTATTTAATGTCTCCAACTATACCAAATTGTTTAGAAACACCTCTCTCACCAAATAGGAATCTAATCAAACTGCATCAAACTTGCTTGAAAAATTTAATTGCCTTACATCTTATAACAATACTAACATTTGTGGCTGTAATTCATGTTTCTTATGCTTTTGTCAAACCAAATCTTTTGTCATCATTGAATAGCTTCCACATGTTGTGCACTCCTTCTCTAGCTCTCATCTAAAGCTTCTAAGGCCAACAATCTATCTTTTAAAGACTGTTTTTTAGTCAACCTTATTTCTATTGCCACTCTAAGTGAGCAAACCTCCAACTTAATGGATAAGATTGCTTCTAAATCATAAACCAAATAAAATAGCATCACTTATGTTGTCACTTTAAAGGTTGTACGGTACATCCACAATGTTGCAGATAGCTTTGTATCCCAATCCTTCTTTGAATCTTGTATGATTTTTTGTAATATACTTGCTAAGATTTGATTAACCCTCTCAGTCTGTCTATTAGTTTGAGTGTGATAGAGTGTAGTTTTCTGATGATCAATCTAAAATCTTTTTGTCAAGTTTTGAATCACCTCATTGAGAAAATGTGTTCTCCAATTACTAATTAGGATCTTAAGACAACCAAAGTGCATAATAATATTTTCAAATAAAGAGATAGAAGCATTTCTTGTGTCATTTCTCTTGACTGCCTTGGCCTCAGCCTACTTTATAAGATATTCGGTGGCTACAATGATATAAGTCATGCCTCGGGAAGAATGAGGGTGGATTTCTCCCATATAGTCAATGCCCCACTTTTCAAATGGTACTAATGGTAAGAAAATGTATAGAGGCAACTCCATTTGTAAATCATTTCTAGTAAAGCATTAGCATGTATCACATCTTCTAACATATGTATGTTCATCTTGAAATAAAATTGGCCAATAGTACCTTGCACTTAATACCTTTTGTTATGTGAGTTGTTGTGAAAAGTACCTCCTGTAGGCATTGTCGTGACATATTGCTAAGGTTTTTGGAATTTCTTCTTTCATAACACATCTTCATAGTATACCATCAATTCCTCTCTTATACAACTTATGTCCCACTACCACAAGGTATCTGCTATTAATCCTAATCTTCTTTCTTTCTTCTTTAGATAATTCTAAAGATAATTGCTGGGTGGTCAAAAACTCAATGATATCAGCATACCAGATAGGTTTTGTTGTCACTATAAAAAGATTTTCATCTATAACTCCATCATCAATTTGGTTGGTCTCTATATTTTTCGGCAACCTTGATAAGTGATTTGTTTGCTTGTGAGCCGAACTTGGTTTGTACTCCACTGTGTAATTAAATTCTTGTAATAATAATATCCACCATGCTAACCTTCCAGTCAATTCCAATTTATTAACCAAGTATTTAATTGCCATATGGTCCACAAAAAATACTATCTTGTTTTTTAATAAATAATGGCGATATTTTTTGATTGAAAATATCATAGCTAAATATTCTCTTTCAATTGTTGAATAATTCTTCTCGGCTATGTTAAATTGTCTGCTTGCATATGCTATGGGATAATCTCTGCCCTTCCCATTTTCTTCAATCTTTTGGCAAAGAACACTACCTATTGCTACCACACTCACATCACAATATATATGGAAGGGTAGGTTTCATTGTAGAGGTCTTAATATCGGATACAAACTTAGTCTAATCTTCAATATCTCTAATTTCTCTCACAATCATCAGTTCAAATAAACTTGGTGTTCTTTTGTTGTAGTGAAGTTATGGGTAGTGTAACTATTGCATAATCCGAAATTAGATCTCGGTACCATCCTACATGTTCCAAGAGCCATTGCACTTCTTTTATATTACTTGGGGCTCTAATGGTATTGATGATCTTAATTTTTTTTGATTCGGATTCTCTACCACTTTTACTCACTCTATAGCCTAATAATACACCCTGGTGCATAACTAGATATGTTTTCTTTGAATTTAAGGCCATTCCCATCTTCCTACATCTCTCCAACGCTTCTTTTACCTTCATTAGATGGTCTTCACTTTGTAATTGTATATTAAAATCATTGATGAATATTGTCATGGATTTATATAGCAAATTTGAAAAATTGTACATCATCAATCATTGAAAAATTGCCGATGCATTACATAATCCAAATGGCATCACATACCATATAAAAGTTCCCCATGGGATTGTAAATGTTGTCTTATATCTATCTTCTATTGCAATGGATACTTAATTATATCCTAACTAACCATCCATGAAAGTATAATACTCATGTCCAGCTATTTCTTTTAAGATGCTACTTATGAAGGATAAAGAAAAGTGGTCCTTCTGAGTCTTTGCATTTAATTTTTGATAATCCATACATACGCATAGTTTACCATTCTTCTTCTTTACCAGTACCATCGGTGACATCCAATCAATGATTTCCACTAGTTTTATGAATTCCGCATATAACAATCACTTCAACTTTGCCTTCACTACCAATTGAAGTTGTGGGTTCATTCTTCTCTCTTTCTGTCTAATTGATACTATATTGGATAATAGGAGAATACAATGTTACACAATGGTTGGAGATATGCCTTTCAATTCTTTATAAGACCATGCAAAAACATCCCAATATTCCTGTACTAATTTATTGTATGCATTTAATTCCTTATTATTTAATTGACTCCTAATTTGCATTTGTTTTAGCTCCTCTCTTTCTATCTATATAGTCACAAATTTCCAATCTTCTTTTACCACATGTGACTGCTCAGGGTTGTTGTGATACCAATTTAAAGACACATTCGGATAATTGGCTACATCTTCTCCCATTGTGACTCCTGTAATAGTCATTTTATAGTGCAACATCTCTTTTAGAGGCTTATCTTCTTCAAGTACTTCTAACCCTTGGGATTCTCCCACCTCTATCAAGTATACTCTATTGTCTATTTTGAAAATAAATGCTAATCCATCTTTATCCTCAATACCTTTTATAAAATTTATTCCTTCTTTTTTACCAGCAACTAAATTTGAATATGTTTGTAGCCAAGTCTCATATTCACTAATATCTTTTCAATTATAAAGATTTGGCCTTAAACATTCTAATCCTCGTATGTCTGGTTTTAAGGCAATATTGCCTGTTAATACCTCTCTAACTTATTACTTGCCTTTCTTGGCCTTACAAAATTTGATTCTATCATCTTGTGATGATTTTTGGTAGTTCTTTATTTCAATAATAGGTCTAATGGATACTTGAGTATGATTTTTACTAGATCCATAAATTATTGTAGCTCGCTCATTCTCCCAATTCACTATGGCATTGGCCCTTCTTAATCACGGATGATCCAATAATAATAGGAATGACTCCTTGGCTGTCTACATATGAATTACTTGAAAGGTCAATATATATTCTTCTCCTCCTATAACCATCCTGCAATGCTAAATTTGATCTATTGACTTTGCTAGACTTTGGTTAGTCATGTTTATCACAAATGGTGAAGGCCCAATCAAATTCAACCCAAATTTCTCCATTGTTTATAGGAGCATGATATTTAAACCACTCCCTCCATCTATCAATGTATTGGATATAATCTTATTGACAATCATTACTTCTACCTCTACTATCTTTACATCCAACAACCTTTTGGTAGATTGTACCCGTGCCATAGTTTTCTTGCTCATTCTTTTTTTTTTTTTTTACCATAGATAATCTTTCTTTTAATGATTTTCTTATTATTGGAGATATTTCTAAAAATTGTGTGATTATAATGTCTGCCTTATATTTTTTCAAATCCTCCCATAGATTGTATATTGTCTCCTTTGATCCCTTGTGATTACGCTCTAGTGATTTAAACTCTTTTAAAGGTATACTTGGTTCTTTCTATTCATCTTTTTTTACATCTTTTTCACTTTCTCTCTCTCCCTGCAAAGGCATTTCCGTATCAAGCAAGTTCGAATGTAACCGCTCACCACCTAATTCTATAACCTTCTTGGCAGCTTCTTTGGCGACTTTGTTTAACTCTAAAAAATGTGGACGGTCTTCAAGCAAGCTATTCTCTAACTCCAAAATAAGGGGTTGTAAAATTGCTTTTGCATAGGTCATCACTACTAGTGATGAAACTTAAGAATTTATCCCTTGTTCTTTCTTCCTTACCTTTGTAGCTTTGTAGCTCGAAATTCCTCCTCTATTACCATTGTTGATGGTTGGAATAGAATATAACTCTGTAGTCTCGTTCATTCTCCTACTCGAACATCTTGCATATTTAAAAGATTTGATTTTTTTATTCAGTTCTATTGTTCCACTACCTTACTCTTGTTCTACTTAACTGCTCAGATTTAAAGGTATATATCTCCGTTGAATCTACAACCTTGCAAGTGATTGATATGTTTGTCTAAACTCCTCATAATTATAATAAAGATTTGGTGGTTTCATCTCTTTTTGATTCTTCCATAGTCTCCGTTGATCTCTCATATTTCTTGAATCTATTGCTAAGGGTTCACTACCAGATTTGGTAGTAGTATAATCTTGTCAGGTCGTCTACATTCATGTGAAATATGGTTTTTTCTACAATTACTACATCCAAACTATTGGCCCTTTGACCAATACTGTCCAAGCATATGCCACCTTCTATAAAATTGATGATATTCCTTGTATGGTCTATTTCCTCTCAGTCCTTGTGGCCCACTTTGATAACCACCATGTCTAAAATTTGCATTCAATTCTCTGCCATACTTAGGAGGTTCTTGAAATTTTTTATAATCTAGCCTACAAACAATTGGTGATGGTCCAGCTCTGCAAAATTGAAAAGAATGGTTATTCTGCTTGCAATTTGTACACCATATTCCTAAAGTGTGGCTTCTAGATTCTATCCAAGGTGGTGGTAGATTAGAATCTTGGTTCCTTGCCACACATGCCATTTGTTCAGTCAAAGTGTGCATTTCCTTTAAAATGGCTTTTTGAAATCCTTCCTAATTTGCCCGTATTTTCTTCTCCATGTCCTCCACCTTTTGCTCTAAATTTGGAGCAGATAAAGTAGATAGAGGTACTGGTTCTTGTATTGCTAGTGGCATCAATGACTGACTTGATCTGGCTATCAAAAGATTGGAATTAGAATCCTGCTGACCCCCTTCCAATTCCAACATACGTGGCCTGATAGGAATAAATTGCGGAATTGCCTCATCTTTCCTCCTCCATAGCTGCTCGTAATTTTTTTCTATGGTATCTACTTCCCTTGCCCCTCTCTTGACTTCCTTTAAAGTCCCACGATTTTGTTCCAATACACTTTTAATTGTAGATTCTTGAAAAAATCCTTGAATAAAGAATTACTTCAAGGTGTCATTATTGAGCATATTTTCTACAAATCAGATGTAAATCAATTCAAATCTTTGTACATAAGAGGAGACATCTTCCTCTTATCCTTACTTCACTGTTGATACCGTCTTTAATGCTGTACTTTATCCTACCTCTAGTTGGAAATGATTTAGAAACTGCCCTTGTACTTGTGGCCATTCCACAAAATATCCCTTTAGGTGATTACGGTACCATTTGTATGCCTCTCCATATAACGTAGTAGAAAGTTAGACCAAATAATAACCTGGATTGATAATTAATGAAGTGATTAAAATTTCAATGTATCGTTCCATGTGCAAGGATGGATCTTTGTCTTTTATGCCATAAAACTTTGGTAGATATATAAGAATGTTTGTTACAGCTAAGTCTCTTGGCACCACAATGGATAAGCCTTGTGGCATCACCAACAGGTCAATTAGTGGTCTTTGAGCCATTTTTTGAAGAATTGTATCTATCCTAGGTTCCATATCAACTAATTTTTATAAAGTTTGCCCATTATCCACTATCTCAAAGGTTGAAAAGGAATCTAACTCTAATGCTCTATTGGATCTTTCCTATGGTGGTTCTTTACCTCTTTGTCCTTGATTACTCTCTTCAATCACCACTTCAAATTTAATTGTCATTGCAGGGATCACCTCTTGGAATTTTACATGGTCTTCTTTTTCTATTATCCTGTTGGATTCACCTAAAGTTCTTCTAGCTGCACCTTATATTTCCAAATTTTTTTTTAAGCCCTGTTTCTTGATATTGTCTTCAGTTAGGATCAACTCTAGTTTCTTTGATTGGATTTGAGTGTTCAATCAATTGGATAGAAATACATACCTATATGCAATCTCCATGCCTCTGCTTATTAATATTTCACTTACAATATCTATACGAGCTTTTTATTTTAACCTCCTACTAATGCATAGGTCAAGGTAATTCAACATGGTGAATGGTTCTATCTAATCATCCAAGTCAAGTACTTTTTTTTTTTGTTTTTTTTTTTTAACTTACCTTCTTTTGCTCCTTCTAGCAGAGTCCTAACTAACTCCTGCACTAGCTTTATTCCATGACTCTCTTCTTTCTTCCAATTAATCTAAAACTGACATACAAAGTACTTCCACACAACTTCTCATAAAATTAAATGTGAACTACTACTCCTAAGCATCAACCTCAAAGTAGGCTCTCAACAAACGCACCATTTATGTAAGCTAAATCTTGCCACCTTCAATTGTATTTGTAATCCAATGGCTGAATCTAATTTTTACCTCTATAATCTAGTCCGGTTACTCCACTTGCAATTAACATCATTATACAATTTTGACACCCTCTAGTATCTAATTAGTTGATATTTAAGGTATGTTAATTAAAATATATAATATTTTATCTTTTAATTTAAATTTAAATTTATTTATTTATTTTTTAATTCTTTGTGTAAAGATAGAGATGAACAATGTCCAAAAAAATACTCACAGGTTTCATGTCATTCACTCTCTCAGTTTCACATTAGATCTTTAATAAAACAACTTTGTCAGAAAGAGCTAGTGCTCGCCAGAAGTTCATCCCTCTACACTGATATCAAAATCTAAGACCTCTTCACAAGGAACAAATCATAATAAGCTTCAGAAAAAAAATATCAGAATACCACAGATGTTATCTTATTTTAGAAATATTGAAGGATGATCCTTTAACAAAACTCTAATCCCAACTTTCTCAACAAAACCTTCAGCCATCAACATCACCAAGATGTCATGCCGCACAGCATCACATGCACAGCATCGACTCTAGCAGTGCGGATACAACCTGATTTCCTTTTTGGTGCTGCTCCTCAAACTTCCTCCTCTCTACGAATCCCAATTCTCTACTCTTTGCCGCATCAAGATCCAACCCTCTAGCCTCTAGAATTCTTTGACATCGTTGCATCTAAAGTGCAGAACCGCCGCATTGTACTACTTTTTGTGCACGTCGCTTCCTTAGCGCCATAGTGAACTATCTAAGCTTTTTCATCACCATCCCTCTCTATCAAGCTCCTAATGTCATCATCCCTTGCTCAAAACAGCAATACCTCATAGATCCGCCATGCGAGACCAAATTCACAAAATCCTCGTCGGCCTTTTCAACCGCGCCTTGTCTTCAATGCAGCACTCGAAGACCAACCTTGTAACGGATGATGGAGTGTACAGCCTCAGGGACTCCCTTCAACCGTAATCGACCCCCCAACTCATGATTTCTTACCACTTCGACAAGATTATATTCTTTACAACTTCTGAACTATCCTTCTCACCACTACTCGCTTATGACAATCCATCTAGCTTGTGCTGCGAGCTATCTAAGTCACATGTCCTACTTCAGGTTAATCCTAATCTAGTACTCATCTCCTAATTTACTAACTCTTACTCACGGATCTGTTATTCTCTTACACTTTCTAATTCCCTCCTTTTCCCTTACATTCTCGCTAACTCTCTTCCTTTCTCCTACACATACACAGACACACATCCTCACTCTGTGCTCCGTCTCTCACTGCACTAACTCACTTTAGTCTGCCTTCAGCCACCCTTCAGTTTTTACCGGCCAAGGATTTTGCATCACATGCAATCCTTACTGGTGCCGTGGTCAATGGTCGCCGGGACCGTTTTCCGGACACCTGCAGATTTTTTTTTTTTTTTTTTTTTTTTTTTTGATTTTTTTTTAAGTCCCAAATTCATACTTATGGGAGATTGGAAGGGCTTAATATAAGCTTTTCTATCCCATTTCCATACAAAAATATTAATTCCAAAATAATTATAATTTTAAATAAATTTCTTCTACTTCTAATTATTTCCAAGAACCTATTTTTCTCCTCTACTGCTATCTTCACTAATTAGTCCTATTACACTCTAATTTACCTATCTAATTGTAGATTTTTTAATTTTTCTAATTTTTCTAAATTTTTTAAGCTAATTAATATGAGGCAATGAATTTTTGACTCACATCGTAGGATTATCAATTTTTGAGAAGTCAAAAGTATCAAGTTGTGGATAATAATCATAATTGGCAAAAAATGGAATTTATTATGTAGAAGAATGTACCAAATTATTATAAGCAAATTCTGCCAATGGCAAAAGAATTGTCCAATCATCTTGATGATAGTTGATGGAACACCTCAAATATTATTCTAAAATTTGATTTATCTATTCCGTTTATCTATCAGTTTAAGGACAAAAAGTAGAAGACAGTATTATGTACACTTTTAATATTTTAAAAAAGATTCTCCAAAATCTTAATACAAATTGTGTCCTTCTATCTAATATAATATCCCTTGGTAATCTATAATAGCAATATATATCATTAAAGAAGAGTTTAACTATTTTGTCATTTATGGTAGATTTTGTATATAGTATAAAATATGCCATTTTGATAAAATAATCTACAATTACAAATATAGAATCATATGAACTTAAATTTAAAAGATCCATAATAAAATCCATAGAAATAAAACACCAAGGTTATTTTGATATAAGTAATAATTAGAAAAGTCCATAAGATCAATGATAAAGAGTTTTTGATTTTAAATAAATATTATATGATTGTATAAACTTTTTAACAACCTTTTATATTTGAGGCCATAAAAAATATCTTAATATTAGCTCCAAAATCTTGTTATATTCAAAATATCCTGATGTAAAGAAGTTATAATAAGCTTCAAGAACATGTAGTCATATTTCATCTTCTAGAACATATAAGCATCCTTTGAAATAAAATAGATTGTTCTTGAATTCAAACTTAGAAGTATCATGAGACTTAGATGAATTATTCTTGATATCATAAATAAGAGGATCTAAAGACATACTTAATTGAACTTGCTTGACAAAAGTTGTATCAACAATCAATATTGATTTCATTGCTCAAAGATGAAATTGCTTTAGCTTCAAGAAGATTGTTCTTTGTTGATCAAAAGCTGAATTTCTCTCTTGTGGTATAAGATAAAAATGTCTAGAAAGGGCATCAGATAGACCTTGTTGTTTTTTTGGCCGATAGATGGGAATGAATTCAAATCTTGACAAAGACATATTCCAACGAGCTTGACGACAATTCAATACACATATTGATATGAAGTACTCAAGGTTCTTATGATCTATATATATAATGATAAAATTAAAAGCACATTCTAGATAGTAACATCATTCTTGAAAAGAATCCAGAATTACAAGAAGTTCTGTATCATGGATTTTATAGTTAATCTCTATTACAAAAAGTTCTTGAAATAAAAAATTATTAGGTGGAGTTTGTTATTTATTTCTATTTATTATAATATTGCATTCAAAGCGAGGTTTAATGTGTTTGATTTAATAAAAAATACCTTAGAAAAATTAACGCAATACAAGATTGATGTAGAAGTAAAAATTATCTTCAAAGCTTCAAATGATGCTTCTATTTTTTGACTCCACTCATGTTTGTCCTTACAAGTTAAGCGTATTAATAGAATTATAATTTAAAAAAAGTTCTTGATAAAGATTTGATAATAATTAGCAAATTTTAAAAAATATTGCACATCTTTTATTATTCATAGAATCTTCTAATTCATAATTGTTTAGACTTTCTTAGGATCCATTTTGAGACCTTCATTCAAAATGATGTATCCTAAGAAGTTAATTTGAATAGTGTGAAATATACACTTTTTCATCTTTATATACAATCTTGTATCTTTAAGTTTTTATAATAGACAACAAACATATAATTTATACTCTTTTATGTTTTTAAAATAGATTAAAATATCATCTAGATAATAAACAATAAAATTATCTAAGAGCTCATAAAAAAACATCATTCATGAGATGTTAAAAAATAACTAGTGTATTTGTGAGTCCAAAAAGGTATAATATTATATTCAAAGTATCCATATTTTATTTGAAAAGCAATCTTCTATTTGTTTCCTTATTTGATGCAGACTAAGTTGCATGCTTCTTGTAGATTTATTTTTGTATAGCTCTTAGCTTGATTTAATTAATTAAGAAGTCCAGATATCAAAGGTAGAGGATATCTATTCTTGATGGTAAATTTGTTGAGCCCTTGATAATCTATATACATATGTAGTGATCCATCTTTTTTCTTCACAAAGAAGATAGGAGCTTTTGCTAGAGATTTTGAGTGGCATATGAAATTCTTGGCAAACTTCTCATCAATGTAGTTTTTGAGTTCAACTAATTTATTTTGTAATAAACTATAGATTGATCTAAATGGAGGCTGAATTCCCTCTTTGAGATTGATTGAGCAATCATATGGATGATAATTTAAAATAATATCTACATTCTTCTTATCAAAAATATCTTGATAATCTTGATACTAGTTTATCAAAAATGGATATAATATAAATAGCAAAAGGTGATCTTTCTTTTGTTGCATTTATAAAAGTTTTTGTATCTATAAGTACAAGTTTTATTATACTAGATTTATAGCTTTTTACTTTATTAACAAGACTCCTATTAATATTTAAAAAAAAATCAAGTGTATAAAAAATCTAATTTATTTAAAGATTATATTTTTATATCCATGATAAACCTAAAATAATTAGATTAGAGAGAGATTTAATTATATTAAATATTATATAATTATTATAATTATTTATTATTATATTTATAAGAAAAAATTCATGAGTAATATTTTCAAAAGATAATGAACAACTATCTATGATTTCTACATATATGGATTAAATTTTCTATACTAAAGATATTCTATGATTTTTAACAAATTCTTCATCTAAAAAGCATGTTGAGGCTCTTGAATCTAGCAAAATAGAGGCTTTGTAATTTTTACATCTCAAATATACACTTATTAAAAAACACAAAGAAGGTTTTGAGGAGAAAATAGGACCTTAACTAGGAATTGTATAACATTCCAGTTATATGATCTCTATTGTTGTTAAACAAACTTATTTTCCAATATATTATTTTCTCTGACAATCATATTTTTTATTTTGTAGTTATGTTGTTTCTTTAGATAATATTGAGTAGTATACTTAGGTTCTCTATAATATAAGTATAATCCTTCTTGATGACAATAAGTCTTTTTTTATTCAATAAAAAATTTAAAACATATTACATTAATTTGCATGTCTTTTATTTTTAAATGTATGTATTGAAAAGATGTCAATGTTGCCATTATATTATAATAACATTGCGGCTCTCTTCTGCAATTCTCAGATTGAAACTCAAAAAACCAATTGTTATACTTTACAGCAAAATCAATTGCTTGACTCAATATTTGAGGATTGAATAAGTTGAGCATCAATTTTTTTTAGCTCATATTGAAATCCATAGAAAAATTGGTTGATGAATGTACCATCATTCCACTTCATATAAGTCACTAATTCTTAAAATTGTGAAGCATATAATGACACTGATTGATTGTCTTATTACAAGATATGTATTTTATTGGTTATAATATAATTTTTATCATATTTTCCATATATAAATCAAAATCCTATTAAAAATATTTCTAAATTATTTAATATTAGATCATATTATTTAAAAAAAGATAAAAACCATGATAAAATAAAATCTAAAAGTAGTGTTTTAATAAACTTGACTTATGATCTTTGAGCTGAATAACTTTGAGATTGAAGTTCAATGACTAATTGTACTTGATTGATGAATCCTTGAAACTTAGATCTTGTGGCATGAAATTTTTGAAAAAAATTAATTTTTGGTTCTTTGATACTTGAATGGTGTTCTATCATAGGTGAAGTAGTATGGCTTAGTATAGTCATTGAAGTAGCTCGAATTATCTCTATATCTTCACTTTGTACTAATCTTGTTACTCCTTGTGGTAATACATTGAGTTAATGTATTATAAGCATTAGTTCTCTTATTTATTCTTGCATTTATATCATTGTATTCTTCATTTTAGTAAGCTTTGCCATGATAATATAATAGAAAGAAAAATATCTACTCTCACTACAAAATAAAATATTAAAATAAATAAATAAATAAATAAATTCTAAGAATAATATCAATTTAGAAGTGGATAATCTACAACTTCTAATATGCTTATGTCTTATCAAGAAAAAAAAATCCATCTTTAATCAAGAAAAGACAAAGTCTTAATATTATATATACATTCTTGTCAATTTTTTAAAGATTTGAACTGAAAGAAGATGCATAAATCAATAAAAGCTATGTTAAAGAAAAATAATAAAATAGAAATAAAATAATATATATATTCAAGAAAAAATTGGAATAGCTATTGCAAAAGATCATAAAATATAAAGACTCTTGAATTAGAGTAGAAGCAAGAAAAGAATTGATAAGAATGAAGAAGGTTTCACTCTTGTCTCTATATATATTATAATTTATTGGCCAAGCTTTTAACCTACTAATCATTTGTAGACATGTGTAAAGGTGAAACTATGTCTACAAAGCTTCTAGGAAGCTTTTCTATAAGATATTATCAAATTAACCTATTTTTATCTACTTTTATCTATCCATATTAATTAAATAATCATTGGAATAAATCTTATATCTATGACAATACTGACACTTTGGAGGTTACGGATTATTCTCTTCTAAACTAATATTTCTTTTATCACAATATTAGAGCTATATTCTTTCTATAAAAGAAAAAAATCACCCTTCTCTTTGAAGGTCTTAATGTATTTTAGAGGTTGTGGATTACCCTCCTCTAAATTGATATTATCTTCTTATAAATTCATTTTTTTTATTTTAGAATGACTAGAAATCAAGACATTAGTATGATTTAATCTTCTAAGTGTAAATTAGATGCTATCATAAGTATTTATACTATTTTATTTGCTAGGATCATGGAGATTAAAAAGGTTATTATAAAACTTCATAATGATGCAACATCAAAAGTACCACAACCTAAATTGCTTCTTTCTCTAATTTTTACATTTAAAGATATACTATTATCTATGTTGCCTCAAAGAAATCCACATATTCAGCAATATTAAGAGCCTTGAGTTAATCTTCTGAAAAAATATGATAGTCAAGCAAATTCAATTGATAATAATTCTACAATCTGATACTTATTCAATAGAAGAATCACCGATTAGATTAGTTAGCACCTTACTTACAACGTAAGCATTATTATGGTTTGCTTCCTTGTTTGAGAAGAGATCACTAATTTTAAGCAACTTCGAAGTTTTTATAGAAGCATTTGTGGAAGTATTTGGAGAATATAACAAGGCTTGTTGGACAACAGCTAAGATCCAAGCATTATAAATAAGGAGTACACTTTGTACATATTTATGCATCCAATTTTAATCAACTAGTGTGCAATATGAATTGGGATGAAAAAGCCTTGATGAGTCAATTCTATTAAAGGTTAAGAGATAATATGAAGGATCTATTATTATCACTTTTTGATCCATAATTATTCAATGAAGATATCAATTAAGCTATAAAATATGATAATTGACTATTTCAATGTTGTTAAGATCAAGATTCATAGGCTTTAGTAAGACAACACATAATCAAATATACTCTTGCTATATTGATAAGCAATGTGAATTCACATTTAGAAGTAAAAGATATACAATTGTAAGAGTAAATTTCATCCTTCAATTCAAATTATAAGATGGCCTCACTTAAAAATTATTTGTAATTGGTGGTATGAAATAAAGGAATTAAATAGTAAGAACAAAGAAAAGAACAAACACAAAATAAGTGAAATGAATAGAATCAAGCAAATATACAATCCAAAACTAGGTCACAATCTGTTCACTATATTTTTACCTGATAAAAAATAAAAATAAAAATAAAAATTATATTTTTAAATAATTAATTTTTTTTATCTTTTCAATGATATAAAAAATATATAAATCCAAGTTACTATGAGTAAATTATGATAGTTTAAAGATAGAAGGTAAATAATAAAAAAATTAAGTGAGTAATTTTTATCTCAAAGATAACTTGCTTAAGAAATTATGAGTTTGAACCTCACCAAGGCTCAGAAGTAATGTATTAGGATGTCCTACAAAGGCCACTAGGCCTTAGTCTTATTCTCCTACCTACATCCAAGGTGCCGCAACCCATATGGGACTTTTGCACTTCCCTTCTCACAAGGACTATATTAGCTCCTGATCCTCCTATTTTCTACTAGTAAAATTCATCTTTTTGTATTTTTTATTTCACCATAGTATTCAAAAATATCTAATTAGCCTAAGAACCTTGTCAAGCCTTCAAATCTTGTTCCATTTTTTCATAATGGCTTCCAAGGTGGTAAAATTCATTTTTATCAAAGTCTTCAAAATTATTTTAAAAATTCTAAAAATTTCTAAATAACATTTAAATAAATTCTAAGAATATTTATATTATTTTTAAGATATTAATATCAATTTAAAGATATTTTATTATATCTTGGTAATTTTTTATAATAATAAAATTAATTTAAATCAACAAAAAATCTTATTTTTTATATAAATAATTAAAAAAATATAAGATTTTTTTTTTATTTTTTATGCTTCTTCTATCTACGGAGTAATATTTATATGTTTTTAATATATGATATATATAAATAGAAGGCCAATATAAATATTAATCTTAATAATTAAATATTGGTTCTTTTAATTAAAAAAATATTAAATTAACTAAGATAATTGCTTCCAAGACTTATTAAGATTTCAATTTTATAATTTTTTTTTAATAAGACTCTTGTAACTTATAAACTCTTTTAAATTCTAATGAATACTAAAATGATCAAATAAAAATTTTAATCTTAATATTTTGATATTTAAATAATTTAAAATTATAATTTTAACTAATCTACTAATTAAGATTCATTGGTGGAATTCACAATAGTTTGATGCGGTATATTTTAAATCTTTTAGTCTACCAAAAAAAAAGTGTCAAATAGAAAAAGATGTATATTTGTATTGTGGTGAAGAAGGCCATATAGTTGATAATTGTTCAAAAAAATAAAATCAATACATCACCAAAATTAGAAGTATAATTATTTTTTAAAAAAAAGATATTCAACCATAATAGGGATTGTGTAGTTGGACAATTTAACATTACAAAACTATTTAGGTTCCTCTCTTTCTGCTCAACTTATTCATTGCTTAACAATTTTTTTGTGTTTTGGCCCTCAAAAGCTTTAGACAATTGTCTTGTTGAATTTAGAGGTATCAACTTATTTCATAAATGAAGTATTTATTAAGCTTCATAAAATTTGTCTAGTACAAAAATCCAAACCTGTTTATATAGAAGTAATAGATAAATGACTCTTATTCTTTAGTAGTATCACTCATGAAACACCACTTATAGAAGTGGCATAGTAGCCAAATTGTATTTAATGTTATTAGGATTCCTTTAAATCCTGTTATTCTCAAAATTTCTTGGTTGAAAAAGCATAATCCATCTATAAATTGGAAGATATAAAAAATGACATTTTTGATAGAAATCCTTGTAAGAAAACTTTGTAAAAAATCACAAGTTGATAAGTTTTTATTTGTTGGATTAAAGGCTTTTATAAGATTGATCAAAGAAGGTATACTATTTGTTATCTATATAATTCTAATCAAAGAAAATATGACTTCATCAACAATTATTTCAAAGCAGTATAACAAATTTTAAGATATATATATTTTTTAAAAAAAAACTAATATATTATTAGAGCATCGATCATATAATTGTGCTATAGATCTTCAAAAAAGATTACAACTACTTTTTGGCCTAATTTATAATCTTTCTCAAAACAAATTTTTGGCATTGAAGGATTATATTAATAAAAATTTTACAAACAATTTTATCAAGCATTCAAAGTCTCTAGCAAGTGCACCTATATTCTTTGTGAAGAAAAATGATGGTTTCTTACATATATGCATTGATCATCAGAAATTAAATAAGATAACAGTAAAGAATTGTTATCTACTACCATTAATTTCAGGACTTTTGGAACAACTTGGCCAAACTAAGATCTATACTAAGATAAATCTTTGTGGAGTATACAACTTGGTACAGATCAAAGAAGGAGATGAATAGAAGACTATATATTAGACAAGATATGGACATTTTGAATATAATATTATATCTTTTGGATTAATAAATGTATTTTCTATCTTTTAATATTTAATGAATGACATCTTTTGAAAGTACTTAGACAAGTTTATGGTGATCTATCTTAATAATATCTTAATCTATTCAAAAAATCTAGAAGAACATGAAGAACATGTAAAATTAGTATTATAAAAGCTACAAGATATAGGTCTATATGCCAAACTAGAAAAATATATATTCATCAATCAAAGATAGAATTTTTGGAATAAATCATATTTATTATGGATTTGATGATGGATTTCAAGAAAGTAGAGGTGGTTTTGCATTGGACCATTTCTAAGATTATAAGAGGTGTACAATGTTTTTTTGGATTTTTCAACTTCTATTGGATCTTTATAAAAAATTACTCTTAAGTTGCTACCCTACTTATTTGATTGATATGCAAAGATAAGTTAGAATAGAGGCTTTGAAAGAATTCTAAGATTTCAAAAAAACGTTCATTATAGCTTCAATCTTGTTGCATTTAGATTTTATAAAAGCATTCTACATGGAGATTGATGCTTCTGATTTAGCACTAGAAGCCATACTTTCACAAATAGGTATAGATGATAAATTCCATCTTGTTGCATTTTATTTTTAAAAGTTCTCTATTGCTAAAATTAATTATAAAATCCATAATAAATTATTTTTTATTATTATAGATTCTTTTTAAAAATAGCATCATTTTTTAAAAAAAAATAATGCATCTTGTGATTGTATATATAAATCATAAGAGCTTAGAATATTTTATGTTAGCTTGAATTTTTAATTGTCATCAAGCTTGATGGAATATGTCATTATCTTGATTAACTTTGTTACCACTTATCAATTTGAGAAGCAATAACAATTGTCTGATACTTTATCAAAGAAATCACATCTTCCACCAAGGATAGAAAAAACAATGTTTGATCAATAATATGCAACTTTATTGAAGGTGGTGCAATTTCACCTTTGCACCACTATTATATCAATACTTATTGATTTTAGTTTCTTTGATGAGGTGTATGCTATAACCACTAATGATGCTTTGGCTCTTGATATTAAACATTGCTTCAATAAAAATATTGATAAATTTCAAGCTTGAGAAAGACCTTCTATATTTTGAAGAACATTTGTATATCCCAGAAGAACCAACACAACAACGTATTCTTTAATCTTGCCATGGCTTTCCAACTGTGAATCACTTTGGATTTAACAAAATCTTGAAACTTATTTTTTAAGATTTTTGGTGGCCTCAAATATGGAAGGGTGTTAAGGACTTTGTATTTTCTTATGACATTTGTTCAAGGTCCAAGAATCCTTGATATTATCTTTATGGACTCTTATAGCCTTTTTCTATTTCAAGAAGGTCATAGTCCTTTATCTCGATGGATTTCATCACAGATCTACTACCATCTAATTTATTGAATAATATTCTTGTGGTAGTTGATTGGCTCATAAAGATGGCTCATTTCATTCTTTGTAAGAAGACTGCATCTAATGAAAAAATGATAAGGCTCTTTCTTAACAATATTTATTCATATCATCGCTTATCAGATGATATTATATCCAATTGAAGACTCTAGTTTGTATCTAAATTTTGAAAATGCCTTTTTCAAATATTGAAGGTAGATATTAAACTTTCTTTGACTTTCCATCCTCAAATTGATGGCCAAATAAAATGAGTTAACTAAGTTTTGAAGCAAAATTTATGATGCAGCATCAACTATCAACAAGTTGATTACATCTTGTATGAAGTATTAGCAAAATTTGCATATAATAATATTATTCATGCCTCAATTCAATGAACACCATTTTATTCTAAGTATAGATATTATCTAAAGGTTGATCTATAAAATATATCAAAGAATAATAATCTAGCAATTGAAGGATTTGTAAAGCATCTATCGTAATATCAAACAACTTTGAAGTTTCAATTACAAACAGCTCAAGATATTTACAAGACATTTGTAGAAAAATTCAAGAATCAATTGCATACTTTTCATATTGGAGATAAAGTATGGCTTTTTTGATTAAACATAAAAACCAAGAAATTATGCAATATGTTGGAATATTAGAGGTTATAACCATTTTCTATCCAAAAGCAAATTAATCCAATGGCATATTATTTAAAACTACTATCTTTTATCAAAATATATCTAGTTTTTTATATCTTTTTTTAAAGCCTTATAAAAAATTATATATTTTGAAAAGAATACAACAATTGCCACTCAGTATTCAAATTAAAAATCATAAAGAATATAAGTTCAAAAAGATACTTGATTTATGACAAAGGTGGGACAAATTGATATATCTTGTTCATTGACACAACTATGATATTAATAAATATACTTGGAAATTAGCTAAAAATTTCACCAATGCGTCTCAAAAATTATAGAAATTTTATCAATTCTATCTTCACAAATCCAAACAAATTTGATAATAACTTCTTGGTGAAGATTGGATTCAAGAAATACCTATAAGAAGGAAAGAGTCAAGCTAAAACTTTCATCAATATACAATCATCTGTTCCAAAATAAAATAGAATTATAGAAACAAGTCAATCACTATGTCAAACCTTCAAGTATTAGAAGCAATATCCAACTATGAAAATCTCAATTCTAATGCTCGAGCTTTAATGATATTGTTTGAGATTGGAAAGGTGAATCTTTTTAAACCTAAGATCTTATTTGGAGGATGTTGTGAAGGCTGTAATTAAAATTAGATCGTTGAATGGGATATTTCAACAATAGAGGTATTAGCTTAAGGCTATAGATAATTTTTTTAAGGATTAATAGAATCTATTATCCAATAATAGAAATCAAAATATATAGCTTCATTGATATAATATATTCTTGATTTTTTATATATTTAAGAAGATTCTTGAAGGTATGAGCTTTTCTTAAAATTTATTGCTAGAGAAGGAAGTAATGTTAAGAATATATACTTTGAAAATTCATAGAACTTTTTAGAATATTTTAGAGATTTTTTAATTAGTGAAAGTTGCTTGAGAAGCTTCGCAGTTGGTAGAAGTAACTTGAGAAGCTTCATAGTTAGTAGAAGGAACTTGAGAAGCTTCTAAGTTAGTAGAAGTTCCTTGAAAAGCTTCTTAATTTGATGGAAGCCACTCAAGAAGCTTTCTAGAAAAGAGTATATATTGGAGTTGAAATTGAAAAATTCTTCAATCTCAACAATGCACCTCTTTGAGTTCTAGCTCACTTTTCTTAGTGTTGTTTGTGTACTCATCTAAGTAATTTAAGTCCTTATTAGTTTTTTCTTGAAATCTCTTTTTAATTCAAATTTCTTGTTTTATATTCTTGTATCTTTGATAATAAGGTTCTTTGGTCTAGCTTAAAAACTATGTGTCTAGTTCCATATCGCCACATCTAAAATAAGAAGCCTTTTTCTAATAAAACCTTGTTATCCAATATCCAAATCAATCCTCCTCCATGACAAAAAGAATTGATAGAAACATCCTATGTTGAAGCTTGTATAAGATTGGAAGGTTCTTTTATATGTCACTTATAACTTGAATTTTATTAGATTTTTCATCCATTTCCTGATTAGATAATTCATATGCAAAGCTTAATAACAATGTGATGTATACTACTATATGTTAATTAAAAATTGCATCTTTGTTATAATTTATATATTATCTGGCTCTAATTACATCCTCCTTTGATTGACTTGGATTACAAGAAAGTCTATTTACATCCAAATTAGTAATGTCAATCCAATCTACAACTTTAAAATTATATTCCTATAACAATAATGCCTATTTGATAAGCTTATCAATAAGCATGTCTGGCTCCATGAGCCACTTTAAAGATTGATAGTATTCACAAATATAAACTATTGTCCTTATAAATAAGATTGAAAATATGCAATGGCTTAAATTGTTGCCAAAGCTTCTCTCTCATAAGATGAATAATTGGACTCTATATTGTTATTGCTTCTAAAAGTAAATGCAGCGACATACTTCTATTTTGCATCATCTTTTTGTATTAAAATTACTTCTAGTCCTATTCCACTCTAATCTATTTACAACTGAATAGATCTAATAGCATGAAGATATTAAAATACAAGAATTGAATCCAACTTCTTTTTCAGTGTATCAAATGCTTATTGTTGCTTTTAATTCTATATACATAGTTAATCCTTGTCTATGAAAATAGCCAATGGCTTAGTAATCAAGCTAAATTTTTTGACAAACCATCAATAATAAATTGCCAAGCCAAGAAATACTTAAAGCCGTGACATGTTAATTGATGTTGGATCCTTAGCAGCACATCTATCTTTACTTGTTATAGATTAAGGCTTCTAAAAATAATCATATATTTCAAACATAATAGCCAATTATAAAAAAAATTATACTTGCACATCTATTTTTATTTGCTATATGCTAAGGCCTCTTAAAATAATTATATATTCCAAATATGATAGTCAATTATGAAAGAATTTGTACTTGTTATGATACAAGCGCAACTTCCATTCCTATAACCACTCAAACATTGCTTGTAAATGCCTCATATATTCCCATAGATTGTTCCTAAAGATAATAATATCATCAATATAGCATTTGACAAATAATAAGCCAATCAAGACTTAGTCCATCACCTTCTAAAACTTTGCTCATATATTTTTGATACCAAATAGAAGATATTTCAAATGATAGAGTTGATCCTTGCTATTATAATCAACTTTCCAAAATGGTATCTTTATTTCATTATCCACCAATAATGGCAATTGATGATAATCAGATCGTAAATCTAAAATATTGAATATTCAAAAAAATTCCACCATATCAAATAATTTCTATAGCATCAATATTAGATGCCAATTTGACTTGGTCTTATAATTAATTGGATAATAATCTCCACACATTTATTTCTTTATCTAATTGCCAAATACATCTTTTTTAAAAGACATAACAATAATATAAGTATATTTTCTATTAAAGAATTTAATTAAGACAATGGCCAATAATTCTTGACATCAAATTTGAATATCAATTTTTTTTAATAAATTAAGATTATAAAGTTGTTGAAAGATTGGATGGTCATCTTTTAATTGAACATGGATTGGCTTATCTTTATATCCTTTTAGATTATTAAGTGAAAAAAAAAAAAAAAAAAAAACAACTGTAAATCAAGTAATTAAAAGCTTCTACCCTTCGTGCTTTGGCATTAATAAGATGTGGACCTAATTCCAATAGCCAATTATCAAACTTTGTAGTTTCTTCTTCCACCATTGGAATATTATTGTATATTAGCACAACGTTGTCGTATTATTAATTTGCAGTAAAAAAAAAACTCTTATGCTCCTAATATACTTATTTATAGTAAGTAAAGAAGCTTTATTGTTATTAATTCTATCCAAATTAGCAATGTCTATTGAATATAGAATATTTTACAAAAAGACCTACAAAAATATCTCTTGGGCCTTTTTTTTGCAAAAGTCTTGAGCCAAAGTAATAAAAACACATTGAGTACGAAACTCTTCTATTATATGCCACTTCAAGCAAAAAAATAGTGTCGTTTCTTCCACTTCAGTGAATTATAGCTCTAATGCCCCTTGACTATTGTTACTTATCCTTAAAACATGCAGATGGTCATGTTGATGTTATTATACAACAAGATAAATGCTACAAATCTAAATTAGGATATCAAAATCTATTGCTTGGCCTAACAAGAAGTAGCATTAATCCTCAATGAGATCTTGAAGTAATATATTACTTGTGAAAAAGTCCATAGCTTGTTCTTGCTTATTGATATTAGGTTTCTTATGGATTTAGAAAATATCATTTTAAATCATATTTGGCCAATGTACTTAAAATATAAAAGATTTAGAATAACTTATTAGTATAAATAAGACAGGTTATAGTGCCTCCAGCTTATTTACGAAGGCCAACAGTGACTCATCATTCTTTATAATAATTGAGGAGATTCAATGGTTTTTCAAAATATCATCTATTTTACAATTGATAGATCATTCGATTTTAGACAATGCTGCAATAAGTACCAATAATATAATTTAATTTGTCCAAATTCAATAAGGCCAATGGACATAAAAGCCTAAGGCTGTTGCATCTATAAAGGTTGGAAGATTGAAGAATTGGTATATATACTAACCATCCATACAAACCTCTGTTTGAGTGTTTTTCAAAGAAAGAATATTCTTTAAAATATATCCTAGCAATATCAATTGGTGGATAAACTATTATTAAATGAGTCTTATTAATTTTACAAAGAAACTAAAGTAAAGATTATCCAACCTTAGGCTAGTACCAACATGTAAATGATCTTGGCAAAGCCACCTCACAATAAGTAGATCCATATTATCCAACCTTTGTAAGTCTTCATCACTATTAAAGGTAATAATTTAGAGTAGTTTGTTAAAACAATTATGACTAACAAAAGACTTTAGTTGCTTAAGGTACAAAGCCAATAACCTCTACAAATGATGTTAAATGGCTTGGTTAGATGCAAATTTGTTATCCACTTCAATATATTGCCTAACATTCAAATCAACTTCTAAAACAACTGCCAAATAGATATTGATGCTTGCAAATAGCTCTACAAGGATGATATCTTCATCTAGTGGATATTACTAAATAAGCTAAATAAAGGCATATAACAATAAATCAATTAGAACACATAGAAATTCCAATGTTGTAATAATTTCTTAACATTGATATGAGAACATCAAATGAAAACTCTGTAGAAGAAGATCCATGTAATATTTTGTAAGTATCTCTAATTGTATTGCATCATATGGTTCTACAATGCTAGACATAAATACAAATGTTTCTTTCAATAGTACTAAATTACATACTAAATCTAATGCCAATATATTGTATCTAAATATGGTCTCTATCAAAAATTCATTCACCAAATATACCACTTCCAATGTCATATTAAGTGTTGTTTTATTTGAGAATTCACTAGATATTTGGTTATAGAAGATAAACTTATATATTGCAACTAACCAAGAATTTAAAAATCTTAATATAATTCTAAATAAATCCTAATTGAATCTTTAAAAATCCTAATTAAATCCTAAAAAAGTTATAAAGAAATCCAAAAGAATTCTATTGAAATCATAAAAAAATCTTTAAAAAATTCTAAAGAAATTTTGAAGAAATTATAAAAAAAACCTTAAAGAAATCCTAACCAAATCTTAATTAATTTTAAAAAAATCCTAAATAAATCCTAATTAAACTTTAATCAAATTCTAAGTAAATCCTAATCAAATCTTAATCAAATCTTAATCAAATTCTAATCAATCTTAATCAAATTTCATAAAATCCTAATACAATTCTAATATAATCTTAAGTCAAATTCTAATCAAATCCTAATCAAATCCTAAGTCAAATCTTAATCAAATCCTAATCCAATCCTAAGTCAAATCTTAATTAAATCCTAATATCTTAAGTAAGTTTTGATAAAATCTTAATAAAATCTTAATATACTAAATAAATCTTAATAAAATCTAATAGCAAATTTAAAACCTCAATAATTATTAAATTATTTATTGATCTTTATTCAAAATTTAAAAACTTTTATATCTATTAATTAAAAATATAAATATAAAATTTGAAAAGATTTGAATGTATAAATTAGAAGAAAAAGCTCATAATCCTCTCAAGTGTTGGCCGTTCTTATTTTCCAACCTTGATATCAATCTTTTAGCATCAATATTTATTTTTTGCATAGCTCATATATTTTAAAATTTTACATAATTGCTAGAAACTAAATTTACTACTACCTAAAAAAAATCATTCTACTCTAATCAATAAATTATTTAAAATTACAAAAATCCTCACTAATCCTCAAAATCTAATTTTTAAGATCCTAGCTCACTTAAATTTCAATAATCTTTGATCTAACCATTTAATTAGATTAAAATTTATAGCAAATATTTAATACAAATATGTTCACAAATCCACAAATTTTTACTTATAAATCTACTACAAAATTCATAATATATTTTAAAAAATAAATCTAATTCATTTTTTAATAATCAAAGTTATTCAAATAGAACTCTAACTTTGAATAGCTTTCACAAAGTCATTATAAGCTAAAAAAACCTTAAAACTAATGCTCAAAGAAATCCTATCAAATTTGCTCTTAAATCCTATTCTCTGATCAACAAATGAATCTCCTATTTGCCATAGGTACATGGTTTTGTGCCTTGGGACTTGGTTTCAACTCTAGTTCACAACCAATCCTCTCTAAATATCAATCTAAGATTTTTTTAGATAATTTTTGCTAGAAACTATCCTTTATTTTGATCTTAAGATGTCTATATTACTTCAAAAATTACTTACTAAATTATTTAAAAATATACAATTTAGTAAGTAACTATAGATACTTAAAAATATACGATTTAGTAATATAGACATCTTAAGATTTACTTACTAAGTATCTTTTATTTTTGAAGTAATTTAGTCTTTAATAAAGCTTTTTTATAATATACAAATTTTTTAATTCTTTCATCTTATAATCGTATTACAATATGATACCAAGTAGAAGTTGTATTGTTCTCAAGCAAACTTGGCTACAATTTTAAATAAATAAGCCATCTTTATAATCAAAGACTCATCACCTAATGGTCTAGTTGGTGGCTATAATTTGACATCTTTTTCAAACACCATGATAGCCTTAGTTGCAAGCTTAGCTTACAACTTCATCAAATTTTTTTTGTAGGCAGAGTAGTCATTATTTGAGCCATGTCCAAAGATAATAAAGATATCTTATTTTTTAGCATTTTACTTATCAAATAAAATACTTCTATCAATTTGAAGTTTGATGCTATATATTTTATATTAGAAAATATAAGATATAATATTTTATATGCCAAAATATATAATGCATTTGAGGCAATTGTCTCTTTAAGTGGTATTAAGGCCAGAGTAATAGAGCGATTAGAAGTAATAGCATTCATAATCCCAAAGGATAGTAATAGCATAGATTGGACAATGTGATTTATGAATCTAGAATAACAAAGATATCTTTTATTGCTTAGTGTATCTATTAATAATGATATAATTTTTACTATAATTTAGGCACAAGTGGCAAGTACCACTATTACTTCTCTAAATGCACCAAATATATATACATCTACCATAGAACATGCTGACTTGCCCTAGAAAGGTAGCTTTGCCAGTGCAACATGCTTCAAAGACACCACAATATTAAATTGCTTCTCCAACTTTGTAATTTTGGCTTCCAAGGCCTTTTCCTTCTCTAATGGAGGTCATTTTTTAGAAACACTGATCCTCATAATAGTTGAATTTATTATAGTG
Organism: Physcomitrellopsis africana; assembly: GCA_036785485.1. Classification (NCBI taxonomy): domain Eukaryota; kingdom Viridiplantae; phylum Streptophyta; class Bryopsida; order Funariales; family Funariaceae; genus Physcomitrellopsis; species Physcomitrellopsis africana. The sequence continues at coordinate 252,288 of JAWRVF010000190.1, read as the reverse complement.
AGAGCACTTCAATTACTTCTACTTCAACTTCTCTCCTATTTCAATCACTTTTATTTTTGGTTTGGATTTTTTTGCATCCTAATCCTTCTTTTTTTTAGAGCAATTACAATCATCTTTGATATGGTTTACCTTGCCACATGTCTAATAGAGTAGAATCTTCTTAGATTACACCTTTGTCAAACTATTTGTAGCAATAGCTTTCTTCTTGGTCTTTGATGCGTCCGTCATCCACAAGATCATTTTGATAGCATTGTGTGGACAAAAGGCCCATTTATACTTCTTAACTTTGTCAAACGTTTATACCAACATGTCCTTGCTATCATAATTAAAGATGATTTAAAATATAGTCAAATCCAGCAAACTTCTTGTTAACCTTACACAAGAAAATTTTGAATAGTTGGCTTTTAGCAAATACACCCCTTAATTCTATTGCTGTCATATTGTAATTGCTTATAATATATAAAAATTAATTATTATATATAATATGTTCATAAATTTAGATGAATATTAGAATGATTAATAGATTAAATTAAAGAGAGTTGATATAAGAAATTTTATTTTGATTTTATTTTATTTATTTTTATTATGGCATTTAAATTATACATGACCTAAATATTTAGTATGAAGCCTTGAGAAGAGATTGGGATCCAAAGATAAAAAATTAAACTACTAAGAGGCTTATTTGGAAGGATGAAGATAAATTGTAGATGAATGAAGGCAAAGGGTGAAGTTCTTCATCTCTATTGGTCAATGATCATGTCCAATAGGCTTTTAGTAGGCTATTTGCAATGAAAACAAGAATATTGATAACTTTAAAGAAGGCATTCAAAAATTAGAGGCTAGGATTAGAAAGCTTATTTTTTGTATTATAATTTTGGTATAAAAATTATAAGATTTGGAATTTTTATGAAGGGAGAATAGGCGCTTGAGATTAAAGTATACAAATCATATCTATTATCACTCTTTTGAAGATACAAGGAATTATGCAAAAGTTTTTAGAAATCAAGAAGTATGGTTGAAGAAGTAATTTTAAGATCTATATCTTATATAGAAGAATTATTACATTTAAAGTATAAAAGAAGGAGATATTAGAAGTCAAAGATAGCAAATTGAATTCTAAGGCAATAAGTAGACCATTTTATTGATAGTGATGATTTCCACCATATTTTGAGCTTTCGAACTAATTTTTGTCTAAGATATTTTTAAAAAATAAATTATTATGCTAAAAAGCTATATACCAAATTTTCATGGCATTTAGACATTTAGTTTATAAGATATGAAGAAATTAGCACACATGTGTTTATAAACAAGGATTTGAAGCTATTGTTAGGATTTTGGCAATATCTAAAAATTAATAATGAATCAATAGCTGAAATTTGTTGTAAAAATTATTAAGAATATATTAATATTTTATATGAAATATGAGTTTTTTTGTATAGTCCAACTTAGAGATATAATCTATTGAAGTTTAGAAAAAAATCTCTTTTAAGATTAATAAAGGATTTAATATATTTTGCTAAATTTTGGAGATTCTAGAATATTTGAGGCTTGTATATTTGATATAATGGCCCTTTTTAGAGACAACTTTATATAAATTTGGGATTTTTATCTATCTTGACACTTGATTGAAAAATTAGTAATAGCCAAAAGCCCAATGCTTTCTTGAAGTAAATTCTCTCTATCCCGACATTGCACATTTTGCCAACCGTATATACACTATAAAAGAGAGTCTTCCTTTTTCACGTCAAAAGTCTTAGATGTATTGCATCTAATTGCATTTAAATGTCACGGACATAAGATTTATTCTAATAATTATCTAGTTAGTATAGATAGGTAGAAGTAGATAAAAATATGTTAATTTGATAATATCTTATAGAGAAGTTTTCTAAAAGCTTTATAGACTCAGATTCATCTTTATACATATCTGTAGGTGATTGGTAGGTTAGAAACTTGGCCAACAAATTAGCCACGTGTTGCACATGTTGGTAGCTAATAGAACAAATTAAATACGTGGCACATATATAGGAAACTTGTCTTGCAAGTTTGATATGTATCTTGCAAATGAGACACGTGATGGAGGTCCTATAGAATACCACCACGTAGTTCTTAGATAGATAGTATATATAGAAATAAGAGTAAAGCTTTTTTCATTCTTATCAATATCTTTCTTGTTTTTATTCTTATTTTGAGAGTCTTTAATTTCCTTATCTTTAGAAATAGCTATTCTAGTTGTAATATTATTCTATCTTCAAGTGATTTTCTATTCTCTTGAATGACATAAGAATATATTGATATTTTGCTCTTTCATGATTCATGTCTTTGATAGTTTGACAAGAAAGAAGATTCATTATTTTTATTTTGTATTTAAGAAGTGAGTGGATTATTCTACTTTTATTATTGTATATGAAGGTTATAGGCTCTCCGTCTTTAAATTAACATTCTTTACTTTCTAACCTTGATTTTTTCCTTAAAAGAGAAAAAATCATCTTTTTTTGTAGAGATTTTTATTTGATATTAAAAATTGTGGATTATCCTCCTCTAATTTGAATTGAAAAGTTATTAAATTGTTTAAGATGGAAGGAAAGATTATGGATGCTACACTTAACAAAAGTGAAAATAGATTTACAACAATCACAAATCTACAAGAGCTTATCAACACTCTTAAGGTGGAAATTTCACGAATAAGTATTATTAACCATAGAAGCACTATTCTTATATTTATGAAAGAAGTCTAGAGCCTATACTAAGAAGTTGTACAATTAAAAGAAGCAAGTGAATTGGCCTTACAAGCAAATCCAAGAAGCCTTACTTTTACAAGCATAAAACAGACAAAGATTAATATGCCTGAGAAGTTTGATAGAACAAGATCAAAATTTTGTAGGTTTTTGCAACAAATCAAGCTATATCTAAGGTTGTATTCTTTTCAATATTCTAATGGATTTATTCAAGTTGGATTCATAAGTGCACTTCTATCTAGAAATGTTTTTTTTTATTTGTATCTTTGATAAAAATAAAAAAAAGATTCATGACTTTTTTATGATTTGAATTCATTCCTTGCAATGTTTACCGCCACATTTGAAGAAAGTAATTGAAAGAGGATAGCAGAGACCAAGCTCTTATCTTTGTGACAAGGATTGAAGTTAGCCACAATGTATGTTGTAAAATTTTAAAATCTTGCTTGCAATGTAGAATGGAATGACAAAGCTCTTATTAATCAATTTTATTATGGATTGAAGAATATTATTAAAGATTTGCTACTAACAATATCAAAAATAGATTCTTTGAAATAATTTATTATTTAAGCCATTGCATGCAATAATCAATTATTTCAAAGGCATCAGAAATATAGATTTAGGAAGAGAAGAATGAGTCAATTGGTGATAACAATTCCTATATTTTCAAAAACTTATTTGATTAAACCAAATCCAATATAAATTGATTTAGTATATTTCAAACCTCTCATTGAATAGAAAAAGATTTGACTTTGTCAAAAGGATTTATGCTTATATTATAGAGAAGTGAAATATATTATTCAATATTATTCAAAAAAGCAATACAATCACAAAATGAAGAGTATGGTCACTAAAGAACATAATGTGTCAAAAAACAAGTTTTTCCAACTATAATAAGAATCAAGTGATTAGAATCATATGCAAAACCTTGTAAAGATCCTATTATCTTCTCAAATCCGTTACTTTGTTTTACAATAGATATCTTTTTAAGACCTAAAAATTACAAAATCTTTATCTTATTAGATTCAAGAGCTTCAGCTTGTTTCATAGACGAAGACTTTGTCAAAAAATAAGAAATATTTTTAATTAAGAAAACTAAATCTGTACATGTAGAAGTCATAGATGATCATTTGTTATCTTCTGGAAATGTTATCTATAAAATTATTCCTTTAGATATAGTAACTAAGGGACATAATAGCATAGTAATATTTAATGTAATTAGATCTTCCTCCAATCTAGTTATTTTAGGATTATCATGGTTAAAAAAATATAATCTTCAAATAAATTAGACTTTTTATAACCTTGATTTTTCTTGTAGTTTAATTTAGAAATCCATTAGTCAAGTAGACATACATAATTCTAGTACATCCAAATCCTTATTGATAGGTGTAAAAACTTTCATACATGTGATAAAAGAAGGATTATCTTTTGCTACATATGCCACATCCATTTTGGATGCTGAAAAGACTACAAGTGACATTCCTAGCTAGTATCAAAATTTTCAAGATATTTTTGAAAAAAAATATATAAATATTCTTTCAGAGCATTAATTATATCATAGTTCAATTGATCTTTAAGAAAGAGCTCAACTACCATTTGGACCAATCTATAATTTATTACAAAACGAGTTGATTGTATTGAAGGAATATATAGACAAGAACTTAGCTAAGAACTTCATAGGCTATTTAAAGTTTCCAACAGGAGCTCCTATCTTATTTGTAAAGAAAAAAGATGGAATCTTACAAATGTGCATAGATTATTGAGGATTTAATAAGATTACCATCAAGAATATGTATCTTTTATTTTTTATTTCAGAACTTCTTCATCAACTTAGTTAAATAAAGATTTACACAAAAATAGATCTACAAAGATCATACAACTTGATCCGCATCAAAGAAGGTGATGAATAGAAGACTATATTTTGAACTAGGTACAGATATTTTGGATATAATGTCATGTCTTTTGGACTTACAAATGCACCAATTACTTTTCAACATCTTATGAATGATGTTTTTTGTGAATTTCTTGATGATTTTATTGTCTGTTATTTAAACAATATTTTAATCTATTCTAAGAATATAGAAGAACATGAAATTCATATTTGTTGTGTATTACAAAAACTTAGAGATGCAAGATTATATGCCAAGATAAAAAAGTGTATATTTTATATTATTTAAGTTGACTTCTTAGGATACATCATTTTAAATGATGGTCTTAAAATAGATCTTAAGAAAGTCTAGACAATCATGAATTAGAAGATTCTAAGAACAGTAAAAGATGTGCAATGCTTTTTGGAATTTACTAATTATTATCAAATCTTCATTAAGAATTTTTCTCAAGTTATAAATCCACTTACATGCTTAATTTATAAAGATAAATTCAAGTGGAGTAAAGAAATAGAAATATTATTTGAAGCTTTGAAGACAACTTTTACTTCTGCACCAATCTTATATTGTATCAATTTTTCTAAGATATTTTTTATGGAAACAGATGTATCAATCTTTGCTTTGGATGTAATATTGTCACAAATGGAAGAAGATGACAAATTCTACCTAATAGGTTTTCATTCCAAGAAATTTTGAGCAATAGAAATCAACTATAAAATCTATCATAAAAAATTTCTTATAATTGTGGATTCTTTTTAAGAAGAGCATCATTATTTAGAAGGTGCTTCTAGTCCAATCACCGTGTATACAAATCATAAGAACCTTGAGTATCTCATATCAACATGCATGTTGAATTGTTGTCAAGCTCGTTAAAACATGTTTTTGTTAAGATTCAAGTTCATTATCACTTATCTGCTAAAAAACAACAAGGTTTGTCCAATGCCCTTTTTAGACGTTCTTATCTTGTACTAAAAGAAGGAGATTTAATTTTATTGATACAACTTTTATCAAACAAGTCCAGTTAAGTATGTCTTCAGATCTTTTTGCTCATGATATTAAGAATAATATGTCTAAGTCTCATGATACTTCTAAATTCCAGATCAAGAATGATCTGCTCTATTTTGAAGGATGCTTATATGTTCCAAAAGGTGAAGCACAACTACGTATTCTTGAAGCTCATCACAACTTCTTTGCAATAGGATATTTTGGATATAATAAGATTTTGGAGCTAATATCAAGAGTTTTTTGGTGGCTTCAAATATAGAAGGCTGTTAAAAAGTTTGTATAGTCATGTGACATTTGTTGAAGATCAAAAACTCCTTGTTATTAAATTTACGGACATCTTCAATTATTACTTCTTTCAAAACAATCTTAACTTTTTATTTTTATAGATTGTATGATGGATCTTTCAAATTCAAATTCATATGATTGTACATTTGATTGTATATTGTTTCACCAAGATAGCTCATTTTGTATTATATACAAAATCTATCACAAGTAAAAAAATAGCTAAACTCTTCTTTGATAATATCTATTGCTATTATAAATTATCAAAGGATATTATATCAGATAGAGGGATAAAATTTATATCAAGATTTTAGAGAATCTTTCTAAAATATTAAAGATGGACATAAAATTGTCCTCAACTTTCCACCTTCAAATTGATGGACAAATGCAATGGATAAATTAGGTTTTAGAGCAATGTTTGAGATGTACCATCAACTATCATCAAGATGATTGCACAATTTTTTTGTCATTTACAAAATTTGCTTATAATAATTTGGTACATTCTTCTACTCAATAAACTCTATTCTTTTCAAATTATGGTTATCATCCATGACTTGATACTTTTGACTTTTCAAAAGCTGATAATCTTATAGTAGAAGATTTGGTTATTAGAGCAACATAGCACAATTAAAGAAAGCTCCAGAACGACAAAAGATCAATATAGATGTCTATCATAAGAAACAATCTCAATTTCACATGGGCAATAAGGTATGGTTACTTTGTCATAATATCAAGACTATTCATCTTTATAACAAGCTAGATTATTGTAGGCTTAGACCATTTTTTATTTATAAATAGATTAATCCAGCTGCTTATTGATTACTTCTACCAAAATCTATGAAGATCTATCATATATTCCATGTATTACTACTCAAGTCATACAAGACAATGGATATATAAAGAAGAAGACAAATGCCACCGCTATCATGTTGCATTTACGTGCAGTGTGTAAAAATATTATATATTTTATATTTATTATTATTACATGTGTGAGTACTAGAGACTATTTTAAAAGATATTATAAGGGGAGGATTTATTTTAGCCACTTAATTAATAAATTAAGATGGCTATTTTTTTGTTCCTATCTTACTTATATTTTAGAATAGATTCTTTTGTAATTAGAAGAAAGGTAAAGGTTGTTTTATCTTTCTTATTGACTTTGAGGTAGTATGGATTTTGTGAGAGGTAAGAAAAAAGAGTATGGGATAAATAGGGCCTATCCAATAGGATTTTGGCTGCCCATGTGGACGTGGCATAGGCTGATGTGGAAGAAAAGGAGAGAAGACTCCTCTTGTTGGGACTAGGATTTCAATTCTTAGGTAGTGAATTTTGGAGAGAGATAGTTCCGAAAGTATAGAAGCATTTGTAATGAAAATTGGAGCATGTGTTTTGTAAGTTGTGAGAATTCTAGAACCTGCTCACTTACTTGTTTTGGAATTGTGAGCAAAAAGTTATGCTTGTTTTAGTGGAATAAGGTCTGCTACTATTGAAAAGTGATAGAAAAAACTTTGAGGTGCTACTGCAAGTTTGATTTCAACTCTTTATTAATGAAATTTATAAAAAGTGTGGAAATTTGTGTTAGCTTTCTATTAAGCTATTTTTTGTAGTATTTGGAATTGGAAAGAAAAAATTGTGAGCTTGAGAATAGGAAAGGGTCTGTTGCCACCTGACAAAGAGAGGCAGAGACTTTGTTCAACCACCCAAGTTGGAAAATTTCTTCAATATTTTTGATATTTTAGGTGTTTATAGTAGCTTATATAAGCTTTCTATAAAAACAAAAATCAATGTATTTGAATCTTTTATGAAAGCTTTGTGAGCCGTGAAGTGTCAAGAGAGCAAATTGTCACTAGGGTTTGAGGAGTAGATTCAACTAGCTATAAAATCTGAAGTTTGAGAGGCATACATGCAAAATTTTAAGACAAGTCAAATGGTAGAGTGAACTTTCTAAAAAGCTATTGCATGTCCAATTTGGAGAAGGGAAGTAACTACAACAAAGGCTGAAGTGAAGAAGAGCTTTGTTGCCTTTGTATTTGCTGGAAATTTTTAGTGCATATTTCATTTAGCCATAACTTTTAAATAATAAGATATCTATTTGTGAAGTTTTGATATGTTTTATAATGAGTTATTAGCTTTCTATAGATTATAAGCATGCTTGATTTGACCTTTGGATGAATTTTTAATAATTTATATAGCTCCAGCTAGTTGAATAACTTGTATTCCTCATATGCGGTTGTATTTTGAGGTATACTTGAATATATACATACTTTGCTTATATATACTCTATAAGTATATATACTTATATTTATATTAAATATTTATATAAGTATTATATAAAAGATTATACTTTATATTTCTACAAATATTATACAAAAGATTATACTTTATATTTTTATAAATATTATATAAAGGACTATACTTTATATTTCTACAAGTATTATACAAAGAATTATACTTTATATTTCTACAAGTATTATATAAAGGATTATATTTTGTATTTCTATAAATATTATACAAAGGAATATATTTTATATTTGAGCAAGTATAATACAAGTATAATGAAGAAGCTTGAATAAGTATTGTGCAAGTATATAAGGCACTTGCATGGCTTCTTCTCATGCTCTCTACTAATTCTAGTAGGAATTAGAAACCCAATATTTTCTCAAGGCGAATTCTCTCTATCCCAACATCGCCTTCTACAGAAGTGGATAATAATGAAGAATTTGAAGTGGAAGAGGTTTCAGATTCAAGATAACATCAAAATTGGCTAGAATATCTTATATATTGGCGCAGATATAATATTAGTGAATGCACATGGGAGCCATCTAAGAATTTAGCAAATGCATCAACAAAAGTTAATGCGTTTCATTGCCAACATCTATCAAAATTAAGATAAAGAGTTAAGAAAATCTTTTGAAGATTAGAATATGTTACAAATATAATTTGGCATATCTTGGACTTTGTCAACATATAATCACCACTCCTTGTGGAACTCATCCCTAGAAAGAGGGATAATATTACGAATATAAGATTTATTCCAATAATTATTTAATTAATATGGATAGATAGAAATAGATAAAAATAAATTAATTTGATAATATCTTATAAAGAAGCTTCTTAGAAGCTTTATAGATGCAAATTCATCTTTATACATATCTATAGGTGATTGATACATTAGAAACTTGGTCAATAAGCTAGCCACGTATTGCACATGTTGATAGCTTGTAGAACAAGCTAAATGCATGGTGCACATATAGGAAACTTGTCTTACAAGTTTGACATGTGTCTTGCAAATGAGATACGTATTAGAGGTCCTATAAAATGCCGCTATGTAGTTCTTAGATAGATAATATATATAGAAATAAGAATAAAGCCTTCTTTATTTTTGCCAATGTCTTTTTTATTCTTAATCTTGTTTTAAGAGTCTTTAGTCTGCTTATTTTTAAGAAAAGCCATTCTAGTTTTAATATTATTATATCTTGAAGTGATTTTCTATTCTTTTAAGTGACATAAGAGTGTATTGACATTTTGTTCTTTCATGATTCATGTCCTTGATATTAAATTCCATATATTCAATTTCCAAATGTCCAATAAACAAATATAAGGATTTAAAAAGTGGCAATTTTTTTATGATTATCGAAGCTATGTACATGGCTTGAGCCATCCATGATATGTTAGGCAATGTGCTTTCTTTTCCAAACACTACCATGCCTTTATCTTTGGCATTGCTAAAAGATATTCTATCTTTTTCTTTAAACTCCTTACATTCTTTAATAATAAGAATCAAACTTGCTATGGCATCTTCGTTGAGAGCTACAATGAACTCTACATGAGTTAGCTAATATATCTCTATATTATACAAGTCATTAGTATGGTTGTTTGTCTAATGCTTATAAGTCTAAAGTACCTCATGTTTCAAATGTTGTAGCAACAAATCAAAGATATACCACTTATTAAAAGTGAAGGACCGCTGTCGGATGGCGTGAACTTCTGTCTGAAAATACACTGAGTACCTGGCTGTGGAGAGTTTATTTGAAACCTTTTGGCTAAACTCCAATAAGTGATTTGTCATTAATAAAAAAAAAAAATAATACAAAAATATTGCAAAAGAGAAGTTATATAGATAAATCTTCTTGTATTCAAGTAGATTTGTACAAAAAGAGTTCAAATTTCTACAAAAATCCTTCAAAATTTTATTCAGTCATAAGGACTTATTTCTTTCTAATCTTTAGAGCCCAATAATTCTTGATCCAACTATTCAATTTCTATAAAATTTTCTTCAAAGTGTAGATAATATTTTTAAGTTTTATCACAAAGACAAATCAACTATAAATTCGCTTTTGATCGTCCGATATCTCAAAAATCCTAGGAGGTGCTTAAAATCCTAGCTCAGAGATACCTGAGCACTATTTTCCTTATATCTCACAAATCCAAAATTATAATGCCACAAAAATTTTAAAAATAGTCTTGTGACATAAACATATATATTTTTGAAAATTTTGAATCGAAAATCTATCAATTTGCCTAAGATATAGTTCAAAATATAAATACTAATTAAACAGGGTTACTTACTGCCCTTGGCTTACAAGCACTAATTTCAACTCCCAATATCGCCTTCATCTTAGCTTGGATTTCATCAAGCTGTATATAAAAAATATAATTAAAAAAAAATTCTTTCCAACCTTAGTTGCTGATCCTCTATTGCTCTCTGTATGCGCGAGTTATGCTTGAAATAGTGACAATAGGTACAACTTCAACACCCTAACTTTGAGTGCCTATATCTCTTTCATAAAAAGTCCAAATCATGCAATATTTTTACCAAAACCATATCCAAAAATCCAAACTTGGTGATCCTAGCCTCTGATGTTTGACTCCTCTTGAAAAAAAAATCCTAATCCCTAATAAATCCTTGGGCAATCTCCTTGAAGCCCATTAGGCATGATTTTTAGCCAATAGGAATAGAGACTTTTATGATCCATCTCTATTCATTCACATGGATAGCCTAACTATCCCCTTTCACACTAAAAACCCCTTTCTAATCTTTTTTCTTATAAGATTTACACAATATGTGTTCTAGATACCAAATAAAAGAAGTAAATAAGATCTTAAGGATCACCAATGTCTATCAAAGACAACTTAAGATATATATAAAAGCTACTATCAATATAAAATCAATTTCAAAATTATTATCAAAAAAAAAAAAAAATTTGTATAAATCTCAATAATAATCTTTTTAGATAGATTCTTTTTCAACTAATAACCTAATCACATTTTGTAACTTATAAAAGTCCATTGATATGACTTTTATTTAATTATGTAGTAAATTATATATTAAATATACATGTATAATTTTTTCACATAATAGCTGAACCACAACACGACATTGTTGGCTCTTCTTTTTCATCCACATCTAAAATCTATGCTTCTAATTATATAGAAAAATATTGTCAGCATGCCTAGAGAAATAATCTTGTACCATGTTACAAGGATCGTCTTCAATTTTTTCAAATGTACCTACAGTCTAAACTTGAAGCCTATGATTGGTGTCTAATACCAAAATAGGCTCAAAAGCCTCGTCAATATTTAACCTTGGTCCAAAATCATCAATAGGGTCACTTTTTAGATAGTCTAATAAAGAAGATTAAGAATATTGACTCTTGGTCTATACCATAAATTTAACTACCGGAAACATGTAACTATCTAAAGGATAAAATAACAACTTGCACTTGCAATCACCACCAAACTTTGTGATTCAGCAGCTTTCACTTTTGAATCACCACATATTCAACAACCATCTTACAAAAAGATCTTATAGGCCATTAATTCAATCTCACTCCTATAATATCCTAGTACAAACTAATACAATACAAAATGGAGCAATACCAAAACCTTCGGCAATCATACTTGCTATTGAAAAAGATACCAAAATAGAATCCAAAATTCAAAATTAGATCCTCTTTCCAACAACAAAGTACAAAATTCAAAAAAATGAATCAAAGCCATTGGTACACACCTACAATGGATAATCACAAGTAGCAATTCTTGTGACAAAATTAAAAAAAGATATCCAAAAGTGTCTCTTTAAATTCTCATATCTAATATTTATAGAAATTTTAAAAAATTGGTGTTTAAAAATACTATTCAGCTCATAAAAACCATCATTCAAAGCTAAAAATGAGATCTAATTGCCAAACCAATTACATCATTTGATTCTTTGGCAACTTTCATATTAAATATGCACAAATTTCATTCAACTTGGATATGGAAGATCTTCAAAATTGAAGTTTTAAAGGTGACTGTTAATTATGGATAAAATTATATATTGTAAATAAAATAGCAACATTATAGATGAAACTATGTAATATGGATGAAACTACAATTGCAGCATTCTAAAGAGTACTCAAACACCTTGCTCCAATCCCTCCACCTTCAACTTTACTCCTTAATTTCCTTCAAAAAAATTTCTAATACTTTCAATTTTTCACAAATTCATAGAAGCTTATATTACATGCTATTCTTTGAGCTCAAAGCAAATATAAAAGTAAAACTAACACACTAAAAAAAATATAATCCTCCTCAATGTTGCATCACATAACAAATCAAAGAGGGAATTCTTGTCAAGTTAGAAATAAGCAATCACAATACAAGTCAAGCGTCTTTTATTCCTACACAAAAAAATCAAAGAGTGCAAATCTACATTAGGTAGATAAAATCATCCACTAGATGAAAATTGATAAAATAGATGAAAAATCTATAAATGCAAAGTAAACTAGTAATAATTTTTTAATACTTCTAATATCCAAAATCAAAATAATTGATAATATTTAATAAACATAAAATATTTTATTTCTATCACCTAGTTTTTAGGTGTTTTAAGATGATCCATCTAAGATTTACATTAGCTTCTTGTAAATTTTTTTTTTTTTGGATTTAGAATAGCCAAAAAAATGAGTTTTGTTGTTTGTTGTACTATTCCAACTAGAAACACATCTATTGTTTTTTTATTTTACTTTTTGCAATCTTGGTTAAGACATATCTTTAAATACAAATGTTTTAAAAAATTCAAAAGATCTTACTTCTGTTGTGTCGCAACTACGACTGTTAAACCAAACACACACACATACACCCACATTTACATGCAGAAAAAGATTTCATATACAGGAACGGCTCTGCCATTCGAACAATGTGTTGTCAAACATCAAGTGACCATTTTCATCAACACTCAACAGCATCAGTCTAGGCTTCTCGCCTTTGTGGCAGTTAATGTGGCCTGGTTGAGATCGAAATGATGCGGTTTCCTGAAGTGCTAGATCTGCAAAGCTTGCCAATGGTTCAATATCGAAATGCAGAGTGACAATTCCGTGAGCCAAGTGAGTAGTCCCTCCCTCTCAATACTTCGATCTGAAACTGATGAACGATCACTTTTACTCAGTTCCTCGCATTCGGAACTGATGGAGTGAGTTTGTGTGAGAGCAATCACCACATGCTGCATCCACAACGGTGCTATTAAGGATCTTTTCCAGCAGTACCCAACATTTGTGAAGGGCATCATAACATATGCACATGTGACAGTCATGTATGATCGAGGCAACAAGCAGATCGATTTACTCAAACGAAGTATACCGAACTGCGCAAGGCGTCGTAATTTGGAAGGAAATTAATATGTAATTAATTTGTAAATAATATGTAATTGATATTCAACGTCAATACGTGCTCGGAAAGGAGGAGAATCAATCATAGTGTACACTTTAATAGCCCAATTTTTCCTACACTATACTACATACAGAAGCGGGCTAGATAACGTATTACCTGTTTCAATCTCCTTTGGTTCCCTTGCCATGGGCTTTGGCCGCTCTTGCAGCTCTTGCAGAGTGGAACTGTATGTAAAAATAGTATTTCCTGTGGTTCCAAGCTATACACTAGTTATAGTTGACAAAAAGAAAACAGAAGAATAATGTTCCACATTGGAGGTGGAAACACAATCTGCTGAGAATTCAACAAATAACGACTTAATCAACTCCTATAGCTTCCGTTAGAGATTTTAAAAAAAAATTAATCTTGTCTTTTGCGAAGCGGCCGCTTGCGACGGGATATGAAGGGCATCACAGAGTGTGCAGTAAATCAAGACGGGGTCAGGAATACCGATGCAACTGCAGCGTAAGTGCTGTAGACAGCAAATGTAACACCAAACAAGATGAGCACCACGTCAATGATGAGAGATTGGCGAGAGGCAGTTGTGGCGCAGAGCTGCATGTGGAACATGGATGGGAGGACAAACGCAAGGAGAGCACAAACAGTGCCCCCCACGAGGGAGATGAAGATGCCGAATCCCGGCACTGATACTGCCAGAATCGCAGTGCCGAGCACTGAGAGTCCACGGACAGCGATGGGGAGAACAGAGTAAAGTTGGGAGGATGGTTGCACCTTGGTCCGAAACCAGGAGCTCTGCAGCAGCTTCATTTCGAAGCTTTCATGCACTGGGTACATCATGACGGGGTATGTGAAGAAGAGACCAATGGACAGCCCCACTTTCACCAGGATGGTTGACAAGTCATGCGGCAGATTGAGTGTGATGATGTCCTGCGTGTTGTCTCCGAATGCCCAATATCCGATGAAGCCGAACAGTAAGTAGAGGGAGGTGATCGCTACGAAATCGAGCGCCAGAATGCGGGGGAACTTCTCAGGTCTCTTCATTGAGGCTTCTATGGTTAGGGTCATGCCGAAGCCCTCGAAGCAATAGATGGCAACGCCCATGGCGAAGGGAATGGCAGTTAGGGTTGTGTAGGGGTTCAAGTCCTGGAAGCTCTTGGGGCTCTGGAGGTCGTCCTTGATCACTAACGCCATAGCTGCGACGTTGCACACATCGGCGAAAATACTGAACGGGGCCAAGGAATGCAGCGACCGAAAAGTAGAGAGGATGATCTGGAAGACTGTCATGATGAAAATGAAATCGGAGGAGCGAGTGGTGAAGCCCGTGACGACAGACGACACATTCTGGCCGAGAAAGGTGAGGTAGGAAACACAACAGCCAATTTGCGATACGCAGATGAGAATGTCGACAGTGAGTCGACCTGCGGAACCGTAAGCCATCTGTCCGAGGTCTCCATATGTATGGACTCGCATGCCACCGCCTTTGGCAATAGAATCTTTGCACCCTAACTGTCAAACACGCAAATCCCAATCCAGACAATCTCTCTTTTCCAAAACCAAGATGGTGACAAGAAAGATGCAACTAAGACAAGCTAGCTGCGCAAAGAACTTTAGACGCAATATGGAATCAGTGCAGAGAAAGCAGCAATTACGTCAGAGGATACTGACCAGAAGCAGCATGCAGTAATAAGTAAGGGAGGCCGCTCCAGCGACGGAGCTTGCAGCAACAGCCCAACCACTCATTCGAAACGTGTAAGGCAATCCCAAGAATCCTGCTCCCACGATTGAGATGAAGATGTTGCCCGCAGTGCGCGCCACCGATGCTTGACCGCTCCCAGCATGCATTAGCAAGGGGGTCGCCTCATCTGGTTCCATCCCTGCGAATGGCGCCATCTTCACCTCCTCTTCGGCCTTCGGTCACCTGTGTTGCTCCCTCAGGCTCTAGGTGCTATGATCGCAGTGGAGAAATCAGGATTCCCACAGTGTCGTAGCAACTGTGAGACAATTGAGACGCTTCAGAACTCCTCCAAACCAGTAGTAGCTCCTGTGCGATGGAATCGAGCTACGACGCTGGTGATGTCGGATGGCTCAACGCGGCTCTCTTCAGCCAATAAATTCTCTCTATTTATGACTCTAAGATCGCCACTAATACAACAAAAACTGCAGATACTCAGACTCCCTAAATCACATGTACCATTTCAAATGCGCCCAAATTAAATACTTCCACAATTATCGGCATTTAATCAATAGAATCCCATCTTCCCTTCCACCCACTAAATCAAATCTACCAGCAGGACTGACAGGGCTGAAATCCGGACGACGAGAGTCTTGAGCTGCCTTGCGAAGATTCAGTGATATAAGGAGGTATGCAAATGGATAACCGATGGAACCAATGAGCGACGCACCACAGAAAGTCCAAACTCTGATGCCGAAATCGAAAGTTTCCGCATATTTCCGCATATTTCCGCATGAGTGCAGCTCTTGAAAGCTGTGCTAGCCTAGAACAAGTCACTCCTGGTAGTGAGGGTGAGGTGGCGACGTGAGCCCGTGCTGTTAGGCCGCGCCACATGCGTATGCAATAAACACCCAGGCCCGTCCCGAATCACGTCACCAGGACTGAGTCTCGGCTGCACAAGTGGAAGACCAAATTTCACGGGCTCCTAGCTTGATGGAATGACGCAACTGCAGGCTCGGATCATGCTCAATTAGCCTCCAGTGGCCCCTACTCTAGCTCTACGATTAGCCCAGCTTCGAACACGATCAGAGCTTATCTTATGGCACTCCTATGGGATGCCTCGACTGTCAGAAATATTCTCATGCAGCACCCTAGTTTATACTCCTCCAAGAATCGCTTTTGCCTATGGGTTCCTATACAGTGGCATGGCACAATGGGGTTTGTGGGGTAATTCATACATACAATTACACATTTTTATTTTTATTTTTGTGATGTCGGTTCGGTGCAATTGGTCAAGCCCTGGTGCGTTGAACGTGGTCAAGAATCCTCTCTCTCATGACGTGTGAAGTTGTCCTTCGTGCACCGTAAGAAAAACCCAGTCGCCACATCATCTCTAATCTCAAAAAGCAGTCAGAAACTACAGCTATGTTAATGTCGCTAATGTCATCGTGGCCCAAATAATTTTTTTTGTCAATGTCGGCACTTATTCTCCAGCGCAAATGATCTGTTTAAAGTACACCAGTTTCTGAGGATACGTGTATTCTTCCTATCAGCCGATTATTTCACAGCGTCCTGGGTCACGCCTCCTTTGTTTGTTTCCTTGCAGGAAATGTACTAGAAGATGGACTTGCAAGTTGTGGGAACTGTCGAAAATCGTACAGACCTGTGACTAGGGTGTGAAAATTAATATCATGGTGCTAGAATGCAAACCATTCACAAGGAATGGATGCTCTTCTCGCTGTCGAATGCATGACCACCTTAGCGATTTCTGACGCTTGCTGGCACATACCAGTGACTCCCACATAGCCACCACGCTGAGTCACTGAAATGGAATGATACCTTCAATTCCAGGAAGCACTTTCAAAGACCAATTTAAGTGCAAGGTGCCTCTTGTCGCTGGAAACACAGCACCAATTCTTCGATATCGAAATCTGGACTAGATCAATGCTGGGCCGGATCAACCACGGCGGTTTTTCTACACAGCCATGTGGCATCTCAACTGTAGCAAAAACCAACTAGGTCCACATCTGGGTTCATTAAGGGACACAACAACTTCTGATTTCAATTCCATCACAATGCAGCACATGACACGAAACGATGCAATAAATGCAGAAGACTCAGCGACCGAGTCGGTGGCCCTGGTGGACGTTGCAAACTGGGACTCAACAAGAGGCGCGGAGCAATTCATCCAAAGACAACAACGCATGTGTAGGAGTGTCGACCATGTTCCAGTTCCACACGAAGCTGTGACTGTGCAGTTGTGCAGTAAAAAAAACGAGTTGCAAGTGTGCAGACAATGCTGTGGGTTGCGATGCAGGGCCACTCGTGCAATCCGACTGAAGTGGGGAACAAACCCAATTGTGCTCGACGCCTTGCGAGATCCATCGCAGGATCGTTCACCGACTACGTCGACGCTCCAGCTCGAGCTTAGTGTCCCTCATCTTCCTCAGCCGTTTTTTTGGGGGAGGGGGGCTACCCGCAGAAGACTGGTGTCCGGGCAGTTTGGAGATAAAGTTATTTACATGGGACTTTTTTTTTATCACATGTTTACGTTGAATCTAAATCTTTGATCTTACATCACCTTCACAGCTATTTGGTTTATGTTTTTCTGTATGTATATGAAGATTTTGATTTGAGAGAGGTATTAGTTTAATTGCGAATGTTGTGATTGGAGATGCAATGTATTGGCTTTAAGTTCAAGATGGACTAAAATATAAGCTTGGATATTAAAATTACTGTGGATATTACGCAGAAAAATTTGGGAAAACATATTGCACTTCACATTTGGTATACTAGTAACAAAGTGGAATAAAAATGAGCTGAAAAGCAAATATACGCAGAAGAATTCGGTGAACTGAAAAAAAAAAAAAAAAAAAAAAAAAAAAGATTAAATTAAAAGATAACTAAATGAAAGAAAAGTTGATGGAAATTTTTGGATTTATTATGAAAATGTCTAATTATATAATTTTTAACTATATAGAATTTAACTAGATAAGAATTAGAATTGTATCCATATGTACTTTCAAATATTAAGTTTTGCGGCAAGCCTTCAGGTTATTAGTTTTGACTACAAATCATTCCTCAAGGGCTTTTTTTTGTAATAAGAAATCGGGTTAATTTTTAAGTTGTTTTTTCCTATTTTAGATTGATTACTTGTAAAAAAAATTTCAAATTCAAAATATCAATCATTTTATTCAATGTATTTTTATCTCATCTAAATTTTTTAATTTTTATTCATTTCAATTATTTATTCTTTATAATATTGACATAATTTATTACTATAGCTTAAACTTTTATGTAGCTTATTTTGAAATTTTTATTTGATTCACTTATCTTGTGCAACATAAACACTTCAATTTTTTTCAGATCTTTTACTTTTGTAGTGGTTAAGATTTAATAAGGTCTTGCACTATTTTAAAATAACTTTAATGACCTTTAGTAATAGCTTATCTCATTTAAAATATGCAAAACAATATTAGATGTATTTCTCTTGTTCCATCATAATAATACTTTTTCAAAATATTTACTAAATTACATGAAATTTTCATAGAAAAAATCTTCTATCTAATTTTAATTAATTTTTTAGTTGTATTTTCTTCTAAAAAGATAAATTTTTCTAAAAAGATAAAGTCATAAATTTTTATAATCTAATTTTCGTGAATGAGATTTTTCATTAAAATTTTAAACCTAACTTTCTCTTTGATTGTACTTTAAATATCTAATCTATATGAAATTTGGTTCATTTAATTTTGGATGAAATTTTAGTAGATGTGTGCTTAAATATTGGATATTTGATTAACAGTAAATATAAATTTTAATCAAAAAACTTTATATATAATTTTTGATAATTTTGCAGCCAAAAACAGAAACATTCAGCCAAAAATAGAAACATTAAATTATTACTTTTGATTAATGACCTAGTATTTGTACTTGGTAAAACTTATATGATACATTATTAAAAAAATTCAAATATCATTTTTCTATTAATACAGTATGTGAAGAAATTTGTTTTATAATAATTTATTATTAATACGGTTTTTTTGGATTGCACCAGATATTGTTGAAATATTTATGTATTTAGCTTTTTGAATCATTAATTAAAAAAATATCAAATTTAATAGCATAAAACTTTGATGTATCATAATAATACAAGTATTCTTTTTAAAAGCAATTTAAGATACTTTTGTATACTTTATTCTATTTGTGTACAAAACTTTGAGATTATAAACTTGGTAGGTTAAAATAAAAACAATATAAGAATAAAATCTAAGTAATGTGGAAATTAATTGCAATAGCTCTATTTGGAAGTTAAAATATAAAATAATTCTTACAATAGAAAAAAAAATTGTACAATAAAATCTTTATAAGAATTTTAAATAAGTAATCTCAATCTTATTTCAATAATTTCAATCTTTTATAACAATGTTCTTTTTTGTCTGTAAAGACTTTTATATGGCATTATAACATGTATATAAAGTTGGTGATATGATTTTTTAGCTTTGAGATTGTAATTTTCTTATTTTACTTAATAATCATCAAAGTGATTACAAAAACTATTAACATATAAATGTTATCTACATGTATTTATAATTATACTATACCAAATAAATATAAAAATAAAATTTAAGAATTTCTAAAATTTTTATATTTGTGAGATATTCATAAAAATTTATTATTCTATATCACCACTAATTCATTTAATACATAAATTTTTTATTCCATATTTATAGAAATTATATTTTATGATATAATGTGTGTATATATATATATATATATATATATAATATTTTATTGTAAAAATATATAAATATTAGATATTTTTTAAAATAGTACTTTTATTTTTTGATTACCAATTTTTATAAAAAAAAAATAGATGCATAAAAAATATAAATAAGATACAATAAACTATTATCAAATTTAACAAAGAATAAATTAGACATAAAAATTATGTATTTAACATTTTATCATGGAAACTATTCATCAAAAAATTATACAAATTTTAATGTAACAAAAAAATATACAAATTTTAATTTAACAAAAAATTATTAAATACACAATGACAAGAAACTAAAAGATGAGGAGATATAAAAGAAATTAAATATTAGGCTAAAAAAATTATAAATTATAAAATAAAATAAAAAATAAAAAATAAACTACAAAGAATATAAAATAAGTCAATATTTGAATTTTTGTACAATTTATGTTGTTAAGTTTGAAATAATCTTTATCTTAACTATTTTTTAAAACTAAAGCAAATAAGATATATTAAAAGTTTATAAAAGAGGTTCAAATAATTATACAATATTTCTAAAATATAAAGAAAACTTTAGAGCAATTAGACACAATTATAAAAGCTTTTTGAAGACTATTGTAGGCTCTAGACGATTTTGAATATCTATAAAAATTGATACAAATATCTAAAATATACCAAAAGCTTCTAGAAAGTTCTAAAAGTGCTTGAGGCTTTAGTGTACTGTATATTTGTGATAATTATTCATACAAATTTTACAAAAAAATTCTCTTATCATAAAAAATTCTATTAGTTATTTTAGCAATTTTTCTTTTTACACCTCAAATATTTATATATATATATATATATATATATACATATATTAAAGATTCTTATAATTTATATTATTTTTTATTACTATTTTTGAATATATGTATATATATATATATATATATATATATAAATCAAATTATGATCACAATTTTTTTAAATAAAAAATTTATTTTGATCACTATGTTAAATTTAGGCTTTTAAATTATTTTTAAATAATCTTTCAACTGCCAGGTTCAATGCTATAAATTTATACTATTATAACCAAGGCTAAAACATCTTTTTGAGAATTATTTTTTAAAGCTACAAGAAAGGTATAAACAAGTTTAAAGAATGATTTGGTCTTACTTCTGTACATATACTAGCTAATAAGAAAGCCATGAAGAAGCTTTCTAAGGACTACAAGGCTCAGAATATAAATATCTAAGTTGTAAGATAATGCTATATTACTTATTTAGATCTGTAAAAAAATTTGAAGAAGTTTCTTTAGCTGTTTAGAAAATCTAAGGAAATATATATTATTTAATTCTTGAATCTAATTTTTATTTACAAAGATTATATAATATTCTATTAAAAGATATTATCAATTTATAATCTTTTTAAATAATATTTATAATTTTTAAATTTAAAATATCTTATTAATAAAAAGTATATCATATTTGAAATATACAAAATTATATTTGATTTTCTAAAATTATCCTTTAAAATAAGAAAATATTTTATTTAAATTCAAATTTATTTATAAATTATAAAAAATTTATTTAATTTTAAAAAGAAAAAAATATATATTGATAAAATTAGATAATATTTATTAAATAATATTATATAAATTAAAATTATTATCTTAAGTTTTTTTTTTTTTTTTTTTTTTTTATAATTTTGATACAAAACAAAAATACCTAAATATGATATTTAAAAAATACTATTATTTATTTAGATAATATATAATATTGAATATAAATTATAAAAAAATACATTAAAAATTATAAAAAAAATAATACTAAATTAGAAACAACACAATACTTGAGTTCTTCTAAGACTTGTGATGACAAAATTAACGCCTTTCTTGTCTTATATCTTTTTTATATATATTATGACAACTAGATCTTATAAAAGCTTTTGGATAAAATTCTAAATATGATAAAAAAAAATATAAGGAGTTTAAAGATTATTTTATAAAACTTTCAAAAAACTATAGAAGATTTTGGCAAATTATAGAGGCTTTTAAAGATTTTATACAAAATATTAATATATATATATATATATATATATATATATAATTTTTAAAAGTTTTAAAAAATATATAAAGAATATTTAAGATAATAGCTTATTTTATATACATAATAAAAGTTAATATAACTTTATTAAAAGTAAAATATTTTTTTAACATATAAATAAAAATTATTTTTATAATATTCTTTAATGTTAAATTTGACTTTATAAGTTATTTTTAGGATTAGAAATTAAAAAGATTATATATATATATATATATATATATATATAAATGAATTGATTGTGTATATATATTATAAGATTTATTCCAATAATTATTTATTTAATATAAATTGATAGAAATAGATAAAAATAAGTTAACTTGATAATATCTTATAGAAAAGCTTTTTAAAAGCTTTATAAATGGAAAATCATCTTTATACATGTCTATAGGTAATTGATAGATTAAAAACTTGGAAACAAGTTAGCCACGTGTCGCACATATTGGTAGCTTGTAGAACAAGCTAGCCATGTGTCGCGCATGTTGGTAGCTTGTAGAACAAGTTAAGTACATGGCGCACATGTAGAAAACTTGTCTTGTATGTTTGACATATGTCTTACAAATTAGACAGGTGTTAGAAGTCCTATAGAATGCCGCCATATAGTTCTTAGATAGATAGTATATATAGAGACAAGAGTGAAGCCTTTGTCACTCTTGTCAACTTCTTTCTTGCTTTTAATGTAATTCAAGAGTTTCTTATTTTTTCTGTCTTTGGCAATAGCTATTCCACTTCACCTGTAATTGAACATTATTTAAGCATCAAAGAATCAAAAATTAGTTTATTGGAGAGATTTCATAGCACCAGATCTAAATTTTGAGGGTTCATCAATTAAGTACAACTGGTGATTGAACTTCAACCCCAAAGTTATCCAATTCAAGGGTCACAAGACTAGTTTATTGGAACACTACTTTCAAGCTCTGCTTTATCATGGCTTTCATCTTTTTTGAATGACGTGATTCAATATTGGATAATTTGGAGGCATTTTTATCGAAGTTTTGATCTATGTATAGAAAACATGTTGCAACCAACAAATCCGCATCTTGCGACAAGGCAATCAATCAATAACATCATATCCTTTATAATTTCGACAACTAATGATTAATACTAAATAAGATGATGTTGAATTCATTAGCCAATTTTTCTATGGATTATAATATGAGGTAAAGAAATTGATGCTCAACTTACCCAATCCTCAGACGTTGAGTTAAGCAATTGATTTTGTTGTGAAGTGTAACAATTGGCTTTTTGAATTTCAATCTAAGAGTCGCACAAGAGAGCCTCAACATTACCATAATACAATAGCAATATCAACGTCTTTTCAATATGTACATTCAAAAATAAAAGATATGTAAATTGACGCAATATGTTTTAAACCTCTTACTAAATAAGAAAAGACTCGTTGTCATCAAGAAAGATTGTGTTTATATTGTGGAAAATCTAAGCACACTGCTCAACATTGTTCATAAAATCAACGTAACTACAAAATAAAAAATACGGTTGTCAAAAAAGATAATATGTTGAAAAACGAGTTTGTCCAACTACAATAAGGACCGTTGTCATGTTGTGGTTTGGCTACTATGTAAAAAAATTATACATGTATATTTAATGTATAATTTGCTACATAATTAAATGAGAGCCATATCAGTGGACTTTTATTGGTTATAAGATGTGGTTAAGTTGCTAGTTTAAAAAAGATCTATTAAAAGGATTGTTATTAAGATTTATACAACCTTATATTCTTTTAGTAGTAATTTTGAGGTTGATTTTATATTGATAATAACTTATATATATCTTAAGTCATCTTTGTTAGACATTGGTGATCCTTAAAATCTTAGTTTATTTTTTTTATTTGGTGCTTAAAGCACAAAGTATATAAATCTTATAAAAAGAAGGGTTAGAAAAGGATTTCTATAAAAAGGATAGTTTGGCCATCTATGTAGATGAAAAGAGGTAGATGATAGAAATCTCTATTCTAATTGGCGAAAAATCATGTCCAATGGGCTTCAAGGAGGCTGCCCGAGGATTTATTAGGAGTTAGGGTTTGTTTTTCGAAGGGAGTCAAATATCAGAGGCTAGGATCATAAGGTTTAGGTTTTTGGATCTGGTTTAGGTGCAAATTTTGTGTGATTTTCACTTTTTATGAAGAAGTTATAGGCACTTAAAGTTAAGGTGTCGATTTTGGACCTACTGTCACTCTTTTGGATGTAACTCGCGCATACAGAGAGCAATCAAGGATCGGCAATTGGAATTGGAGAGAGCACTTTTACGGCTAAACTTCTTATGCACAATTTAATTAAATTTAAGCTAGGGTGAAGGAGATATTGGAAGTTGAAGTTAGTGCTTACAAACTTAAAGGCAGTAAGTAATCCGCTTGCATAGTGGTTACATTTTGAGCTATATTGTAGACAATTTGATAGATTTTTGACTCAAAATTTTTAAGAGTGTATATGTTTATGTTACAAGACTATGTGCAAAAATTTTATGGCATTAGGATTTTGGATTTGTGAGATATAAGGAAAATAGTGCTTGGGTGTCTCTGAGCTAAGGTTTTAAGTACCTGCTAGGGATTTTAAGATATCGGATAGTTTGAAATGAATTTACAATTGATCCTTTCTTATGGTGAAACTTAAAAAGATTTTCTACACTCTAAATTAAATTTTATAGAAACTAAATGGTTGGATCAAGAGTTATTGAACTCTAAAGTTCAGCAAGAAATAAGTCTTTGCGAAAAAATAAAATTTTGAAGGATTTTTGTGGAAATTTGAACCCTTTTTGTACAAACCCACTTAAATACAAGAGGGTTTATACACATAACTATTCTTTTGTGAGATTTTTGTATTATTTTTTTTTTTATTAAGGACAAATTACTTGTTGATTTTTTGCCATGAAATTTCAAATAAACTCTCTAGGGTCAGGTACCCAATGTATTCCCAAATAGAAGACTACGTCATCTGACACCATGCAGTTGGAATCTTATACAACTCCTAATAAAGGTCTTATCATCTTTTCAAAATCTTCTTTTTATTTTATAATAGATATCTATTTGAGACCTAAAAATCATAAAGCCATTGCCTTATTAGATTCAGGAGTCTCTGCCTTACTAGATTCAGAAGCCTCAACATGTTTTTTAGATAAAGAATTTATTAAAAGTCATAGAATACTTTTAGTATAGAAAACTAAATCCATACATGTAGAAATCATAGATGGTTGCCCATTATCTTTTGGAGATATTACTCATAAAATCTTTCCTATAAATATAATAATAGATGGTCATAATAGTTGTGTAATCTTTAATATAATTAAATCTCCCTCTAATCTAATCATTTTAGATTTATCATGGCTAAAAAAATATAATCCTTAAATAGATTAGATTTCTTATAGACTTGATTTTTGTCAAAGCATTAATAAAAGTCTCATTAATCAAATGATAAGACATAAGTCTAATATAATAAAATCCGCACTTGTAGATGCAAAAGCTTTTATGAATGCAATAAAAAAAAGATCATCTTTTATTATTCATGCCACATCTATTTCTAATTATAGAAAGACTTTAAGTGAGATTCCTAGTAAATATTAAGATTATCAAGATGTTTTTGAGAACAAGAATGTAGATATTCTTTTGGAGCATCATCTATATGATTGTTCAATTGATCTCAAAGAAGGAACTCAATCTCCATTTAGATTAATCTACAGTTTATCAAAAAATGAATTGGCTGAATTCAATAAATATATTGATGAGAACTTGGCCAAAAACTTCATATGTCATTCAAAATTCCCAACAAGAGCTCCTATTTTGTTTATAAAGAAAAAAATGTGGGTCACTATGGATGTGTATAGATTATTGAAGGTTCAACAAGATTACTATCAAGAATAAATATCTTCTACCTTTGATATTTGGATTTTTTGATCAACTGAATCAAATTAAGATCTATATAAAAATAGATCTAAGAAGAGTATATAATCTAGTGTGCATTAAAGAAGGTGATGAATGGAAGATTATTTTTTGAATAAGGTATAAATATTTCAAATATAATGTCATACCTTTCGGACTTACAAATATACTAGCTACTTTTCATCATCTTATGAATGACATTTTTTGTGAGTTTTTTGATGATTTCATTGTCTATTATTTAGACGACATTCTGATCTACTCTAAAAATATAAAAAAAATATGAATTTTATGTTTATTGTATGTTACAAAAAATTAGACATGCAGGATTATATACTAAGATAAAAAAGTGTGTATTTCACACTATTCAAGTTGACTTCTTAGGATACATCATTTTGAACGATGGTCTCAAAATAGATCCTAAGAAAGTCTAAACAATCATAGATTGGAAGATTCTAAGAACAGTAAAGGATGTGTAATGCTTTTTGAGATTTGCCAATCAGTATCAAATCTTCATCAAGAACTTTTCTCAAGTTGCAGCTCCACTTACATGCTTAACTTGTAAGGACAAACTCGAATAGAATAAAGAAGTAAAAGTATCATTTGAGGCTTTGAAGATAGCTTTTACTTTTGTACCAATCTTGTATCACATCGATTTTTTTAAGACATTTTTTATGGAAACGGACACATTAGACTTTATTTTTGATACGATATTTTCACAAATGGGAGCAGATGACAAATTCCATCTAGTAGTTTTTCAATTCAAAAAATTTTTAATAGTGCAAATCAACTACAAAATCCATGATAAAGAATTTCTTGCAATTGTAGATCATTTTTAAGAATGGCGTCATTATTTAGAAGGCACTTCCAATCCAATCTCTGAATATGCAGATCACAAGAATTGTAAGTATTTCATGCCAATATGCATGTTGAATTGTTGTCATGCTTGTTAGAGCATGTTTTTGTCAAGATTCAAGTTTATTATTATCTATCCGTGAGAAAAACAAGAAGATTTGTCCAATGTCCTTTCTAGACGTTTTTATCTTATACTAAAAGAAAGAGATTCAACTTTTAATTAGTAATAAACAATCATCTTAAAGTTAGAGCAATTTCATCTTTGAGCAATGAAATTAATATTGATTGTTGATTCAACTTTTGTCAAGAAAATCCAATCAATTATGTCTTTAGATCCTTTTGTTCATGAGATTAAAAATAATTCATCTAAGTCTCATGATACTTCCAAGTTTGAGTTCAAAAATAATCTATTCTATTTTTAAGAATATTTATATATTTCAAAAGGTACAGCATGACTACAAGCTTTGGAAGCTCATCACAATCTCCCTATAGCAAGAAATTTTGGATATAATATGACTTTGGAACTAATATCAAGAGATTTTTGGTAATCTCAAATATAGAAGGCTGTTAAAGAATTTGTACACTTGTGCGATGTTTGTTCAAGATCAAAAACTCCTCGTCATTGACCTTACAGACTTCTTCAACCATTACCTATACCAAAACAATCTTGGTCTTCTATTCCTATGGATTTTATCATAGATGTTTCAAAGTCAAGTTCATATGATTCTATATTTATGATTGTAGATCATTTAATCAAGATGGCATATTTTATACCATATACAAAATCTATTATAGGTGAAAAAATAACTAAACTCTTCCTTGATAATATCTATTGTTATCATAGATTATCAAGGGATATTATATCATATAGAGGAACGCAATTCATATCAAGATTTTGGAGGACTCTTTTTAATATATTGAAGGTGGATATATTGAAGGTGACTTTGAAACATCTATGATAAAATCCATATCTATGATAAAATCTATATTTATTTATTCTATTTGTCCATCATATATTGAAGGTGACTTTGAAACATCTATCCTCAGCTTTTTATTCTCAAACTGATGGACAAATAGAATAAATAAATCAATTTTTGGAGCAATACTTGAAATATACTATCAACTATTATCAAGATGATTGAACAACTCTTTTGCCATTGACAAAGTTTATTTATAATAATTTGGTATATTCTTCTATTTAGCAAACTCTATTCTTTATAAATTACAGTTATCATCTATGACTTGATACTTTTGACAGTTCAAAAGCTAATAATCCTGTAGCAGAAGATTTGGTGAATCGATTGTCAGAATTACATGCAACAATGAAAGTACAATTAAAGAAAGCTCAAGAATGACAAAAGATAAATGCAAATGTATATTGCAAAGAAAAACCTTGATTCCATATAGGTGATAAGGTATGATTCATTGTAATATCAAGACTATTTGTTCTTGTGACAAGTTGGATTATCATAGGCTTGGATCTTTTTTAATTTATAAATGGATCAATCTAATTGTTTATTGATTATACCTACCAAAATCTATGTAGATCCATTTTATATTTAATGTATCACTACACAAGCCATATAAGATAATAGATATACAATGCAAAAGACAAATGCCACCGCCTCCCATAGAAGTGAACAACAACAAAGAATTTCATATAGAAGAGGTTTTAGATTCAAGACAGCACCAAAATTGGCGGGAATATCTTATACATTGGTGCGGTGTCGTGAAGTAAATACATCCATATATAAAAACCTAACTTAACTATCTTTTCTTCAAGATTTTATTAAGTTCTTTCTTTCTTCTTACCAATCTAAGTTTTTATATAGTTTAGGAAAAATTTCTCACTTTCTTTCTTTTTCTTTAGTTAAAATTTTATCTTATCTTTAATCTTAACTTTAACTTTGAATTAGCCTTGAAACTTTCTTTTATTTCTTTTATCTTTTTTCCAATCTTAGATTTTAGTAGATTCAGGATTATATTTATAGATATAAGGAGTTTTGACTTTGAGATTGAATTTAGGATTTACCAAGGATAAATAGTAGATTTGGATGTCAATAGTTGGCTACCATTAATAGTGCTGACTTGGAGGATTAGATTTGGGGTTTTTATAATTTTAAACTATTAATTGTTGACTTGGAGTTTAAAGACCTTGGCTGTGACTTCTTTGACGAGCTCGGAGGAGAAGAAGGCAGGGTTTTTTGGCAAAGGCAGAGAGGTATTCAGAGAGAGCTTCTTCTTGGCATGAGTTTAGGTGGTAGAAACGCAGGAATCAAAGCTTAGATGAGAGAGATATGCTTGTTTGAACTTAGACTATTAATATGACACCTACTATCACTTTTCAGGGTATATTAGAAGTTTTAAGATACTAGCAAGAAATCAAAAAATTGGGTTAGAAACTAGACTTCAAGCTACACATTTTACGTTCAAGAATTGATAGAAATGAGTTTAGAATGAGTGAGTTATGGCTAGTTAAACCTAGCAAACTAAACTGGGTTTTTGAAGAAGTTAGATAAATAGAAGGATTTGCTTTAAGCTAGAACTTGAGTTTCAAGAAGAATTTGAAGCTCATTTTTTGTGTACATATTACTTATATTATAAAGAGTCTATGTCTAAAATCTCATATCAATTGAGACTTTGATTAGGGAGTAATGGCAAATTTGTTCTCAGGTGTCTAGGGTTTTGACTTTTAAAAGTATCTGCCAAGGATTTGGTGATATCTAACGATCAGCAATGAATTCATAGCTCAAATTTTATGTGATGAGGATCAAAGGTATGAGTTATGTTTTCCCAAATTTTGAGCTTATTTGAACGGCTGGATCTTCAATTATGAATTTTCAAGTTTGGATTGAGATTTGACTTCTAAAAGTATCTGCCAAGGATTTGGTGTTATCTAACGATCGGCAATGATTTCATAGCTCAAAAATTATGTGACAATAGTCAAAGGTATGAGATATGTTTTCCCAAATTTTGAGCTTATTTGAACAGTTGGATCTTAAATTATGAATTTTCAAGTTTCGGATTGAGATTTGACTTCTAAAAGTATTTGCCAAGGATTTAGTGTTATCTAACGATCAGCAATGATTTCACAGCTCAAAAATTATATAACAATAGTCAAAGGTATTAGATATGTTTCACCAAATTTTGAGCTTATTTGAACGGCTGGATCTTTAATTATGATTTTTCAAGTTTCGGATTGAGATTTGACTTCTAAAAGTATTTGCCAAGGATTTGGTGATATCTAATGATCAACAATGAATTCACGGCTCAAAATTTATGTGACAAAGGTCAAAGGTATGAGATATGTTTTCCCAAATTTTGAGCTTATTTGAAAGGTTGGATCTTAAATTATGAATTTTCAAGTTTCTGGTTTGGTTTTACTTATATAATTACTTGCTAATATTTTGATGATACTTGGTGATCGGTAATGAATTCGCGGTTGAGAATTTTTGTGAAGATGACCAAAGAAGTGAACTCTATGCTTTCAAAATTTGAATTTATATAAACAATTGGATTTTGATTTATAAATTTCCAAGCTTCTAGTTTGTTGATTTATTATACGCATGGTTTTGTGACTATAAAAGAAAAATTTAAAAAAGTTTGTGCATAATGGATCCAACTTGATTGTAAAGAGGGACCTTACGTCTACCTGAAGCGGACTTTCGCCACGACAGCGGGTATAATATTAATGAATGTATATGGGAGCCATCCAGGAATCTAGCAAATGCATCACTAAAAGTCAATGTGTTTCATTGATAACATCCATCAAAATCAAAATAAAGAGTCAAGAAAATCTTTGCTATAAAGCAAAGTAGGTTTTATAGAGGTTTCATTATATTTTGTATCATTATTTATTATTTTCTCAAGTTTATTCATGCTAAAGAGATGGAGGTTGAACAACCAACAAATTCAGCTTAAAAGCTATCGTTTGTTGAGTTATCGGACAAGACATTATGACTATCACAACCTTCAAGACGATAGAATAGAGATGAAGATCCTGAAGAATGACATATTTTTCCTCGGATTGATGGCAAAATACAATGTGTTTGGTATCACGACCTTAGAAGAGACTCTCAATGTTTGGTAATATTTTTAAAGGTAGGAACTACTCCTGATGGTGTTCCAAATGTTTTCTTTGAAAGAAGTTATGAAAGCCTCAACAATGATCACATAACATGGTGGTCCTCTCACCTTATATACGGGACACTATCAATGGTTGAAAGAACCTATCAACTATCTTTGAAGGGAAGAAAGATCAGAGTATGTGGCAAGCATAATTCAACATATCCTGGACTTCCTCAATATGTAATCATTGCTTCTTGTGGAACTCATCCCTACAAGGAAGAATAATATCACAGACATAAGATTTACTCCAATAATTATCTAATTAATATAGATTAATAGAAATAGATAAAAATAAATTAATTTGATAATATTTTATAGAAAAGCTTCCTAGAAGCTTCATAGACATGGAATCACCTTTATATATGCCTATAGGTAATTGGTAGATTAAAAACTTAGCCAACAAGCTAGCCACGTGTCACACATATTAGTAGCTTGTGGAACAAGCTAGCCAATGTGTCCCACATGTTGGTAGCTTGTGGAATAAGTTAAGTATGTGGCACACATGTAGGAAACTTGTCTTGCAAGTTTGACATGTATCTTGCAAATTAGACACGTGTTGGAGGTCCTATAGAATGCCGCCACAGAGTTCTTAGATAGATAGTATATATAGAGACAAGAGTGAAGCCTTCTTCACTCTTGTCAACTCTTTTCTTGCTTCTAGTCTAGTTCAAGAGTCTCTTGTATTTTCTAATCTTTGTCAATAGCCATTCTAGTTTCTTTTGTCATTTTCCTTTGATATAGTTTTCACTAACTTATACATTTGTTTTAGTTTGTGGCCTTGATAGTATAAAACAATAGTAGAGATTTTGATTTATATTATTATTAATATAAAAACTAAATTTATTATTTAAATAAGTAAAATAAGCCTATTTGTATGTTTATTATAGATTGATCTTACACATTATATGGTAGTAAAACTATTGTGTAGTATTAAAAAAAAAAATCAAGCCTTAAATAATATTTAAAAATAAAAAAAATAAAAATAAAAATCTATTTTATATATATTTTATAGTATAGATAGGATTGATAATGTAAAAAATTAAAAATTATATATATTTTTTATTATTTTTATAATTATATATATTTAAAATTATATATATTTTTTATAATTTTAAATTATATATATTTTTATTATATATATAATTTTAAAATTATAAAAAATAATAAAAAATATTTTATTTCATTATAAAAATATAATCTTCAATATAAGCTACTTGATTAAATCAATTAATATAAAATATTCCAATTGCATAAAAAGTAGTAACACCTATTATATATATTATTAAAAATACATTGTCTTGCAAATAATTTCAAACACCATTCATGCATAAAATACATAAATAAACAATGGACGAGAAAGATGTGCAAGAAAATAATTTGACAATAGTATAACAATGAATTCAAGGACAAGATACAATCTTAAATCAATTGCTTAAAGAATAGAATATTATATTACCAAATTAAAAAAACATAGATATTTTTGATGTTATAAATCTTTTATACTTCGCAATCAATCTTGCTTGTATATATATAATAATAATAATAATAAACTTCAACTTCTCTCTTCTTTCTAAGCAAATTGCATTCTTCAACAATAATAAAATCTTAATCCAATTCCAAAAATCTTGGAAAGATATTCTCAAATCCATCTTCTTTGTTTGCCACCCAATTGTCATACAATCCCATTTCATGTACAAAAAGATTGAGGCTATGAAAAGAAGACACGGTGCAATAGAGAGGGGGTACAACATGGACACAACAATTAGTCACATTGGATTCCTCATCTACAGCTTTGTTCAGGTAGGTGTTACAATAGGGGGTCCCAAAGCCGCGGAACAAGGTTGGTTATTGTGTCGCATTAAGAAAGTGGGTAAGGCCGCGGACACTTGTCACCGCCATGTGGCCCAACCGCGAAGGCGACACGTGGAGGCGAGGTTATTGGAGGGCTTGGCAGCCATGGACTGGCTGCGACGACCGCGCTTGTGCGTGTCGCAGTGACGCTGGCTCTGCCACCTGCATAGCCCACTCTTGGGGCGTGCTTATCCTTGCACCAATATCCCCTCCAATGCTGCCCCATTGCCCTATAAAAACCACCTCCAGTTACATTGCCTTCAACAACATCACTCGGACCCAATATCTCTATTCACAATCGTCGTATATTTGTATGCACATTACTACTAGGAAACGGTGAAGGATCACGAAACTTTTCGGTGTGCCGGAGGTGAGTTCCCATCGATCCTGCATTTTGCTTTGGGTGCGGTTGTGTCGCATGCTGTAAGTCTCGGCCACCGTAGGATTTTCGTGTTGTTGTGAGTTTGTGGAACGCTAGGTCAATGTTGCTTGGTTGACAGTTTCGTAGGTGATTTGCGATCTGCCTGACTCGTTTTCTAGATGTTGAGAATCTCTGGAGCGTAATGTGGGATAGTTGGGACACATTTGACTTTTTCTGTAGGGTCGATCTGTCGATGGGGCTCTGGGTTTCAGATGTGTCTCCGTAGAGGAAGTTCTTCTGTATGTTTGTTTGTGATTGGATCTGCTTTTGGGATCGACGAGCACTGCGAGGATTATTTCTCCAGCTAAAGAACTTTCCGATCGTCAAATAATTGTGATGATTTTTCTACCTTCACTGTGAAGGGGGGTGGAAAAGGGCTTAGTTATACGTTGGTGCAAGTAGATCCGTACATCGCTTTCTCCCAGTTAGAGTCTTTGTTTGTCACGCATGTTTGGGATCGAGGATATTTGAAACATACAGTGGTCTAACGTAGAGATTTATTAACAACAATGCTTCCATTTCCTTTGCAGAGAGTATATAGAAACTATCAACAATCATGAATCAGTACGGAACAGGAGACAACGTTATGTCCTCGGGACAGCAAGATACTGGCCTCGTTGGCACGGGCACAGGTAATGAACAATATGTCCTTGCAGCGATTTAAATCACTGCTTCCTGTGGATTGATGAAGCACGATCCTCAAAGGTTCTTTTTGTTTTCAATGCGGAACCCCTCGCAATCTTTGGTATAGCTTATTTGTTCTCGCTAACGACCATTCTTCTGATGGTGTAGGACATCGCGATGAATACGGCAATCCGAGGCAAGAGGGTATAATGGACAAGGTGAAAAATGCCGTAGGCATGGGCCCGAGTTCAGGAACCGGCTACAACAACCAGTCTGGTTATGGCAATTACGGTAACCCGAGGCAAGAAGGTTTGGTGGACAGGGCAAAGGACGCCGTGGGCGTGGGTCCAAATTCAGGAACCGGCTACAATAACCAGCCTGGTTATGATAGTTATGGTAACCGAAGGCAAGAAGGATTAGTAGACAAGGCGAAGGACGCTGTGGGCATGGGTCCGAACTCAGGAACTGGCTACAACAACCAATCTGGTTACGACAGTTACGGTAACCGAAGGCAAGAAGGTTTGGTGGACAGGGCGAAGGACGCCGTCGGCATGGGTCCGAATTCAGGAACTGCCTACAACAACCAGCCTGGATACGACAATTATGGTAACCGAAGACATGAAGGATTGGCAGACAGAGCGAAGGATGCCGTCGGCATGGGCCCCAACTCGGGCACTGGCTATAACAATCAGCCCGGGTATGACAACTACGGTAACCCAAGACGCGAAGGAGTTGTAGACAGAGCCAAGGATGCCGTAGGTGTGGGGCCTAACTCAGGTTACAACAATCAGCCTGGATATGACAACTATGGCAATCGTGAGGGCATTGTGGATAAGGCGAAGGATGCGGTAGGCGTGGGTCCGAATTCAGGAACTGGCTACAACAATCAGCCTGTTTATGACAGTTACGGTAACCGAAGACAAGAAGGATTGGTAGATAGAGCAAAGGATGCCGCCGGCATGGGCCCCAACTCGGGCACTGGCTATAACAATCAGCCCGGATATGACAACTACGGCAATCGTGAGGGCATTGTGGACAAGGCGAAAGATGCCGTAGGTGTTGGCCCCCACTCGGGTACTGGCTACCACAACCAGCCCGGCTATGACAACTACGGAAACCCTAGGCAAGAGGGAATCGTGGATAGAGCGAAAGACGCCGTAGGGATGGGACCAAACTCTGGAACCGGCTACAACAACCAGTCTGGTTATGACAATTATGGTAACCCAAGGCACGAAGGCATGCTTGACAAGGCGAAGGATGCCGTTGGTATGGGCCCCAATTCCGGGACTGGCTACAACAACCGGCCAGACTATGACACCTATGGGGACCGAAGGCACGAGGGAATTGGTGACAAGGTGAGGGATGCAATCGGCACGGGCCCGAACTCCGGATATGACAGCCGCACACCCACCGGTACCGACGCTTACGTGCATGGCAACCATCCTCCCGGTATGCAAGACAGAATTACTGGCGTGAACGAGCCCTCGATTTTAGGTGGACGAGAGAATGTAGACCGCCATGGTTTGGGATATGACGATCGCCAACATCACGGTCTGCTAGATAATGTTCCTCTTGAAGGTGAACATATTCCTGAGACTATGCTAGGCGAGCGTCGTGTTGAACCTGGATATGATATGTCCAAGGGTGCCGGACATCATCGTGAGTCTACTGTGCTATATCTTTGTGCAATTGTTTTGAAGTTTATGCAGCTCGTTGACCTCTGCTAAGTTGATGTTTCATGCTTTTGGAAAATTGGCGATTCTGCTGTTGTGGTAGTGCTTATGCTTGTGTTAACTTGATTGATTGTAATGTTCTGTGGATGCAGTTACTGGTCTTGGCCATCACGGTCACGAGAGCGGTGTTACTGGGTTGGGTCAGCACGATCACGATAGCGGTGTCACTGCATTGGGCCATCACGACACTGATTACAATGAGAGGAGGGGGAAAGGATTCGAAGACCCGATTGATAACAGAACTGGACTTGGATCAGACTACGATACAACTGAGACCGGAACTGGTTATGGTGCCACTAATACTGGTGCTGCACCCCACAAGAAGGGAATCATAACCAAGATCAAGGAGAAGCTGCACCACTAGGGAAGGAAGCGTAGTGGTCTATCATGTAAAAGAAGATTAAGTTTCTTGCAGAAACATCTGGTGTAATTTTTGTTTCATGAAATGTGAATATTTGAGTGTTTGTTAATAATCATTGTGCTATTTCAGTGATTGTTCAAAACAACTACGAAATTCGAAATCATTGAATGAATTCTCGGAATTAAATTATGGTTTAGTGACTGTCATGAGTGTCATTTGCTCTTTCTGCTCCGTTTTTACAGTTTGATTTTGCGTAGATTTTTGCAAACTGTTTAAAGGCATATACCTCAACGATGTTCCGATTCTGTCTTTTAAACAAAAGCAGCGTTTTTATGTATCTGTCGCCGCTTCTGATTTGGTTTATGTGAACTTTTTTGCTCCATGGACCTACAAAATTGATGGACTCTTATGTTAATGATTTTTTTTTGTATATCAAGGGTGTTATCAGTTGGATATAAGCAAAACCTGTAAGCCCTAGTAAACTTTGAATCGTAGGAAATCTTCACCTTCACTAAAACCTCCCGAAATTCACTTAGCACATAGCACTTTTTTTTGTTCGATGCTAGCCTATTAAAGAGTGATAAACCAGTTCTAAAGTCACTGTTTAAATATGTTAATAGAAAGAATTGCGACAGCATAATTTGTAATGATATGAACTTAGAATGGGAAATAATATCTTCCTTGATGATATTGATAAATAATTATGAATCACTACAGATACTTATGCTTTAAGATACAAAGATTTCATGAAGCCTCTACAAATGTTACATTTTGAAAAGAATACCGATTTTTCACCATTTAATACAATTGAGCGGAGAAATATCATAATCAAATCTTTGAAGTAAAATGATATCTGTAAAGTGGTTATTTGAGCGGTTTATCATTTTAAAAAAATCAAAGAAAAACTAAAAAGCTGAATTGTGGTAAGAATAGAAGTACATGGTTTTTGAATAAATGTATTTTTTAAAGAATAATATATTTGGCTGCAAAAAAGGACATTCAAAGATTCTACATGATATTAGTATACTTATCCATAACTTTTACTGTCACCACTTTCTAAGAGAGTCCAAAAAAATCACAAGAGACTCTCTATTTTGAAGACTTTACCATCAATGATTTTTGGATGCTAATGAGTTGATAGAATGCATGTGTTTATACAAAAGTGTTTTGTGACTGAATTTGCAATGAATAACATTCGTGAAGGAAGAGTTCATGCTTTGCCATTTTAACACAATAACTTCTGTTGAAAAAGTTGAATTAAACTTATAAAGCTAGTATCTTTGTTATATGATGTCAAATGAACTCAAAGTTTTAACAATTAATCTATTTTGAAAGTATTCTTTTGATCCTAAGAAGAAATATTTAGCAACAATAGGTTCTTTTGTACTCTCTTTTATAAACTTGTCGGCCAACATAGATCTAATGATTCTAACTCTCTAAACTGAATAGCTTCTATTTATTAGTGAGACTTCAACTTCTTAATTAGACTTCAAGTCATTTAAATTCTTGTCTATGAAATTAATTGTTGCATTTATCATCCATTAATGTTATTATCAGAATAGCTCTTTAACTTATTAAAAAAATCTCCAAGTATTATACTTGCTACCTTTACACTTTTCAACATTTTTAAAATCAAGTTTGGTTTTTTTCCATCTTCTACAACCAAAAATATTATCTAGTGTGTGTCTACTTTTGTGACAATGTTCAATAATTTTAAGGTTATCTTATACATTCTTAATTTATTTTTTTATTCAATTTTTCACAATAAAGCAGTCATACATTTTTTTCTACTTAGTATCTAGTTTTAAATTGTAAAGGGATTCCTAACTTGTTGATCATTTTATTATAACAACAATTTTTCTTTTTTTCATTAGAAGTGTAGGCTGTATTATTTGCATTTATTAGATAATTGTAGAGCTAACATTTTCTTTTTTTACTCCCTTATAGTCTATAAAACCTGATTTTATGTCATGTTGCAATGTAAAAATATATATATATATATATATATATATATTGAAATTACATAATCACTTACTTCAACAAAGCCAACCAATTTCAATCTTGTACTTCAATGTCTATCATCATTTCACAAGCATGGAAAATCTGATCGAACATTATTGGAAAATAATAGCGTGTAGACAAAACCCCCAGACGACGTATACGAGCTGGAGGTGGAGCAATTTATTGTCATTCTTGAAAGACCAAAGACTTTAGTACTAATATTTCTGCCAGGACCAACTTTCAGAGGCAACTGCAAGCATTCAATATTGATTGAATTGGAAAGAACGCAAAGGGGACTTCTCTAGAACATGTCACTGGTTAAGTTAGAACCATTAATGGAGCTTCACAAAAAGTATCGGTAGGACTGGAATCTGAAACATTATCACACATGCCCCTGTAGCCAGATGCAAAAGACGCCACGCATATCCTGACTCGTACCATTTCATCTTTGGAGTGGAGTAAAGTCTTCGCAGACATTAAAACCTGATTTCATTTCCAGGCGGCAGGACCACCGATTGCGTCGATGGTTTCTGCCTGCAGTGAAATCATGGGGATCCACTGTAAGAGAAAATTGTCATTGAACATAAAAATCTCCACTGAGCTGTTGCACTCCTAGAACGTTTCAGGGGTTTACTCCAACACTCGGGGTGGTCTTTAAAAAGTCACGGTCGTATGAGTACATCACTCTGACGGAAAATTGTCAAGTAACTTCATCATAACAACTTGCTCGAAAAGAAAAAAATTGCGGCTTCACGTTGCTAAACCTGCTGCCAGCAATTGCCACACGTACGGCTGAGATAATCATGACAACTCGATAGAATGCATAATAACTCCATTTCTTCCTGCTGAATTCCTTCCCCATCTTCCCATGCGAGGTTCCTGTCCAAACACGTTGATGAATGAGTCACTTGGGTTCAAATTGTCCAAGCAAGCATACACTTCACAGTAAATTTGTGAAAACAACTGACTTTTGACACTATATTCACTTAAAATCTGTTGCCAATTCTGAACCATTCCAAGCTCTACATGAGATGGCTAGGAACGAATTAACAAGAATGCACTAAAAGAAAAAAATGGAGCAGATCCAATATCTATAAATTAGGCAGGAGCTAGGCAAGGCTTTCAAAAGAAAGCTGACATACCTGGCCAGTACCCGCAAGGAGGAAACGGCCACTATGTGAAAATGCTAAGGAGTTGACAAATCCTTTCTGTAAAATAAAGTCAGATCCAAATGTCCATTTAGTGTCACAAGAAATCTTTGTTAGATTCACAAAAGAAATGAATCATAATAGACATCCACGAGAAGAGGAAAGGCGCTGGTACGTTTACAACTGGAATAATACGAATAGGTAAATTACCACTGGCAACTTGTGAAGAGGTTTAAGGACACGGTTTGTATCCTCAAGGGCCCAAAGTTGCACGGTACCATCCCCTGCTCCAGATGCTGCCAAGTCGCTAGCTCTACATACTGCTACTGCTCCAACCCAGGACTCTACTGCACCAACCTCAGAGGGAACAGAATCATCTTTGATATAGCCTGCTTACATAAAATGTTCATAATTGTTAGAAAACGCAAGCCAGAAACAAGAAACTAAAACGACAATAACATGCAGCTTACTTGATAGTTGTTATTGCGTACTGATGTATTGATTACAGCTTTACAAGTGAAAAACGATTATACCCAGTCACGAACGAGTACAGGAAAATAAACTACATTAAAAGTATCACAAAGACGAGTGCAGTTAGAAGTACCATTGTCATTTCCATTCGCCAAAGCTAGAGTACTGGATTGCTCTGTAGGCATCTCTCCATTAGCTAAATCTCCATTCGTATGATGTCTTTTTGTACTCCCATGTGCACCATGAGCTAAGAACACTGGCTTCTTCTTTAAAGTGCTCCATAGAGATACACTGCCGTCATCTGAACCAGACAAAAACTCTCCATTCGTAATAAAACAGCAGCTTTCAATGTGAGCTTGATGACCTCTAAACACAAGTTGCGATTCCTCTGGAACCTGTCGCACAGAACACGAATCCGTTACTAACAAGAGGTAGAAGACCCCCAAAACTAAAATCTAAATCCGCAATACTCAACTTCTTAGACAAACTTGCTGGCAAAAAATCCTATTGGCAAAACCTGGACGCCAGTCACATAAAGCCACAACTTAAGGAACTAGGGGGAAACAAAAAAGGATACATGATTCCAAAGTTCGTATCAACTCAGTCTTCTCAAGAAGAAATCTAGGCAAGCGACATATGAATGTACCTTCCACAGTCTAAGAGTTCGATCACGTCCACAAGAAAGAATGCGTTCTTGACGAAGACAATCTATTGCAATGACATCACTTTGGTGTCCGTATAGAGTGTCAATGTAGGAACGATCCTCCACACTCCACAACTTGATAGTGCGATCTAAAGAACTCGACATAAGCTGTTGTGTACCCTGTCTAAACGCCAAACCCGTAACGGCACCTCTATGTCCGTTAAATGCCTGTACATACGAGACAAGTTCAAAATTGAGGTTTACGGAAACTTCAAAATTACAGAAAGACGTGTTCAAGTCCACGAAACAACATCTCAAAAACCTCAGAACATGAGCTTGAAAAGAAAAGGTCTGTAGACACTGCCACCCACACAAAATAACCCCCCATTATCCAAACGCGCACTCCGTTTCAGTAGATCGAATACTGGAAATGACCTTATAATAAACACGGAACCAGATCATACCTGAAGATGTTGACGAGTACGAGTATCCCAAAGATGTATTGCTCGATCAAGACCTCCAGAAGCCAAATAACGGCCGTCAGAACTCACTGCCAATGCAAGTATATGTCTACTTCCTTTCCTACCCGCTTTTTTAATTGTACTTCCTTGTACTAATCCCCCATTTGCAGTAGATGGATCTACACTATTTCCGGGAAACTGATACTTATCACTTGTCCCGGTTTCAACATTCCATTGGACGATCATTCCATCTTTAGAAGCAGAAAACCCTAATGTGTCGTCATCCGAAATACAAATAGCCGTCACTGATTGTCGATGTCTCCTGCCTACTGCTTTTCCTTCTGGCACAACCGCGGGTTGCACAACCCTGAAGAGACATCCAAACAACCTCAGTAACAGGATATCTTATCATACTGTTGTGGGCGTATAAAAAAGCACCAACTACAAAAGAATTCAAAGCTCCAACCCGTTATATTTCAAAGCCATTTTCCATGTGGAAAGCAAGCCAATACATAATCTTAGCGGCAAACTTCCAGCGTACCACAATGTCAGCAACTAGCAACAAGAAATTCCAGAAAAGTCTGGATATCCTGTATACAAAAAAACTGAAATAATCTTCTAGTCTGGTATAAAAAGAAAAAAAAGAAAAAAAACGGCCAATACAATCACCTCGAAGCCAATTTACGCTGCACGCGACCACTCTCTTCAAGCTGCTCTTGTTGCAATAAATCCGCAACCATGCTATCACGAGCTCCCATACGCTGATCTGTTGTCTCGCCATCGATATCATCCTACACGAAATATTGCCGGTCAAATTGGCATACTTAATAAACCAATGTATCCTACTACTCCCCTGCTCTCAGGAAAATACTATAGAAGATATAAAAGAAATGACGGTGAACCTAATTAATGCACTAGAGTGGAAATATTAGCAATTCATATTCAACAATATGTATTCAACTCACAGCTTGCAGTCCAATACTAAGCACTATTGCAGAACAAAACTCAACAAGCGAACTAAATCTCTCTCGATAAAATTCTCACAGAAATGTAGAGATTGTAATAACTAAAGCTAAGAAGATTTTGATTCCTAAAAAAAATGATTCGATGTCCACATCATACACTGAGGGGACATCAAATAATGGGAAGAATTCGAAAAATGAATTAAGAAACCACACACCTCAGCATCAGCTGCAGCCTGTCGAGTACGTTCAAGGTAAGCCCTGGCAATCCTCAACCTCTTCTCATCAGCTGTTTCTAAATCTACCTCCTCTTCCTCCTCTTCCGAAACCGGAGCCTCCCCCCCATTCCCAAACTCCTCATCCTCTTCCTCGCTCAAAATTTCCTCGTCCCTTTTATTTCTCACAGCCGCGTTCACGCCCCTCTCTTCAGCTCCCTTCACCTTCCGCTTCTTGCCGGCATCCTTCCTCCCGCTAGGTTGCGCTCTTTTCCTCACCTTCGCCATTTCCGTAAGGCTGAGGAGGATTCTACACTTCTACCATCAGACGGAAGAGCGCAAGCTTGCCCTCACCGAAAAAAAAAAAAAAAAAAAAAATACAGAAACTACAATAATTCGAGGGATAACAACGCCTGCAATTCGCAACTCGCAATTCGCGCAGGAGGAGTTGCTACTGATACAACCCTCCGGAACAAGCGATGACTATGATCATCGAAGGTCGGCTGTGGCAATCGCTGTAGTCTGCGTTTGCAGGGTTTAGGGTTTTAGGGTTCGGAAACGGAGACGGAGGTCCCCGTCTGTTCCCAACGTTCTCGACATTGCGCACCCGACAGATTTCATTCGTTATTGATATAACGGATGTCATCCGTCTGAGGTTTGAGCATGGAACTTTACAAGTGTCTGCAGCCTACCACCACCTTCGAGCCCTTGGCGAACAGCGTTTGAATAACGTTGTTCTCAATTAAATTCCATGAGACATTCTTAAAATTTCACAGGTCAAATACTCTACAAATCAAACTGTTCTATTTATATTTTTTAGTTAATCTTTAAAAAAGGTATGTAAACCCGAGCCTGATCTCAGAATTTCGTTGAAATATTCATGATGTTAATTCAATTGAAAAATGTTGAATATTATGTGAACCACAAATAATTGTTACAATTTTTATTAAATATTATGTTTCATGAAGTTTCATGTAATCTATAAACTCAGGGCCACTTCACACCATGGTTGTTTGGTCGAGTAGACCTTAGACAACTCCACTTGAAATTGGGTGAAAAGCCAATGTAAAAGTTCATAAAAATATAATAAATATGAAAAATGCTTGTCTGAAAAAAACAAAATCTTGAAAAACTGAAAATTGAGTTTCTATTCCTATCTGGTCCAATTTATTGGCAGCACTTTATTGCAGTTTTGGCACTTTATGTCAGTTTAATTTACTTCTACATATTAAATTTCATGCACCAACTTTTAAGCATATTTATCAACAACCATGATCTTCACTTAATATAAGAAAAAGCATGTGTTGGTTTCTAAAAACCAACAAAAACGGCTTCATATCCATTGTACATATCTTCCAGCTCCTTATTCTGTAAGTTCGTAAAGTCTTAATATCATTTTAAAAAATAACCATTAAATAAATAAAAGTTTATAAATAATGCATTTTTAGAATATGATTGTATATCTAAAATTAGACAGTAACTAATTTATAATTGTGATTTTGGGAATCAAATGTATTAGATAAACAAAACAATTATTCTACATGATAAGTAGAGATTGGTAAATGCTTTTGAAAACTAGAGAATACATGTTTATACAAAACTTTCTAACCATCTTCTACTAAGTCCATAAGAGAAATACATTATTTCTGAAAACATTTAATAACCAATTCAAATAGATTAGATTTGTGTATTTTTTTTTTTAATGAAAATTAATCAAATATTAATATGTTTTATTGTGAACTAAAATTTTGCATGTGTATGAAGCTAGAATTTACCTTAAATTTAAAAATACACCACTCAAAACAATATAACTTCTATTCTAAAACATAACAATCTGAGATGATATGCTGCTATTGTTGTTGTTGTTGTTGTTGTTTTTTTTTTTTTTTTTTTTTTAAATCGATGCTGCAATTTGACATTGGAACTGCAACTTTTCACAGCATTTATTAAAAAAACAAAGCACTTACTTGAAAATATAAAGTTACTACAAATTCAAAATGTGTGAAAATTAGATAAACGAAGATTAAATGTAGAAGGTGAAAGAATAAAATCACCCTTTAGTTTTTATTATCAATGGCTATTTTAAACCAAATCTTAGCGAAAAAATTCTGTATAATATTCAATTCCATCTTCAATTATTATAGCAATAGTTCAAGTACACATATTCTATAATATTAAACAATCCACTAGACAATATAACATGAAAAAAATTGTTGCAATTTATTTGTTTTTAATTTTTAAAAATACAAATTGTTCAGTATGCATTCAGAGAACAACTTATTACACCTCTAAGTTTTAAATTTTATTTATTAAAAAATCATGAGTAATGTACTTCAAATTATTTTATTGAAGAAATTTAATAAAAATCCACAGATTGATTTTTCTGTTTTTTAAAATAAGCATTGTGCAAAGAAATCATATATATATATATTACACAGCGACTTGGAAAGCGTCAAATACTCACAACTGAATGATTTTAACGTCGCTAGGATCACATGTCGCGAACACTTGCTTGAGGTTGGTGGAAGAATTATAAACAGGACTATTGTTCACACCAAATTTGCTTCTCAAAAGTGTACGAATAAGTTAAAAATCTAATGCATAATATAATTAATCCAGTAGAAAGAAAAAAAAAATTCTCTTCACCAAGTTTGCATATTCGGTGACTTTCAATAAAAATGATGCCCAACGAATTCCACGCAATGTCGTCTACTGGTTTTGGAGAAAAATTACATATTAGATTCATTCATCCACACAAAGCTATCCATCCATCCATGGACGTGGTCAATGCGTTACGATGAGGATTCTTGGCCGCGGCAGCGGCAGCGGCTGCAAGCGTCAACACAGATGCCGCCACGCGGGAGCGTCATCCAGAAGGGGTCCCGTGATCATCGCAGCAGCAGCTGCAGCGCTGCGACTCGACGACTCCAATCAATCGGGGAATTTCGAAGCGCCTATCTGCTGCCGTCACTAAGTTTGAGAACGGATTTGGACGTCGTTT
Organism: Physcomitrellopsis africana; assembly: GCA_036785485.1. Taxonomy (NCBI): domain Eukaryota; kingdom Viridiplantae; phylum Streptophyta; class Bryopsida; order Funariales; family Funariaceae; genus Physcomitrellopsis; species Physcomitrellopsis africana. Next base: position 207,463 of record JAWRVF010000190.1, on the reverse strand, counting down.
CTGGCACTGGGTGCTTTCGGAATTCTGCTCCGGTCAGCGTGAGTCGTTGTTCTTCTCAGAGCCTTTGGGCCATTCCGTTCGTACTGTGGCTCGGCGAGCGTGAAGCAGGCTTCGCCGCTGCGTTGGGTTGCATTGTGCGGCGTCGCGAGGATTTCTCGTCCTCTACCTCGGACCACATTTGTCGTGGGTTCCGAATTCGGCATCTTGTTTGCTTTGGTGCGTGCCGTATCTGTTTGGATTGAATTGTTCTTGATTGAATTCTTTGATTCAACCAATTCAACAGTTTTTTTTTTTTTTTTTTTTTTTTTTTTTTCCCCAGGTGGTAGTGATCATCTTGCTTCAGGCCACTTTCGTACGAGAAGGTTTGGAGTTGTGTAATAGCTGGGCAGCACATTGGGAGTATTTGTCTTCGTGATTCAATTCGTAGCTTCTTTCATGCTCCAGGACAATCTCTCGGACCTAGGGTTTTGGGTTTCTCGCTTCTAAGCTCTGGTTTCTGCTCTTGTGGCTGCAAAGCTCAACATTCCCCGTTATATTTTTTTGAAAGAGACTCAGGAATGAGCTCCATCGTGATTTTAGCAGGCTCATCAGAGTTTTAGCTATGGCGGAAGCTTCGACTCTATTCGCCGCGTTGCCTGTTGTGCCCGCTTCTCCTTCTTCGTCTTGGACCCAGTGCAAAGTGCAATGGCAGAATGGGATATCCTCTGGTAACGCGGGTTATGAAACTGCGGCAATTTCCATGAAACCCATAAAATTTTCTAAGCAGCTCACGGATCTGACAAGACAAAGTCGTCTACAAACCTTGCCAGGTACTTCGTCTACGTTGGGAATTTTGCCAGGATACTTAATGTATCTGTCATACACGACGTACTTGTTACAAACCTGACGTGATTTGGCCAGACACATCTTTCAATTTCCAAGAAATTAAGATACGTTTCTGTCGTGACTCTTTTTGAACCATGAAGGAATCTCGTAATCAAATTATACTTTCACAGATGCAGTTTGTGATGGATGCTGTTACGTTGCAGGTGGTCGTTTGAGACTCGGTCGTCTTGCTCGTTGTCCTCGGGTTCGTGCAGTCTTAGCTAGTGATCCTCCGGTTGCAAGAGATGATGCGGAAGGGGTACGTTAATTTTTTCCTATATTTTGTACACCCTAGTATCAATCAAAACTACACGGGAAATCTTATGTAATCAGTTAAATGTCTGGTTTCATATGTAATGGCACAGGGTTGTAATTATTACTTAAGCACATGCACCATTGCTGGAGTTTGAGCTGGACTCAGGATTTTTGGTTAATTGTTTCTGGTTTGATTTCGCGTGTGCACTTAAATGAGCGGTAATGGACTGGACAAGTAAAAGCTTACAGTTAGGACTGCCTGGATGCAGAGTGGTAACAGGCAGAGCGTGTCTGTGATATTGCTTGCTGGTGGCAAGGGCACACGCATGGGAGTAAGCCTCTTTGTTATCTTCACTGTATATAACAGTATCTGTCTACACAGGCTTATGTATGTAGTTAACTCTAAGTAGCAAAATGTGAATAGTGGTTAGCTTTTTCTTCGATTCAATGTGTAAAGAGGCAAGTTGTACTCACCCGAATGACTCTTTGCATTTCCAGGCCAATATGCCGAAGCAGTATTTACCTCTTCTGGGTCGGCCAATCGCACTACACAGGTATCTTTTAAGATTTTTAACTGTGGCGATACATCATGGTTTTATTCTGTTCGTTTCTCGTTGTGTAAAAGTTCACTTATTACTTGTGGTTGAATTTCTGTGAGAATGAGTGGAGTGACATCATGTACAAGCACTGTATCAGTTATTTAACTGGTCCAAGAATCTCAGTACTGCACGTTAATCCACTCTTTTATGTGCAGATAATGAAGATTTCTCCTTTTGGCAGATTTCTTATGTGTTGAGCTTTCCTAAATTTTTTTCTTGCAGCTTTCAGACATTTGCTCATATGATTGAAGTTCTGGAGATAGTAGTGGTCTGTGATCCTTCATACCGGGATGTTTTTGAAGGTTTTTTGCATTCTTCCCTGGATTCTAAATACAAACCTTTTATGCGTACATGCGACCTGCGGCTCTCGATGTGTTGACATTCATAAAGTCATTGCGGTTCTCTTTGAAACTGGTTGTTTAGATTTTTCTGGATTGATGTCATTGCAGGCATTTGTGCTTCTAACCACCTTACGTGTGCTGCAGAGGCTGCTAAGGACGTTGCTGTACCTGTTAAGTTTGCCATGCCAGGAAAAGAAAGACAGGATTCTGTACGAAGTGGCTTAAACGTATGAACTTGGCCAAAGAGCTACCTTTTCCTGATCAAGGGTGACGGTAGCTAATATTCACCACACATGCACATATTCAGAAAAACTCTGGTCATCAAGGAATTTTTGGATTACCTCAAAAATACAGTGGAAATTTTTTCACCACACAATTTTGAGACGCAACTTTATTATACATATGCGTATGTAATTGCTATTGTGTGATTGAGTAAGTGGTGCACCGTTTATCACCTGATATTCAAACGAGTGTATGAAGATCTATGTGAGTGTCTTCGAATAAATGGATTCGACACAAACTGTGCAGGAAATTTCTAATTCTGCCAAGCTCGTGTGTGTTCACGACTCTGCTCGACCTCTCGTGCTGGTCAAGGATATCCGCAAGGTCATCAATTATTACTCGTCCTTGAAGCTGGAATTTTTCCAGAATGTCTTTTATGCAGCTTCTCACTTTCTTTCTCGTCGTAAAGTTAAAAAAGAAGCCATTTTCTTTCTTTCTTTCTCACATATAATCTATCATCTGAGTGTTACAGGTTCTGAATGATGCTGCAGTTCATGGTGCTGCGGTTCTTGGGGTGCCTGTGAAGGCCACCATAAAAGAGGTCATTTTATTTCTTCTATTCTCATCATTTATTCTTCTGTTGAAGTTTCGTCATATACCAAATCCGACCGTGCCATCGTGTTTTTTGAACAGGCAGCAAGTGACGGTTTCGTCACAAAAACACTTGATAGAAAGTATTTATGGGAGATGCAAACTCCGCAGGTAACGCTCAAACTCATGACACCGCAGTAATGGATTTAGGTACCTTAATTTCTCTCAAGTTTCAGGTATGTATGCTCGTATTTGTGTTAGTTGATTCCCTTAAGAAGAGAATAAGCTAGTAGGGATCACGAAGTTAACAATGTTGTGCATTTCAATGCTAGGTAATTGAACCGGATCTGCTGCGGAGAGGCTTCGAGCTGGTGGAGAGGTACGAAATAGCCTTGGAGACATTCTTTAAAGTTTTTATTGGTGATATTTGAGAAAAGGGTTTGTCGTCTGCGTGCTAGGATGAAGCTGACGCTCTAGATATAATGCGTGTTTGCACATCATGGCAGGGAGCATTTGGAGGTCACAGATGATGTGTCTATCGTGGAGCACTTGAAGCACCTGGTCTTCATCACAGAAGGCTCTTACACAAATCTCAAAGTACATTTCATCTTCTGTTATGTTGGACGTCTTGGTTCTAGTGCTGTGCATTATATCTTGTTATTATTCCCTGGGTAGTGATGATATATATTTGCATTTGTTTTGGGTGTGGGACAGGTTACTACCCCCGACGACCTTCTAGTTGCCGAGAGGATACTGCATCAAGGAACCCCGGCAAGTGTGGTATCAGTCTGATGCTGAAGCTGCAGGACAAGGTTGTAAATGATGTCTCAGGTACCAGACAGGTCTGTCTGTGAGCATCCAAGTATGCTCCCAGTATTGTAGACAGCAGCATTTCAGCTATGTATCACCATTGTATGAGTACACCTTCCGGACAAAAAGGCTGGCAGGTCTGGTTAATTGCTCTAATTCACGGGAATAGTAATGGTTGGGGAGTTGTATCCTTTGCAATTACTGAATTAACTGCAATAGAAAATATTCTGGCTGCTTCAAAATAAAGCCGAAGAATGAACTTACTGGTTGATAGTTGCGGCCTCTCAGCTGCACGTGTCATCCACATAGCTTAGAGTAGCTTTAAGCTGAGGGTCATTCTTGTTTTTGGAAGCCTTGTGGCAGGATTGGAAACAGCAATTCACTGTAAAACTAGTAACGGGCGCTTTCCCTTCATTTATTTGTATGTCTTTGGCTTCAAGCTTTCGTTCAGGGTTTGTGTATTGAGTTGTGGTTACATGGTCGTTGTCACCTAGTGATTAGTCTTAATTAGAGTGATGTGCGAACCATTTCTCGATTTCTTTTTCTAGGGGGTTTATCACAGGCACGCCACTAAAATCACCTGGTCTTCATCTTCGTACCCTATCTGTTTACGAGGGCGACGTATTTCGAAGGTGTGCTCATCTTAGATTCTGTTTTTGGAAATTTTCCGCAATTATGTCTGTAGCTTGTTGCAGTTCATGTGCACAGCTGGCTGAATGAATTCTTGGGGTTTTAGGGATTGTTTTGAAATTAAACTTAGTGAAAGAATCAATTTCTTTGTTGAAATTTCTGTGGTAAGGAATAAAGGTCCTTAATAATCCTCGCAATTCAGTTAGATTTTCAAGATTTCAACTCCTTTGTTCGGAGATCGTAATAAAAATGATATAAATCTTGCATGTGAAGCCGCTGCAAAGTTTTAAAAAGGGGATCACGTACAGGACATTGGTGTGGTTCTTTTATGTATTACATTTCTTGGGCATGCGGTGGCAGTACGTTGTGTTATTTTCCCACAGTTATTTGTGTATTGTCATTCTCTCGTAAGATCTGCGTAAGATGTACGAATGCTGCCTGGTAAAAGGTGTAGAGAAAACTTACGGGATCTCAAATGAGCCCTACAATCGTCTATAGAAGGTTGTCAAAAGTGGAAGCTTGTAAGGCCTCTTTTGCAGGTGTGGATATTAGCATGAATACGCATTTAAAGACTGCGAAGCTCACTCAAAGAGGAAGGTTCCTTTGGGTCTTTGTCGTTTTAGCACCCATGGCAACAGAATTCAATATTATATATTGCCCAACAGTTGAATCCCGACAAAATTCTTGCTGATGATACATCTTCAGTGAATGCCATGAACCCTAATGGAGATACAGTTTTTAAACTTTGCCAGGACTTAAGTGTCTAGTTTAACCTGCATGTTTATTGTCTTCTGATATGGCTTTGAGGAGTTTAGAAAGCTCAGTGATAATTCAAAATTGAAGCCTAAATTCAGAGACAGACACCCATACATGATAACCTAGCTATGATAATATTGCAGTCGACCTACTCGTTCACACAACGACGATGGCACAAGCTTGATCATTGCAATTATCTGCGCCTAAATCTCAGTGGACGTTTCCACATACTTCCTCAAACCACCGTTACAGGTCACTACGAATCCTCGTCTACTAGATCAGTTTATTGTGTAAATGCAATGTTTAATCTTACAAGTCCCAGAGACTACAATTTGAGATGAAAGAGGATGACAGATTGTTAAGGAAATATTGTTGAAAATATAGGTCCATAAATCAGTCCACTTCCGCTGGATATTCCACATGCTACACCATTCCATGCTCTGCGATAGTAGCTACAATAATCTGATTGTAGCGAAATTCTCAGATTTAGAGCAAAGAAACTTGTTAAAATGCGATCTCCCAAAAAGTCCAACATGCGGGCATGCTGAGCGACACCTGGAAGAATGACATTTTCAACTTGACATACAAGCAACATCCGAACAACGCGGCTCAGCAAGTCTACGGATCAAAGACTGCGCATTACAGCGCCTACAATTTGGCGCAAAAAATGAAACAATTTTCTGTCTTCGGTGCTTGATACCAAGAATCCTGTTTACATCTCAACGCGACATCCACATGTGCTCGCTCTGGGCAGGCACAGGCTGCCTGCCACCTAAGCTTTTATGTACAACTCGATAACCCCCACGGAAGGCTGGTCTTCGTGAGGGGATGCGATCACCCGTGTTTTCACAGCCTCTGTAACCACATCAACAACCGCAGCCTCCACCACATCCGCCACCGCAACCGCCACCGTCAAGAGCGGATCCCAGCAACATGCCACCCAGCAACCCAGCGCCCAGCCCCATTCCGGGGCCTCCCATCATGCTGCTTCGCCTGGGGGCTTGCTGGTAGTAGCTCGACTGCGCATACTGCTGGGGGTAATATTGCTGCTGGGGGTAGTACTGCTGTTGGCGGTACTGCTGCTGAGCGTAGTGCTGTCCGCCTGCTGCCATGGCGGGCATACCCACTGCTGGAGCGGCGTACTTGGCGGCCTCCCCTTCCGACAACACCTTCCCCACCTTCACGGCCACGTTGATCACTCCCTGCCGCTGCCCCGACTTCTTCTGGACTGGGTATGACAACGGCTTTGACCCCTTCGCCTGGGCGTTCACGTCGGAGAGAGGCACGCTGGCAGTCCCGACCAGCTTATTCGAGAGCTTGCTGTGGTGGTAAATCTCCACGGTGATGTTGGCGCTGCCCTGCTCCAGGAGTGTCTCCTCCACCACCAGTCTGACGAGAGCATTCCATGTGGGGTTCACGCCCCCGCCCTTGTTCACCGGCCCGGCAACCTTCATGTGGGGGTAGATCCATGCGACGCAGTAAGGGTCCATGGAGCCCCCCGTCAACTTGACGTTCTTCAAGTCTTGCGCCGATAGCACCGTCACCTCCAACTCCCGCTGCTGCTGCTGAGACCCCATCCTCACAACACTAATTCCTGTCCACTACCGCCTACACAAACTTCCTTCACTATCAGTCCGCTTGGTTATCGAACTCCGATGCAATCACCCAATCCCTGGGCTAAATTCGCCTTGCTCCGACGCAGGAGCTTGTCTTCGGTCCTGCGATAAAACTGTAGTGGAACTGTATCCGTAGAAGCTGAATGAGAACAATGGGAGTGCAGTGCAAGGTGCTGGGACTATATACCGGTTCCGGGGGGAATTTAGGGGGGAGGTGTGGGCGCAAGGGAGGCGGTACGCGTGTCGGCCAGAGCGTGTCGGTGGAAGCGGCGAAGGTCCCACGCCGCCTAGGAGGTTCGAAGAATGCTTCGTGGAAGGAGCGCGTCCGCGCGGCTGCCGACACCGGGTCTTCGATGTGGCCTCGCCTGCATCGACGACGTGTCTCGGCGAAGGATCCAGGCGTCGCTGTTATGGAATCGTGTGGGAAATATCCCAACAATAACATCCGAATAATATCATCCGAGTTGTTACAACTATGGATAATGAAATAAAAATGAGCGTTAGCATGTAAAATTATCTACAATTAAACATGAATGACATGCTATTACAAATGTTAAGGTTTAGCTTGTTAAAAAATGTTTATGTAGTATGAAAGTGATATTGCTTTTATTATTGTTGTATTGTATTTTATAACTTATCAAGCATATTGATGTAAAGAGTTAGTTTACAATTTATTTATTTATTTACTTTATATAATAAGTCATTTATAAAATTTTAATAATAGATAATATATATAAATAAGTAATTAAAAAAATAAAAAATAAAAGATTATATATTATTAAAAATCCATAAATATGGCTCTTTTTCAGCTATATAGTAAATAGTATATTAAACATATATATATATATATATATGTATATATATTTTTACATGGTAGCTGAACTACAATACAACACTAGTACCTTAGACTTTGTATTGGAAGTAGTCTTATCTATACTTGGAAGAGAAAGGAGATTGCATCCAATTGCACTCTATATCAAATTTTTTTTTGTCATTATTGTATTATGTATTGTCTTATTTGAGAATGCACTAGATACTTGGCTCTAGAAGGTAAACTTATATATTACAACTAACCAAGAATTTGATAATCTTAATATAATCCTAAATAAATCCTAACTGAATCTTTAATAATCTTAATCAAATCCTAAAAAAATTATCAAGAAATTCTAAAGAATCTTACTAAAATCATAAAAAAATCTTAAAGAAATAAAGAAAATAAAGTCATAAAGAAACCTTATAGAAATCCTAATTAAATCCTAGTCAATCCCTAAAAAATTCCTAAATAAAATCTAATTAAATTTTTACCATATTCTAAGTAAATCATAACAAAATTTAAATCAAGTTTCAATCAAATTTTAATCAATCTTAGTCAAATTCTAATAAAATCCTATTTAAATCTTAGTCAAATCTTAATGAAATCTTAATCAAATTCTAATCAAATACTATATCAAATCCTAATCAAATGCTAAGACAAATCCTAAGTCAAATCCTAATACAATTCTGATATTCTAAGTAAATTTCAATCAAAGTCTAATCCAATTCTAAAATAAATCCTAAGTCAAATCCTAATGAAATCCTAATATCCTAAGTAAGGCCTAATCAAATCTAATAGCAAATTTAAAACGTCAAAAAATTATTAAAATAACTATTAATCTTCATTTAAAATTTGTACACTTCTTAACTTATTAATTATAAATAAGCATACAAAATTTGAAGGTATTTGAATTTACAAATTGGAAGAAAAAGCTCCTAATCTTTTTGAGTATCAGCCGTTTCTTTCTCTAACCTTGGTGTTGATCTTCTAGCATCAGTATCTCTTTTTTGTACCATTCATACACTTTAAAATTTTATAAAAATACAAAAAATTAAATTAATTACCAACTCAAAAAAAAATCATTCCAATCTAATTAGGAAATTATTCAAAATCATTGAAACCCTCACTGACCCTCAAAATCAAATTTTTAAGATTTTAATTCACTTAATTTTTAATAACCTTTGATCTAACCATTGGATTAAGTTCAAATTCATAATAGACATTTAATACAATTATATTCACAAATCCATAAATTTTAATTTGTAGATCTGTTAAAAAATTCACAATATGCTCTAAATTATGAACACACTTTATTTATCAATAACTAAAGTCATTTAAATAGAATCTTTGCATACCTTTTACAAAATCATTATAAACTCAAAAAACTTGAAACTAATGCTCAAAAAACCCTATCAAGTTTGCTTTCAACTCCTATTCTTTAATCAACAAAAGATCTCTCTATTTGTTGTAGGTGCACAATTTTGTGTCTTGGAATATGGTTTCAATCCTAATTCACAACCAGCCCTCCTAAGGTATCAATCCAAGCTTTTTTTAAGTAATTTTTACTAAAAACTATCTTTTACTTTAATCTTAAGATGCATATAGTAGTATTTTTTTTAATCTACCTTGTTTTATCTTATTTTTGGTCCTATAAAATAAATAAAAGTCTTTTTTTATAAAAAGATAATATTAATATTAAATATTTTTATTACCTTTCTATTTATTATATATATATATATATATATATATATATATATATATATATTTAAAAGTAATTTTATTATTTAGTCTTTAATTAAGCTTCTCTATAATATATGTCTTTTTTTACTCTTTTATCCTATAGCCATGTTACAATATGACATCCACCTCCTTTGAACCTACACATCTTCTAAAATGGGCCAAATAAATCATATGCTATTATTGGCTTCATATCATGCCTTCAATATCTTCATCAAATTTTTCTTCATTATTTTTGTTATCCAAATCAAAACCATCTTCTTTTCTTAAAATATTAAAGTCTTTATCAAGATCTTTTATGTTGGATTCTAAATGTCGTTGTTTAAATATCTTTATTCACATTTTAGCAATTGGTATTTTCAACTTTGTTCTATCCAAGTCTCTTAGCAAATAGGTTGTATTACCATAAATAATTATTATTACGTATGGTCTAAATCAAAATTTTGAAACTTTTATAAACTACTATGTTGATTATTTAAGCTACTATTATAGACCAAAATCCAATCATCTTCTTCAATTGTCGTAGGTCTTAATTGATGTTGTTTATCAAGTTAAGCCTTATTTTATATTCTTGTCTTTTTTAACTTTTCTAATGCTATTTTTACACCTTTTGGTCTTTGCTCAAGTTGTCAAATCCTAATAGCTAAAAGTTCTTTTCTTGTCAATCTATCTTCCTATGGTAGCACACTCTAAATTAATACTTTTTCTTCAATTGGCATGATAGGTTTTTAATTTAATATAAGTTCAATAGGCATGTATCCCATTACTAAACTATGAGTTGTTCAATTATTCCACAATACAAATAGCAAAAGTTGAGGCCATTCTTTCGCCTTCCCATTACAAATTTTAACTAATGATTTTATAATCAATAGATGACTATGTTCACTTTTTGCATTTCTTGTTGAATTATAAGTGATAGTTAATGATAACTTAATTCCACACCTTTCAAAGAATTCATGAGCTTGTTAGGGACATATACTCCAAAGGTTTATAGAACCTTTTAGAATATTCTAGAAGCTTCTTAATTTGGTGAAAATTAATTCAGAAGTTTCTTAATTAGTGCAAAGAGCTCAAGAAGCTTTCCAATTATTAGAAGGAGCTCAAGTAGCTTCCCAATTAGTGGAAGGAGCTCAAGTAGCTTCCCAATTAGTGGAAGGAGCTTAAGAAGCTTTCCAGCTGGTAGAAGCTCGTCGAGAAGCTTTTTAGTTTGATAGAAGCTGCTTAGAAAGCGTCTTAGATAGGAGTTTATATAGGGGTCGATGCTGAAGAATTCTTCAATCTCAAGAATGCATCTTTTGCAGTTCTAACTTTTTTTTTTTGATGTTGTTCGTGTATTCATTTGTTTAATTCAAGTTTTTGTTGGTTTCTTCTAGAAACCTTGTCTCAGTTTCAAGTCTTTTGTTTTATATCCTTGTGTCTTTGATAGTTTGTTAAGATTGGTTTCATCTTCAATATCAAAGTTAGATCCTTCTTGTTACAAAGTGGATTACCCTTCTATTTGAAGGCATACTAGCGCTTTAGAGGTTGCAGATTATCTTCTTCTAAACTGATATTTTTTTCATCACAATATTGGAGCTTTGTCCCTCTTGTGAGAAAGTAGATCATCCCTCTCCTTGAAGATCTTAAAGCATTTTAGAGGTTGCAGATTATCCTCCTCTAAACTGATATTGCGTTCTTATAGATTCATTTCTTTTTTTTCTTAGATTGGCTGGAGGTCAAGACATTAGTATGACTAAATCTTTTGAATTCAAGTTAAACGCCATTATAAGTGTTCTTATTTCTTTATATGATAGGACTACGGAGATTAAAGAGATTATTGTAAAACTTCATAATGACGCAACAATTGGACTATAACAATCTAGACTGCATCTACTCCCAACTTTTATACTTGAAGATGTAGTACTACCTATGCTATGCCAAAAAAATCCACTTGTTTGACAATATAAGGAGCCTTGAATTAGTCTTTTGAAAAAATATAATGGTACACTGTCATGATGTAACGCGACTATTAGATGAAAGATTGTGAAAATAGTATATTATAGAAGATCTTAGTTCAAAATATTGTAGCAAATTATCTTAGAAAAATAGATAATAGTAAAAAGGGAGTAAAACAAATGGGTGTTAATGCTGCCTTTTTTACAAATGAGCTTCTATTTACTTTGTAGGGCCATAAGTAAGGCAAAACAAAGTAGACTGGGAAATAAAATGATATAGGCATATATAGAAGAGAGTTAAGAAGAGGTTTCAGAAAAATTTACCACAAAAATCTTGAAATAGATACCCGGAAAGGACCGGTTATGAGCTGGGGTTGAAATCAGACCCCAAGGCACAAAACCACGTGCCTACGGCGGATCCGGAGGGCTTTTGCAGATCGGAGATTGGAGTTAGAGAGTGGACTTGAGAGATTTTGTAGAAGAATTAGTTTTGAGTGATTTGGAGAAAAAATGACTTTGTAAGAGCTTTACAAAGTTAGGATTATATTCGGCATTTTGGGATTTTGTGAAATAAAATAGGGTTGATGTTTTAGACAATTTTAGAAGTTTTGTAGTAGATCTACAGCTAGGAATTTGTGGATTTTTGGATATTGTTGTTGTTAATGTGTGCTGTAAATTTGAGCTGAATCTAACGGTTTAGTTGTATGTAATTGAGATTTAAGTGGATCAAGGTCTCAGAAATTAAGTTTTGAAGGTTAGTTAGGGTTTTTGAGATCTTGAGCAATGTGCCGATTGGATTGGAGTAAATTTTATTTGTGTGGATAATAGACTTGTTTTCCTATACACATCAATGATTTGAGGCTGAATGAATAGTGAAAAAGGGAGAAATCAACACTAGAAGATCAGCATCAAGGTTGGAGAAGGAGGCCGACCAACACCCAAGAAGTTTTTGGGATTTTTCTTCCATTTGGTAAGTTCGATTTCCTTCAAATTTGTTGTGCTTGTTGTTGACTAAGAAACTGAACGGTATACAAAGTTTTAAGTAAGATCAACGATCTAATCAGCAGATATTGGGGTTCTAATTTTTCCTAGGATTGATTTGAATTGGTTACAATTTGGTTTAAGATTTGATTAGGGTTCGGTTTAGGATATAGGATTTGCTTAGGATTCGGTTTAGGGTTTAAGGTTTGCTTAGGAATTGATTTAGGGTTTAGGATTTGACTTAGGATTTGACTAGGGTTTGATTTAGGATTTTGATTAGGTTATGATTTAGAGTTAGACTAGGGTTTGATTCAGGGTTTGACTAGGATTTGGCCAGGATTTGACTTAGGGTTTGACTTAGGTTTTGACCGGGTTTTGACTTAGGATTTGATTTAGATTTTGACTAGGGTTTGACCTAGGGTTTGAATAAGATATGACTTAGGGTTTTAAGATTCTATTTTTAGTATTTTCTAAATTTAGTATTTATATGTTATTTTCTATTATGATTAATGTATGATTCATTTACTCTTCTTTTGTAATTGCTTAAAGATTGGATCAAAGTTTGATTAATATTGTTAAGATTTAATAGAAGTTGTTTAGGATTCTATTAGAGTTGTTAGGATCTTGTTGTTGTGTATTTCCTTTTTGTCTTCCACAGCCAGGTGCCCGGAGCATTCTCGAGCAAAATTGCACGTATTACGACAATGCTATCGAGTTGTAGTTCGGCTATCATGTGAAAAAATTGTACATATATATTTAATGTACAATTCATTATACAGTTAAATGAAAGCTATAATAGTAGGTTTTATTAGTTATAGGATGTGATTAGGTTGCTAATTTAAAAGGGGTCTATTAAAAGGATTATTATTGAGATTTATACAACCTTATTTCTTCTTTTGATAGTGATTTTGAGATTGATTTATATTGATAATAACTTATATATATCTTAAGTCATCTTTGTCAGACATTGGTGACCCTTAAAATCTTAGTTTACTTCTTTTATTTGATACTTAAAGCACAAAGTTTATAAATCTTATAAGAAGAAGGGTTAGAAAAGGGTTTTTAATATAAAAAGGGTAATTTGGCCATTTATATGGATGGATAGAGGTGGATGATAGAAATCTCTATTCTAATTGGCCAAAAATCATGTCCAATAGGCTTCAAGGAGGATGTCCGAGGATTTATCAAGGATTAGGGTTTATTTTTCAAGGAGAGTTAAACATTAGAGGCTAGTATTATAAGATTTAAGTGTAAATTTTGTGTGATTTTTACTTTTTATGAAGAAGTTATAGGCGCTCAAAGTTAAGGTATTAATTTTGGATCTACTATCAGTCTCTTAGATATAACTTGCGCAAACAAAAAGCAATTGAGGATGGGCAACTTAGATCAGAGAGAAAATTTTCTTGGCTATACTTTATGTGTACAGTTCAATGAATTCTAATCTGGGATGAAGGAGTTATTAAGAGTTGAAGTCAGTGCTTACAAACCTAAGGGCAGTAAGTGACCCGCTTATATAGTGGTTGTGATTTGAGCCATATCTTGAGCAATTTGATAAATTTTTGGCTCAAAATTTTCAACAGCATGTATAATTATGTCATAAGACTATACAAAAAAATTTTGTGGCATTAGGATTTTGGATTTGTGAGACATAAGGAAAATAATGTTCAGGTGTCTCTGAACTAGGGTTTTAAGCACTTACTAGGGTTTTTGAGATATTGGACAATTATAAATAAATTTATAGCTGATTCTTCTTTGTAGAAAAATTTAAAAGTATTATCTACACTTTGAAGGAAATTTTATAGAAATTGAATAGTTTGATCAAGAATTATTGAATTCTAAAGTTTAACAAGAAATAAGTCTTTGCGTATGAACAAAGTTTTGAAGGATTTTTGTAGAAATTTGAACCCCTTTTGTACAAACCTACGTGAATACAAGAGGGTTTTATCTATAAAACTTCTCTTTAGTAATATTTTTGTATTATTTGTCCTTTTTATTAAGGATAAATCACTTGTTAGAGTTTTGCCAATAATTTTCAAGTGAATTCTCCACAGCCAAGTATCCAGTGTATTCCCAGGTAGAAAATCATGCCATATAACAATGCATTTAAAGTTCTAAGGGTTTATCAATCAAATCTCATTAATAATAGTTCTACAACCTAATATTTATTGGACAGAGGAATCATGGATTGGATTGGTTGGCACCTTGTTTACAAGACAAGCGCTATTATGGTTTGCTCTCTTGTTTGAAAAAAGGTCACCAATTTTGAGCAACTTTGAAGTTTTTATGGAAGCATTTGGAGAACATGACAAGGCTCGATGGGCAACAGCTAAGATCCAAGGATTATGTCAAAAGGCGTACTTTGCATCAATCTATGTATCCGGTTTTAGGCAATTGGCGTGCAAGATTAATTCCAACGTTGTCGTGTTGTAAATCAAAACATAGTGTGAAAAACATAAAAAAATGTATTAAAATAAAAAAAATTAAGATTAGAAGAAAGGTTGATAGAAAATTAGTAGTAAGAAGATACAATGGAAATTTATCTTGAAAAGTGAAATTTCTTTAAGTTAGTCCAAAGAAAAAGGTTGAGGAAGTGAAAAAGACATGGGCTAAGAGGTCTTTTTGACCAAGAGGATAAGGAAGACCAGGAGGGAGATGACAAGGAAGGGTCGTGAAGAAGAAGGAGGAGAGTTTTTTTGGAAGGCATAGGATTTTTTTGATAGGCAGTATATATTTTTGTGTATAGAGGAAGCTTTGAGAGGATTTTAAGTGCAAGTTTTTGTAAGTTTGTCGTAGACAAGATAAAAAATTCATAGAGACAATTCTCATGTCTTTTGATTAAGTATCAAGAGAGATATGAGTCGTCAAAGTTGCAAGTGTCTAAGACTAGGGCAGGAAGGGTTACTAAATTTCGGGCCTTGATTCTTAGAAACCACTTGGATTTTAGCAACAAAATTTGTTGGGTTTTTGTTTCTTATAAAGTTAACTACTTTGTGTCAAAATCTCAAGTCAATATGACCTGTGAGCAAAGAGTAATGAGTGAAATTGTAACCGGTTAGAATGAAAAGAGAAATAGAGTGAAGGTAGGGTTGAGGGTTTGTATAGGTAGTGCATGTGTGTGAGTTTTTTGGATATAAAGGGAGTTAGGAGACGAATTTGAGTGTGAAATTTGATAGACATAATCTATGTAAGTTAAGGAAGAGATGAGTGTAAGTTTGATATTCATTAGTCTTATATTTAAAATGTTATGCTCTTTCAAAGTGACAAGGGTCTATCTCCAAATCAATGAAGTTTGAGGGAGCATATCTTTGTGATCAGAGTAGTATTTTGAGTAAAACTTGTTGGGATTTGTAGATATATGAGTCTATTAAGTTTTGTAAAAAATTATTGCTATTAGAGTTATATTCGAGGAGTTATGAAGAAAATTGTGGTCGGATCTAGAGTTGTTAGAAGGCAAAATTAAAGAAGATGGATGGAATCTATAACTCAAGTTTGGAAAAGACTTTTGGAGCAATATTTGGAAGGTGTTTACATTATGAGATAAGCTATAAGCCTACCAAATTTCAGCACTTAGGTCTTCTTTCATGAAGAGCAATGAAGGTGTGAAGCAAAGGGGGTCCAGAATCAAAGGCAGCATGGAGGGATTACTTTGACAACATGGTTTTCTCTAACCACATGAGTTGTAATCAAAAGGTTTTTGGGGTTTGCTTTCTTATTCCCTTAAGTACCTTGTATCCAAATTTTGCTTCAATTGATATGGTATCCTAGGATTTATGAGCAAAATTGTGGACAGGTTTCTAAAGGTAGAACATGTTAGGATTAATAAAGTATGTTTTTATATAAATTCTTCAATTTTATGAACTTTATGAATCTCATCTTGCACTTGAGAAACTAGAGGCAAAAAAGACCTAGTGTTTCTTAGGACTAAGACTCTCATCATGACAACGTATTCTTGATTTCTTATGTATATAATAAATTAGAGCTCCTCTTAGGACTTGTCGCTAGAGAAGGAGATAATATTAGGAACATATACTTCAGAGGTTGACAAAACCTTCTAGAGCATTTTAAAAGCTTCATAATTTGGTGAAAGTTGATTGAGAAGTTTTCTAATTAGTAGAAAGAGCTCAAGAAGCTTCCTAGTTAATAGAAGGAGCTCAAGAAGCTTCCTAGTTAATAGAAGGAGCTCAAGAAGCTTCCCAATTGATAGAAGCTGCTCGAGAAGCTTCTTAATTTGATAGAAGCCACTCAGAAAGCATCTTAGATAGGAGTATATATAAGGGTCGATGCTAAAGAGTTCTTCAGTCTCAACAATGCATCTCTTGCAATTCTAACTTATCTTTCTTGGTGTTGTTCGTGTATTCATTTGTTTAATTCAAGTTCTTGTTGGTTTCTTTTGGAAACCTTGTTCTAGTTTCAAGTCTCTTATTCTATATCCTTGTGTCCTTGACAAAGCTTTTTTTATATCTAATTCTCTATGATTTATAAGAATCTTTTCTACACATCCATAGTGGCAAATAACATCTTATCCTAATGTCAACTCTATGGGCACATAACCAGTGACAATATTATGAATAGCCCTATCAGTCCATAAAACAAATGAAAGTAGTTTAGGCCATTGAATTGACTTACTTTTATATGTTTTAATTAATATATAAATGATAAGAGGATGGCCCCTCTTATTCTTTTCATTGGCTTCAAGATTACAAGAGGTAGTCAACTTCAATTGAATTTCATACTTGCTAAAGAATTTTCTTATTTTAATAACATCCAATTTCCTTCTGTTAGCTCTTATCCTTCTAATGCTTTTATATTTGTTAAAAACACCTTCTTGTATAAATTTGCATATTGCTTTTATGGTCTTGGTTTTCAATACCCTCCCTTCAACATAATTTGATAATTCTTTTCTTGCCAAAATCAAATATTTCATGTCCCAAATTCTTGATGGCATAGCTATCAAATCAATCACTTATTAAAAATGTATTGAAGGTGAATAAGTAGAATATAATCTATTTCTATATCTAACCTTAGACTATAGCTGATACTCTGTGTATGAGCTTACAAAGTCTTCTACATCCTTGTAAAAGTTCTTCTACCAATATCTTTCTTTGATCTTGGTATATGTGGCCTAAACTCCTCTATGCCTAGTCTAGAGTGTATCATGAAACTCTTTCAAAATCTTATTTTTAATCTTAAGATCTCTTACTATCTTCAATAAGATTTTGTCATCTCTTTTTGGTCTCTTTCATACTAATCCATCTTTAAATTTATAACCATAGGATTGGTGCCTAATATCTTTGAAGGTTTTATCCATCTAATCTTCTTGTTTCTTCATTATACTCAAATAAATTCTAATATCCTTTAATTTGCTTTCATACAAACTTTTATAGAAATTTTGAATCTTTTCACCAAAATCCATTCTATCAGTAGCAAATGATTTGCATAGCCCTTCTTTTATTGATCTTCACCCTTATCATGTACCATCATTTCTTCTTCAAAGGTATACCTAGCTTTGGACAACATATCAGCTACCAAGTTCTCTTTACCAATAATGTATATCAAAACAAGATTCAAAATTTTTATATAGGCTATCCATCTCAATATAACAATATTTGGAATAATGTAGTTAATTACCATTTTAAATAAAGACAAATAATTTGTCTCCAAAACCATATTAGTTCCAATCAAATAATTCTTTTCAAGCTTTAGAGCAATAAGTGTTTTCCTAAGTTTTCTTTTGATTTATAGATAAGCCCTTTGCCTTTTTGTAAGAACCTTGGCCCTAAATCTTATTGCAAATTTTCCTTTCATATCATTTTATCCAATAGTCCATCCAATTGCTATAAGACTTGTATCTACTAAGTTGATTGCACCTTGAAATAAAATATATTGGTCTTTTGTATTAATAATTATTGGTCTTTTATATTAATAATTATTGGTCTTTTATATTAATAATCTACCTATCTAAATATAGATATGTATGTATATTCTATCACATGTAAATTCAATATCTTCTTCAAATTTTTTAAAGCTATTTTTTGTTCTTTCTCTTAGATAAATCTTTTACTCTTCCTTAATAACTTATATAGTGGCTCTCAAATATGGACAAAGAGAGGTACCCAAATGTAATAGAATATACATGCATCTACAAATCTTTTGGATTCTATAATACTTCTACAAACTTTCATTCTAGATATAATATCAATTTTTTTTAGATTTGATTTTTTATCAAATTTACCATATATGTATCCTACCACTAAAATTTCACCAGTTCCAAAGCTTAATTTCTTCAAAGATAATGTTGCATTAACAAACTGAAGTCTTTCTAATATTTAAGCCACATCTTTAATATGTCTTTTCACAAAAATTTTACAACCTTCAACTTCTATGGTCTCATCTTTATTTATTTTTTATTTTTTTATTTTTTTTAAAACTTTTTATATAGATATATCATCTAAAAATAGAATAATATTCTCAAATATAAATTCTTTTAATAACTAATTTATAATATTTTAAATATGAGCTACTAAGTTGATTGCATCTTGAAATAAAATATACATCTTCATTAAATCCAAAAGAGTCTTCATGGTGGTCAAATCTTTGTTTTCTTTAAAAAATTAAAATTGGCCATATTTAAAATATAAGTCTCTAATAGAATAAATAACATAATTTATAAATTGCTTAGCCACTTCATCTACCACAAGACTTGATTCCATATTTCAAATAGTCATCCTATTTTTTGGTTGCATAACTTAAATGAATCTCAATGTCCCTGACTTCTTGGGTATTGTGAACTATCTATTAGAGTAAAGAGTAATTGAAGGTTCTAAAATATTCATCTTTATCTTTTCTTTTGACAATTCTATTAATTTTAGAAGCAAAGCTTTGGACACAAGTATGGGCTTTAAATCCCATAGAACATGTGACACAATGAAGATTACTATAGGTACTACAATATTAAGATTTACACATCCAATCTCATCTAAAATCAAGGCAAATGCCTTACCATGTCTAATAAGCATCTTTTAAAACTGTTAGAAACATACTCTTTAAAAGTTCACAAAATCTTCTAGAATATTTTAGAAGTTTTATCATTAATAAAAGTCAATTGAAAAGTTTCCTAGGTAGTAGAAGGAGCTCAAGAAGCTTCCAAGTTGGTAAAAAGAATTTGAGAAGCTCTCAAATTGGTAGAAACTACTTAAAAAGCTTTTTAATTTGATGGAAGCCGCTTAAGAAGCTTCCTAGATATGAGTATATATTAGAATTAAGGCTTAAGAGTTCATCAATCTTAACAATACATCTCTTAAAATTCTAGCTCATCTTTCTTGATATTATTTGTGTACTCATTTAGATAATTCAAGTCCTTGTTAGTTTCTTCTTAAAATCTTTTTTTAGTTCAAGTTTCTTATTTTATATTCTTGTGTCTTTAATAAATTTTTTTTTTTTTTTATTTGTATCAAAAAATTACTTCTTCCAATTTTTAGCTTAATTAATGATTCTTAAATAAATTGATACTTTATTTTGTGCTTTTCTTTTAAACTTGATTCTTCAATTGCTTGCTTGATGTGTTCCATAGTATCAAGTCATAATTAAATAGCTATAGGTTTTACTTTCTTTGCCACAATTTTATATTTAATTTATATCATGGCCTTAGATTTCAATCTATAACTTATAGTAAGTTCATCTTTTATCACAATCTTTTCTAATTCCTCATAAGCCCTTTTTGAATGTATCTCTACTATAATATCTTCATCCATGCTTATAACTAAACTCTCCAAAATTTATACTAAACCATCTTCTAAACCTGCTTCTTCTATTACTCCTACTATAATTTCATCATTTGAAATTAAATCCATTCTTTTAAAATTTTTTTCTTAATTCTTTGTCCTTCTTCTATTTACAAAATTCAAACCTTTAGTCCCTTGAATACTTATAAATTTATTATCAATCAAGTTTAAAAACTCAAAACTTACCAATCAAGTTCAAAAATCTAAATCTCATATTATCTACAATGGGATTTGTAGATGATTTATTTGCACCTATGTATCTCCATTCTATAAGGGTGTTCTTTAAAAAATTTGCAAAGTTGTTACCTGATCCTAAAGGCATTCTTTTTAATTACTCTATGTATTTTTTATGAATAGACTTTATAATAAGAAATTACATAGCTTTCTTTCTATTATGACTAAAAATTCTAGTATAATATGAACCATCATCCAAGACTTTAGTTTCCATCTTAGCAATTGTAATATAGGACTGACCAAGTATTACCAGATACGTAATAGAATTTTACATAAAAAAGTTTTGTTCCACTTCTACATCTCTAATTTTAATCTTCACAGTTGGACAAGCTCCATATAAATCATCTTGTTCATTATTTGTAACTCTAATCACCCAACCATGGTTGATATCAATTGGCCACTTATTCTTCTTGTATATCCGCTTGGACATGATATTGATTTCTGATCCATGATCAATTAAGGCCAAGATTAGATCTTTAGAATCTTATAACTTCATTTGTATCTCTGCAATAGCCTATGAGTCCCATCAATGTATCTTAATTGGTGGATTGATTAAAAATATAGTCTTAAGTCATTTAGTTATATATAAATTATGTTTAGAATTTTTTTTAATTATTTAAGTATTTTTTAGAATTTAGAATTATTTATAAATATAAAAATCTCATTAGAAGAAAAGTTATAAAAATGGAGTCTTAGTAAGTCTTGGAGGCAATTATTTTAGTTGATTTAGTATTTTCACTTATTATTAAGTATTAAGAGTTAGTTATTGAGACCAATGTCTACATTGGCCTTCTATCTATATGTATTATTTATTAAAAACCTATAAATGTTACTTAATAGGTAGAAGAAGTATGAGAAAGAAATCTCATGTCTTTTTGATTATTTTTGTAGAATATAGGATTTTGAGTTGATATAAATTAATTTTATTATTACAAAAAAATTCCAAGGTAGAATAAAATAGTTTTAAATTATATTATCACTTTACAAGTATTATAGGAATTTTTAGAATTTATTTAGAATTTATTTAGAATTTTTTAGGAATTTTTAGAATAATTTTGAAGACTTTGATAAAAATAAGTTTTACCACCTTAGGAGCCATTATGAAGAAATGGAGCAAGATTTGAAGGCCATGCAAGGTTCTTAGCCTAATAAGGTGTTTTTAAACACCATGGTGAAGTCAAAAATATAAAATTATTAGTTCTACTAGTATAAAATAGGAAGACCAGCAGCTAATGTAGTCTTTATAGGAAGGGAGGTACACAAGTCCCATATGAGTTGTGGCACCTTGGATGTAAGTAGGAGGATAAGACTAAGGCCTCGTAGCCTCTCTAGGACATCCATATACACTACTTGTGAGCCTTGGTGAGGTTTGAACTCATGATCTTTTAAGCAAGTTACCCTTGAGTTAAAAAATTTCTACTTAACTTTTGTATTATTTTCCTCCTATCCTTGAATTATCATAACTTTCTCATAGTAATTTGGATTTACATTTTTTTTATATCATTGGAAAGATAAAAAAATTACCTACTCAAAAATATAATTTTAACTTTTTATTTTTACTTTTTACTAGGTAAAAATCGAATGAATAGATTGTGACTAGTTTTATAATGTGTAAATAATTAATTGTACATATTTCACTTGTTTTGTGTTGTCCTTTTCGTTCATTATTATTTATTGCTCCTTATATTTTACACCACAATTTATAAGCAACTCTTAATTGAAGCCACTTTATAATTTGGATTGAGGAATGAATTTTATCTTCATATAGCCCTAGCCCAATAAAGAACTGAATAGCTAATACTTCCCATTTTATCATCATTAGCCTTTGAAAAATTGATAACACATATTTGTATAATCTTTCTTTCTTTATTAAATTCTATTGCTATGTATTCTATTTGATATCCTCTCATATCCTTGGCATAATTCATCTGAGCCTTGTCTTCCATATCAACCTTATTTCTAAATTTTAATGATGGAGATTGTATAAATATTTATCTTATTTCTTTTTCATCTTTAATTAGATAAGTATCTAATGCTTCTACCATAATAGCTTCAACTATTATTTGTCTATTTTTCTTTATCACTTCTATGATAAACTCATAGAAATCCCTCTTGACTATACCAAAAGCCTCTCTTAAAATGAATTCTATCTTAGTATCAAAAATCTTCTCCTTTAAAAAACTTTTCATGTCTATGAATGTCTCATTATCATATTAGAGCTTGTAAGCAGGACTTTTACCTTTAACTTTGCTTGACTCATTTTTTTCCATCATTTTTTCTTTCTTCTATAATTCTTTTATTAATGGTTGGTCATTAAGATGAACAAAAGAAGGCACCTTCTTTGGTTTTTGATCATAAGAAGCTTCTTGAAAATCTCCTCTTGTTTGTAGGTTTAACATCTTCTTCTTAAACAATTCTACTTCTCTTTTCTTTAGTTATAGCATCATATAAATCATTGCTCTGCTAATTTTCAATAAAAAAAAAAAAAAATACTTTAATGCTCATAGTATCAATTAAATCATCCCATCCAATCATCTTTTGGATAGCTTCAACTTCCATAATCATGACTTTTGTAGCTAGTGAAGAATTAATCTGAATTATTTTTTGCTCAACTATAATAATGTAAGATTTTTATTTTTATTTTTATACACAATACTACTCTTAGAGGTCTATTCTTCCACCAATTTTTTCATGCCTTCTTTTCTAAAATTGATTTTTGAAGGTTCTTCAAATCTTATGAGTCTTATCTTATTTTTTTTTAAAATATATAATTCCATCTTAGATTGCAACATTGTAATTATCACAATTACCATGCTTATAGTTTGGATTGTCACACCACATATATCTCTCCACAAATCCTTTTAAATCTTCAATTATCTTCAATAAATTTGTCATTTATAATTTCTTCGATTCAATCATTTTCACCTTCAAATCTTATATGCTCTTAATCATCTTCTTAAGAATATCTACCTTTAAATTAATATTCTTTATTTTCTAATCTTGATTTTTTCCTTGAAAGAGAGTGGATCATCCATCTTTGTAGAGATTTTTATTTGATATTAGAGGTTGTGGATTATCCTCCTGTAATTCAAATTTTGGAGTTATTAAATTATCTAAGATGGAAGGAAAGATCATAGATGCTACACTTAGCGGAAGTGAAAATAGATTTGCAATACAATATGTGTAAGTCTAAATGCATAACTATTTTTTTTCAAAAAATTAGAATAAAAAAGATTATTTTATAATTTTAAAAGCATCATAATTTTTTATATTATTAACTTATTAAAGAATTTAAACATACCAATAAAACCAAAAGCATTAAAAATTAGGGTAATAGGTTAATTTAAAGTTCAAAAAATATAACATTAAAAAAATCAATAAAAAAATTATTAAGCCAAAGACCCTATTTTTAAAAATAAAAAAATCTATAAAGTATTCTACATCTACCATTAGATTTGTAAAATCCAAAATTGAGTAAATAAGTCAATTTAAAACTTATTAAAACCTTGTTATTTGTAATATCAATTCAATAATCAAAATAGTTAAATTGTCAATATCTACAAAACTATGAACTTCAAGAACAATTTGAAATCACATTTAGAATCAACAAACTTAAAATGAAGAGATTAATGAACTTAGAATTTTTCAAAGATCTCATATATGGAAAGTCAAAATCTTAAAGTCAAAATTAAAATAACTACATCTTCTTCATTAAGAACTTGTAGAGCATATTATTTATACCATTGAAATCTTTGATCCCAGAAATAAGAAGGTAGAACAAGTTAATACCAATAAATATGGATGTCAAAAAATTAAAGACATCTATATAATCTTGAATTCTAAATTCTAATCTGTCACTTTATTTTTGACTTTCTTTACAATGGATATTGGTTTCTTCATAATGAAGAGGTAGATGAGAATGTAAAAGGATTGATGTTGAAAAAAACCAATAGTGGTAGATATTAGAAGAAAGAAGCAATTTATGAAGATTGTATTTATAGGAGCTTGCGACTTCATTAGAGTATAAAGTGCAAATGGGTGTGGCCATATACAATCTATTCCATAATCTTAGAATATAAGTTTTATGATTTTAGAACATTTACATGTATAATATAAATAAAAATTAATCTAAATATGATATTTTATAATTATAATTTAAATATTTTTTTATATAAATTATATATTTCCTTCTTATAGTGAGAATAAATTAAAATTCAAATAGATTTTTTTTTTTTTTAATCTAGTATAAAAAAGATTATTTCATAATTTTAAAAGCCTCATATCTCCTAAAATATAGATTTGTTGAAGATTTTAAGCATACTATCAGAAATAAAAAATATTAAAAATAGAAGAATTAAAAAAATCAAAATATAAAAAAATAAAATATAAATATAAATCAATAAAAGATATCAAATTAAAGCTCTTATATATAAAAATTAAAAAACTTTTAAAGTATTTCAACTCTACAATTAGATTTGTAGAGCCCAAAAATTGAGAGGGTAGATCAAATTAAAACTTACAAAAATATTTCTATTTGAAAATTCTAAATCTTAAACCAAATAGTCAAATCTTCAATATCTACAAATCAATAAACTTCTAAAGCAATTCAAATACAAATTTGGATTTAAAATTCTAAAACAAAGATAATTATCTATTTAAAGCTTATAAAAGATCTTGTATGTTGAAAATCAAAATCCTAAAACTAAAATCAAAGTAGCTATAACTTCAAAACTAAAAACTTATAGAATAAGATATTTATACAGTTGGAATCATAGACTTCAAAAATAAGAAGGAGGAAGGAGAATAGATAAGTCAAAATTAAAAAACATTAATGTCAAAAAATTAGACATACTTATATAATCCTAAATTCTAAATCAAATTTAAGTCATATTAGGAATTTGAGAAGGAATATTAGAAGATATATATCGAGATTGTCTTTTAGATATTAAACTATAAATTACTATTCATGTAAAAAAAATTATAAATGAGAATCGACTTTATAGTGGTCTTGACTTTTTTTGATTTAAATGTATTGAAAGTGCATTAGAAGGCTCTTATAATATTAAACAAGGATTTCTAAAAAGATTCTTTAAAAGATATCATCTTATATTAGAAGAATTGGCAAAAAATATTTATAGAAGAAATTCATATATACCTTCTATTTGTGTGAAAAGTATATTAAATTTTGCCTAATAAGTAATAGGATAGAATAGCAACATATGGACCATCAACTTCAATAAACAAGAGATTAGAAAAGTGCTAAAACATGTCAACAATCTTTGATACAAGCAGGATAATTTCTCTATGATGATTGGAAGCAAGATAATCTAAGTAATCATTACCTTATTTTTTACTTTCTTCACAAAATATACAAGTTTCTTCACAATAAGATGGTAGATTGGAATATAGAAGGATTGATATTAAAGAAGACCAATGGTGGTGGCTATTAGAAAAAAGAAGCAGTGTATGAAGATTGTATTAGAAGAACTTACTACTTTATTAGAGTCTATAGTGCAAATTAGTGTGACCATATACAATTCATTCTATAAACTTAGAATATAAGTTTTATGGTTTTAGATCATTTATATTTATAATATAAATATAAAGTAGTCTAAATCTGATATTTTACAATCACAATGTAAACATATTCTTGTTTAAACTATCTATTTTATTCTAATAGTGAAAAAATTTAAATGAATTTTTTTTTAAAATATAATTTTAAAATTTTAAAAGTTTTATATCTCCTAAACTATAAACTTGCTAAAGATTTTGATCATACTAATAGAATCAAAAGCATTCAAAATAAGGAGATAAAGCAACTTAAAATTTAAAAAAAAAAAAAAAAAAAAAAAAAAAAAAAAAATTCATCAAAAAAAGTATCAAGTCAAAGTCTCTATATCTTTAAAAATTTAAAAATTCTAAATCTACCATTGGATTTGTAGATCCTAATAATAAGGTGGTAAATCAAATTAAAATTTATAAAAATCTTGATTTTTATAAAATCAACTTAAAAACTAAAATGGTTAAATCCTTAATATCTATAAATTTATAAACTTCTAAAGCACTTTAAACATATATTTGGAAATAAGATCTCTACGGTAAAATAAAAAAATTAAATAAAATTATATAATCCTAAATTATAAATTATAAATCCAAAATCAAAAAATAAAGATGTCAAAAATTTAGGCATACCCATATAATTCTAAATCCTAAATCTGAATATTAAACCTAAGGCCTATATTCCATACTCTAAAATGACCAACTAACAATTATTTGTAATTATATAAATAAAAAATTCAAAAAATAATAAATTTTAAATTAAAAATCAACTACAAAATTAATCTTAAATTTAAAGTTAAACTTTTTATATCTCACAAATGAAAAATTTGTAGAACATTTTGACTTTATTGCAAGAATTTCAAGTATTAAAAATAAGAGAATAGATCACCTTAAAATTTAAAAAAGAGTTACAATGTCCCAACAGACCCTTATAATTTAAATCCTAAACCTTGCATTGTGAATCCAAATGCTTAAAATTCTAAACTCTAAATTCTAAAATTGAAATAAATTTGAAGATAAAATTTATAAAATCAAATATTTTAATGAAAAAATTTAAAATTATAGAATTAATATTTAAAAAATAAAATAAAATAACTTTAATATTAAAGATAGTCAAAGGTATAAGGTTGCCGAATTTAATTGACAATGATGTCAAGCTTGAGTACTTGCTTATATTAAAGGTGGTCAAAGATGTGAAATTATCCAATTTATTTGGCAATAATAGCAAGCTTGAATACTTGCTTATAGTAAGATTTTTCAAAAAAAAAAGAATTCTTATTAATATTGATAACAATCTTAGTTTTTACAACCCTTCAAATTAAGTATTTTCAAAGAAGTCATATACTCCATATTATTTAGTAGCATGATCAAGTTTGAATATCCTTCTAAGTTAAGTTCTAATAATGTAGCAATTTCAAAGAATAAATTTGGAAATTTTTCTAAAAAATAATTTCTCAATTGCAAGATATTTAAATTCTTAAATTTTTTTCAAACATCTTTGTGATATTATATGTGCAATGCTTTGTTTACTAATTTTTCTTTTAATTTGTATCCATATAATATATCTAGTAAAAAATATTTTAAATTAAGAAAACTCTTTATCAATACAAAAAATATGCTTAATATCCTTATAACAATCTTTGGTGCAAAAATATCAATATTACAATTTAAAAATTGAAGTAATAAAAATCAAGTATTTCTTATTTTACTAAAAATTTTGTTGTTTTGTTATAAAATAATTCCTCCAACTATAAACCAACACAATCAAACAATCAAAAATATTAGAATTTCATCATTAATAGTGTACTTAATATATATAAAATTTAATTATAATAGAATATTAATTTATTTAAATAATAACTATACATCAACGTATATCTAAAAAAATATAATAAAAACCAGATAATTTAATTAATAAAAAATTCTAACTTTTAAATGTTGATTCTTTTCTATTCTTCTTAATTCTATACATATTATTTAAATAATATATAAATAAATTATCTTAATTGATAATCTAAAAAATAAATCTACATTCAAATTCCACATTTGTATGTATTTATATTCCATTTCAATTTCGACAATCTTTCTCTCTATGTCTTATAGTTGATTATGTATTATTATAATTCTATTTTTATCTAATTTTTACCAACAATTGATAAATCAATGTATCTAATGTAAATTCCATATCTTGTTCTAATATGTTTTATAATGCTCTTTTCTTTAAGATGATTTGTGGACATATATCATTACAAAAGAAATAACATATGTCCAAAAATATATTCTTCTTTATAACTTTCAAATTGTCAAAGTTTTTTCTTAATATATTCCAAATCTTATAGATACTATACTTTTCATCTCCGTCTAACTTTCCCCTTTCCAACCTTTGTAGAGCTTGCTACTAACATCTTAATCTCTTTTTTTTCTTTTAAAAATGCTTCTATAACTTTTAAACTCAATGGTATGCCATTGCAAGCTCTTGTAATTTTTTGGATAATCTCAATATATTCATTACACAAAGTATTTTGGTATCCACAAGAATGGATGATAAATAACTTTAAACTTGTTTCTTTATTTCGGATCTTTAATCCAAGTTTGATGAAGAAATTTAATAGTCAAATCTTATAATTTTGCTATTAACTTTTGCTCAAACTTGATGTATGGTTTAATTTTCAAATCTCATATTCACACCTTAAACTTTTGCTTCATCCAATCTCCAAATATTTAGATATCTAAAAATTAGAAATTAACTTCAATTTGCCTAATTTTAATATTCTTTTGTATATGTAATTAAACACATCTCAATTTTACCATTAAAATAATAAAAAATTAAGAATAAATTAATTTTTTTAGAAATTTATGCACTTACAAAAATCCTAAAGAAATTCTAAAGAAACCCTAAACCTATATTCTTTGGAACTAGCTTTGGAATATAGGTTTGGAATATAGGTTTGGAACTTATCATAAGCTTGAAATGGATTTAGTATTCTTATAATAATAATCAACTAAAAATCAAAATTTTATAATAATAATTATACCAAAGTTTGGATCTAATTAGGTACCTTTCTTACATATCTTCTTGCTAGCTTGTATAATAAAGCATCTTTGTTATCTAAAATACTTGTTTTTATATCTTACCTTCTATCTTTATATTTTAATTTAAGTAATTTTATACAATCCTTATTTTGATAGTTGATATTTAAAAAAAACCTATATTTAAAATAAAAATTATTATAGTGTAGATTTTTTGTGTTTTTTTATTTTTTTATAATAGGTTTAGTAACTTAGATTTTTACATCCTGGTCATTCTTTAAGTTTAATGCTAAAAAAATTTAAATTCTATTAACTTTCCATAGTCTTAACTTGCTTCTAAAACTTGTCCTAAACTAGATGCCAATTCTTAAACACTATTTAGGTATTAATAAGATAGACCATTAGGTGAAACATACAATAGAATTTTAATTCAATATAATTTTTTAACTTTTTAAAGATTCTATATTATCATAAAATCAAAATTTAAGATACAAAAATACGAAGATATATATTCCTACATAGTTCTAATATGCAATTGAAGTGTTTTTTAAAATTTTTGTGTTTACATTTACTTTTACATACAAATATCTTCTTCCAATATTTTTCTTTATACAACTTTATGTTAAGATTATTTTATTTAATCTATTCCTGAAATGAATTCCTATAAAAGTTTTTCCTACAAAGAATGCAAAAACTGTGTACATGAATAACTACTATATTTCGATATGTACCACATCATTATCAACATCTACCATTTAACACCAGTTATATAAAAAATCCCAAAATAACTATATACAACTCCACAAAGAAAAACCTCGTGTATTTGTGAGAAGTGAAATACCACCTCTGCCATATGCTCACAATGTTGTGATATTCATTTCAATTCTTAACAACATAAGATCTTGATCCAACCATTCACCTCCTCAACCTCCACTACCGAACATTCTTCACCTTAATCAAAGGCAGAACTCCTCACTCTCTCAGCATATATCCCACTTCAACCTCTAATCAAAATCCTAACATATATGATATAAATATATATATATATATATATATATATATATATAATTTATCCAAGATTAAAATGCTACTTAATAATGATCCAAGGCACAATTCTGTCAACAATCCTAACCGCGGTCACAGCCACGCCCGTCTCAGGCTTTCTACACTCCACTTTGTCCTCGACTTTCTGTCGAAAAATTTCTTCGCTGAACTCAGATACAAAGTAAACACGCTGCTCAATGTCCTGGCGACATTCCACCTTCCGTACTTAAGATTAAAATTCTGTGTGCATTACAGCGCCTACAATTTGGCGCAAAAAATGAAACAATTTTCTGTCTTCGGTGCTTGATACCAAGAATCCTGTTTACATCTCAACGCGACATCCACATGTGCTCGCTCTGGGCAGGCACAGGCTGCCTGCCACCTAAGCTTTTATGTACAACTCGATAACCCCCACGGAAGGCTGGTCTTCGTGAGGGGATGCGATCACCCGTGTTTTCACAGCCTCTGTAACCACATCAACAACCGCAGCCTCCACCACATCCGCCACCGCAACCGCCACCGTCAAGAGCGGATCCCAGCAACATGCCACCCAGCAACCCAGCGCCCAGCCCCATTCCGGGGCCTCCCATCATGCTGCTTCGCCTGGGGGCTTGCTGGTAGTAGCTCGACTGCGCATACTGCTGGGGGTAATATTGCTGCTGGGGGTAGTACTGCTGTTGGCGGTACTGCTGCTGAGCGTAGTGCTGTCCGCCTGCTGCCATGGCGGGCATACCCACTGCTGGAGCGGCGTACTTGGCGGCCTCCCCTTCCGACAACACCTTCCCCACCTTCACGGCCACGTTGATCACTCCCTGCCGCTGCCCCGACTTCTTCTGGACTGGGTATGACAACGGCTTTGACCCCTTCGCCTGGGCGTTCACGTCGGAGAGAGGCACGCTGGCAGTCCCGACCAGCTTATTCGAGAGCTTGCTGTGGTGGTAAATCTCCACGGTGATGTTGGCGCTGCCCTGCTCCAGGAGTGTCTCCTCCACCACCAGTCTGACGAGAGCATTCCATGTGGGGTTCACGCCCCCGCCCTTGTTCACCGGCCCGGCAACCTTCATGTGGGGGTAGATCCATGCGACGCAGTAAGGGTCCATGGAGCCCCCCGTCAACTTGACGTTCTTCAAGTCTTGCGCCGATAGCACCGTCACCTCCAACTCCCGCTGCTGCTGCTGAGACCCCATCCTCACAACACTAATTCCTGTCCACTACCGCCTACACAAACTTCCTTCACTATCAGTCCGCTTGGTTATCGAACTCCGATGCAATCACCCAATCCCTGGGCTAAATTCGCCTTGCTCCGACGCAGGAGCTTGTCTTCGGTCCTGCGATAAAACTGTAGTGGAACTGTATCCGTAGAAGCTGAATGAGAACAATGGGAGTGCAGTGCAAGGTGCTGGGACTATATACCGGTTCCGGGGGGAATTTAGGGGGGAGGTGTGGGCGCAAGGGAGGCGGTACGCGTGTCGGCCAGAGCGTGTCGGTGGAAGCGGCGAAGGTCCCACGCCGCCTAGGAGGTTCGAAGAATGCTTCGTGGAAGGAGCGCGTCCGCGCGGCTGCCGACACCGGGTCTTCGATGTGGCCTCGCCTGCATCGACGACGTGTCTCGGCGAAGGATCCAGGCGTCGCTGTTATGGAATCGTGTGGGAAATATCCCAACAATGGCACTCGATTAAATTTCCTCCGCGTGGTATCCACTATTGATTTTGAATTTGCCAATCTACGTAGTGAGGCTCACACCGATGCACAAGTGTTGCTGAATGCATGTTTCTACACGGCAAATTCTAATGTTTAGGATTGCTTTACAGCTCTGTCAACGTAAGTTTCATTCTCCCACAATATTATGAGTGTGGATTTTAGGTTTGATTTGTTTGGGGTTGTGGGTGTGTCACAAATAGCTGTGGAACAACCTTCTTGAAGTCTGTCTGGGTTGTTCTAAGCATGATATTTGACAAATTGATTACGTAAAAATTTGGATGTGAAATTTTATTGGATTTTGTAATTTTTGTTTGAAAATGGGGTGATGATTTTAGTTAATTGCTTTTGCATTTTTTGGGTGGTGTGAAGCACGCATTGAGTGTGTATGATGGTTTATAAATAATAATATCGCATTAAGGGATCTGTTATTTTGAACTTAAATTTATAATATTGGTAAAATAAAATTACAATATTGTTCTTTTGCCAATGCTCGTTGGTAAATAGATTATTATAATAAAATAAGTATTGGAAATATTTTTGATATATAATAAATATTTATCTTTGTAACACAACAATTTTTAATATACAACATAGAATGTATTATTTTTAAATTTATAGAAAAATTATAGTATGCTTTATAATATTTAATTTAGAATTTCTTACTAAAGATATATTTCCAACACAATGAACAAAATATCAAGGTCACCGATTCAAAACTTTAGGTTTTATGTAAAAAAACTAAAAGGAAACCATTCTATAACATAATACAAAAAACATACATGTAAGAAATCATAATCATTATAGAGAATATATATATATATATATATATTGATTGGTAAGTTAATTTACAAGTTACTCAAAAAAATGTAGGATTTCAAAAAAAATAAAGATATGTAAAAATTTAAATATATATATATATATATATATATATGTATAATGACAAGAAAGGAAACTATTTAGCAATCTAAATGAGTGTTGAGATTAAATTTTATTATATATTTATAATTATATATATATATATATATATATATTTTATTGAACAGTTCTTGATATTTTATGTAGACAATTGGAACATGAATGTTATAAATTCAATATTGAAATTTCAATACTATAATGACATAATATCAGTATAATTTGTTTTATCATAATGACAAAAAAATTTGCAAAATAATTAACTTTCATTATTTAGAAAATTTAATTTGATATTCCTAATAAAATAGGATTTTGAATAAATTCTGAGAAATTGCAAACCTGACATAGACATTCAAATGTAAATTAGCATTTTAGAATAAATCCTATTTTAATGAATTTCATAAATAAATTTTTCTAATTTTTTTGAATTTTTGAATAATTACTTATAATAGAATTAATGTTCTTTTTCAAAAATTCATACACTCAACAAATTTCAAGGTAAAACATTGATTTCCGTATATAAGTTACATATCTTAAGAAATATACTAGATATTTAATAAACTATATAAATAAATTCTTTTACTTTTCTTATTTAATTACATAATTAAATTTGTTATAAAAATTGAGTACAATAATAAAAGTTATTTGTATTAACAATCTCATTTATTTAATGTTATCAATAAAATAATGATACATTTTAATATTTGTATGTATTATAAATATACTATGATTACTTACTCAAAATTGGTTTTGATTATATTATATTTTCTATCTAATAATTTTATTTTTTAAAAAAATATTTAAGAAGTTTTGTAAGTTTTTTAAGTTTTTTAGAATTGGTATATTTTATTATTAATTGGATAATATTCTAAGTGTTTTTATTTTTGTTTTTTTGTTCTTTTAAAGAATACAAATAATTTTTTTGAATTTGATGTAAATTATAACTTAAAACAATAGTAGACTTGATAAATACACTAAAGTTAATTTCTTCATCTTATGGGTCTAAAATATTTATTATACAATATATATATATATATATATATATATGTGTGTGTGTGTGTGTGTATTTATGTGTATTAAATAATAAATTATATATGACAAAGTTCTTGTGATATTTTTTAATATATTTATTTAAAACCAATATCTTGACTTATTAATAAGCGATTGATTTTTTAAAATTATTATTATTATTAATAGTATTTCTAAATTTTTTAAATATATTTATTTTACTATCATATACCCTTGTTAAATTGTTATATCATTATACTAATAGCAGATTTACTATAATGCTTTGAGTGCATTATGCTCCACAAAACTACTAGTTCCAGACATACAAAGACCAATTGAATGGCCTCCTTGCATGTAATGTACATGTACAATAATCTTGGACGTAGGCAATGAAATGGGTGGAAATATCAATTTCTTTTATATATATATATATATATTTATATATGTGTAATAATAAACAATAAAAATAACCATGTTAATAGAAATTCAAATATAAATATATATTAATAATTGTATAATAAACACCTAAGGAAGATAGTACAAATTTATTTATGCAATTTGAAAATTTTTATTTACAATACTAACATTGGAGGTGATTGTTAGAGACCACAATTTCTCCTAGGCCTTTATAATTGAAGTTGTCTTTTCCAAGGCTCAACACCTCTTGAACCTTCAACATATAGAGAATAGTGTGGTTGCAAATTGTTAAAAGCATTTCAAGTCAAATGATAAGTGGTAAGAGTTCTTGGTGGCATGGACAGCTCTTTGCCATGTGATTGATGTAACTAGATTTAAAATTGGATGGTGCAAAATTCTGCTGCCATTATGCAATGTTTTTTGTATGTAACCATTGGCTGCAATGCGTACTTGAAAAAATTGGGAAGTAAATTGCTTGCAATTGAAGGCATTCATTAGCATACATACTTCAAGGACATGATGGATTCCCTCAAGAGAGTTGGCAATATGTGTAAGGTAATTGTTGCATTTGAGCAACAATTATACTTGCATGTTTTGGAAGAAAAATATATACTCTCTTGAGACTTCTAGTTAAGAAGTAATAGTGGGGACACATGTGTTGGATCTTGTTGCCAAAAATAATCTCCATCATGTTAGATTCTATTGCCAACAAAGACAAAAGATTGCCTTATTGGTACATTGATCAAAGCAAAATTGCTTTTGAATACATCACAAAACCACAACAACGACAACAACAACAATGTGGTGGATGCAATATGATATTGTGTGAAAATAATAATTATATATATATATATATATATATATATATATATAATTTTGTTTTTATTATGTAATTAAAATTGACTTTGTTCTATCTATTCATTTAAATTATCTCTAATGTTATTATATATATTATAATATCAAAAATTATGTATTACCTAAATGACAAGAGATATATTAAACATAGACAAATAATAAATAATTATAGATGGTTTTTTAATTTTTAAGTTTGATTTGATTATTAATATAAGAAAGGTTCAAATTCTCTTATTAAGCAATGTATTTTATGAATTAAAAATTATAATGTTTAATTTAATCAATTTATTTTAAAAATAAATAAATAATGATAATGATTGCTTAATCTGAATTTTAATGTCAAATATAAAAGATTGTAGTATAAAATTGTGGCATTTCTTCTAAAAAAAAAATGATCTTATCATCAAATTATGGAGGCATAAGTTTTCTTTTTTTTCTTTTTTTTCTTTTTTTTTGTTAATTTCTAAAAGACTTCAAAAGTATATTACTATATATGTATATAATAAAGTAGTATTTTTTAAAATTTTAATTTTTTTCTTGTTCATCTTTAATACAAAAAATAGATAAATAAACAAAAATAGGTTCAAATAATCAAAATCTGTATTTAAATTTCTAATTTTCTATGTACTTATTTATTTATTTTTTGAATTTTTATAACTTTTTTATACAAAAATTCTGTTTTTCTATCTTACTAATAATCAATTGCTATTTGATTTTTTCTGCAAAAGGATAGGTTAAGTTGCAATTATTAAGAAATATTCATTCAATTGACATATTTCAAACTGATTAGTTTCTTGCACTTTTAATTTGTGTGATGTTTTTAATTTTTTTGAATGTATTATAATCTTTATATAATAAAACTTTATTAAAATAATGTAACTTAAGATTGTTTAACAATGAAGTTTATGGAGTATTCATGAAACTAATTTTTTAATTACATTGTTAACAAGTTATTTGCAAAATAAACTTTTTTCTTTTAAATGTTTTTTATTTTTTATTTATTTTTTTAATTGCAATATTTCATGATAATTGTGAGGACAAAAGTGATGAAAAAAAAAGAGAAGAACTTACAGCTATTTCTGAAAAAAAATTGGTGAAATGCTTTTATTAATTATTTATTACAAACTTATGAAGTTTTAATTTTTATCCATAACAAATTTAGGAAATTTTATGCAGCAATTGGTGAATACTTCACTCAGGAAAAATTATATCTTACATAATCATCAGAACTTCAGAAGACATTAAATGAGAAGGAACGATGAGTTCTGTAACTAAAACAAGATCATGGCCATCCATAGGCATAATCAAACGAAAAAGAAAAAAAATTTAACTCTTTTTTATATTGCTTACAATGTAATTACATGGGAGCTGGCTACCAGCTATAAAACAGTCAGTGGAAAAGATCTCGTGGAGCCGCAGAATCCCCAATTTAACCTGACCTGCAAGATCACCTCCCCCAAAATCTCATGAAAATTTCGAGCAGAAAACAAAAAGAGCTTCCGTCTGAATCTTTCAACTGTAGTGGCCAAAAGAATTCAAAATCCAGTGTTGCACTCTTCGCAGTGTGACAGACTGCAACCTGATCACTACACACACTACCCAAAACAGTACATAATCTCTAAGCCATGAGTGTAACAGTTGTAAAATACACCCCACATCAGCGAAGGCCTGCCAACCTGGAACCAGTCCAGCATGCGAAGTTAAGCTGATATATCTGACATGAAGCGGTCCAAAGTAAGTGATCCCTTAAAGCAGACAATGTGTTGGTAGTGAAGGTTATGAGTTGGCGCATCAATAGCCACGCATTCTTTCCAGGGATGCAATCGATAGCATGTGCTACACCGGGAAGAATTAGTGTTCCTTCAAATAGCGCCGCTGTACAACATTTTCGGCGGTTGAACCCAGCAAAATATTAGAGATACAAACAATATTAGAATCACGCTGAGCCCCACACTCCTCTAATGGATCCCATCTTGGAGCTAATACCTGAACTGAGCTCCCAAAGAATGCGGGCAAAAACATCCGACATTCGCTGGTCCACAACAGCCAGCTCAGCAATCAGGCTCTCGTAGGAGAGCAAAACAGTTCTATTCTGAGGTTCAGAGGCCAAGCTCTCAAGGGTAAGTGCTGCCTTTCGACACACTTCCTGCGGATGATGATTCCCTGAACCAACCACTCTCAGCAACCTTCCCACGGCCCAGCGTTCGCCCGCGAGACGCAACCTGCAGTCCGTGTTAATCTCGGAAAAATTGTGCAATGCTGCCACAGCAGCCGCGAGAGCATCGCCGGATACTTCAGTACTTATAAGCTCTACCAATCGTGGGAAAATCTGGGAAACAAAAGGCAAAATGGAGGGTTCATTGTCAGGATTTACAACAAGTCGTCCAAGAAGCTCTGCTGCAGTGCAGTGCCAGGAAATTACAGGAGACGACAGCATCATCATTATAGCATTGATCATTCTCTTATCGGACATTGAGCTTCCTGGGCTGTTCGCTTTGCTGTTCCCGTTGTTTGTAAATAACTTCAAACATAAGAAAGGCGCTAAGTTCAAAAGCGTCTCTATCGAGTTTGTGACCAGCTCCTCGTCCTCAGTCTCGTGATCTTCTAAGACTGTAATCAAAGTTTCTAGGCAACCACGGTGCTGTGCCATGAACGATTCGTTCTCAGGCATGAAAGACATATTGCGCAACACATTCGATACTGCCACAGCACATATCTGTTTCTCGTGACGACCAATCTCGTCGAGATTGAAAAGCACTTCCTCGTCCCAGCACCATCCCTCTTTGGCCTCTGCTGCATCAGCACCATCAGCCCCTTGAGCATTCCTCTCTGCTGCCGCCCTGACATGCAGCATTGCATCATCGGGGCTGTATATTTCATACTCGAGACCAAACCCTGTATACGGCTGATCAACTCCTAGCAAGCGAGGCCTCGACAACTTCGCAAACACTCGCTCGTGCGCTATGTCCCGCCACTCACTAATCACCTGTAACAGCGAATCGAGCAATCCCGGCACTTTGGCCAATGGAGTTGCATCTTTGCGAGTATCATCCTTTTCCTTGAAACTCAACAACGTCAGCGCGTTGATCGCCCACGCCAGCTCACCCTTCAAGCAGCTCTGCAGCGCCATCACGATCCTCTTCGTATGCTGCTCTGCAAAATTGTGGCTCACTTGGAGCGACGGGCCCAGGTTCGGCCCAGGCGAGGGCTGATGCGAAGCGCCAGCGGTGGCATTTTCCATGTGACCTACATGATTTGCGCTGTTTCCAGCATTCGCCGTAGCAGGGCGACCCCGCTTTTGCCCGCTACCACCCCCAGCCCCTGCCGGCCCTGCCATCGCTCCCCCTGCTCACACCTCTCTCGAAAAACCACACCACCAATCTTTCATACATAAGACTAATAATAATCTTTTCCAAAATAAGGCAGCCTCATATCCAGTCCTTCCAGACATCATACCCTAATCGCCATCGCCAGGTTCTCTCTGCAACACTCCCGCCCACAAAAACACGCACACACACACAACCAACGTCAATCCTCTCGACGACCAGAAAACCAGGTTCTCAAGCAGGTACTAATTTCATTCATCTTTTATTTCATCCGTTTATTGGCGAACGAAGTTTCTGATTTGCCAACATTCATCCTCATGAAGCTGCGACCGATCTTGGCATTCGGAGCTGGGAGCAAGGATTCTTCCGAATTCGATTCGAAGCTTTCGATCGTGGGGTGCTGAGTGGATGGTAGCATCAATTCCTCATGTTCCCAATGCGATTGTCGTAATCTCTGAAGTGAGCTTCGTACTGAGGAAGGTTTTCAAACCGTAGCATTATCGTTTGCGGGGATTTGCATTTAGAGTGATTTGTCGGGTTGATTCTATTGTCGCAAGCAGAGGTCGGATTTGATGAACGGCTTTCCGCCTTCCTGCTCGTGATTTCCCATCACAGAGTGCCAGGTTTGGTCGTGCTGGGAACTAGCAGGGTTGTTTGACTTTGGATGGGATCTATGATACGTGAGTAAGAAACTCTTCTTTCTGGAGGGATGGCGTTAGGGTTCACTGATGCAGGGTGGTTCTACGACTGTATGATTCTGTGGCTTCAGAAGGAGCCTGTGAAATTGAGTTTGGCTGCGCTGGCCATAGCTTTTATCAAAATTTCCATGACCAGCTTGACTCCGGTGCGTTTATGGCGTCCGACAAATGTCCTCAGAGTTTTTTTGAAATCCAATTTGAGGTTTATATTTTTCTTTCTGCTATTCTATTTGATTGTAACTATCAGTGCGGTCTTTGGGGGCCCCAGTTACAGTATCTACCTCATGTAAGAATGCAATGTGCTAACAATGATATAAAGATTGCAATTGAAGGAAGGATATTGTCTTGGTAAATTCAAGTTGCGACCAGCTACAAGGTATTGGATTCTTATTACACATTTTGAAGGTTATACTTGCGTATGAGAGTGCAGGTTCTAGCAGCAGCTCAATCATATGGGGATAACCATGTGAATTTCACCCAGTACGGCGCATTTTCGAAGCTCTGTGGAAGTTCAGCGACTTGTGTTGTTGCCGGAGTTTTGCTACTGGTGAGTAAGCGGCATTAATACTTTAATCAATATCTCCCTATCGAAAGCCATGTTGACCAAGACAAACCATGCGTCATAAGCGGGCAATCGTTGTCACAGGACTTCGGTTTAGTATTATGACCCTTTCCTGTTTGTTTCGACGCCGAAACCTCACGCATCACCACCTTTTTTTAATTTTATTTTTGCTTTAAGAAATTTCATTTCCTTGCATGTTGTTGATCTTTACCAATTTGCTTCTGTGACGGATGAATTTCGTTCTAGTTTGATTTTAATTTTGAGTACGCGATAATTGTAGAGAAGGATAAGCTTGGATTTGTAGGTGCAAGGGAAGAAATATTTCACGATGAGAGCTTCTCTGCATGCTTATGCAGTGATCGCAATTGCTGCAGCTATTGCCGTTACTGCTGAGAACCAGGTACGACCCTCCGTTTCTAAGTCAAGGGTATAAATTAAGGTTCTTCAGCTCGCAAGAAGAAAAATGTTTTACGGTGTATAATTAAAAAGTCATGCTACTGCCCCCAAAGCTTTTCTCAATCTCTTGTAGTTAATTTTGCCCCCAAAGCTTTCTCAATCTCTTATAGTTAGTTCTGCCCCCAAACCTCTCTGAGCAATTACAGTAACTGTTTTGCAGTAACTTAGACCCGTCCCTGTTGAAAGAGGTGGAATACTTATATTTCCTTGTGAAGCTAGGATTTGAGAAAGCTTAATCTTAGAAACTTAGCACTGCATCGACACGAATGTTCTGGGCATCATTGTTCTGAAGTGAAAGGATTCGATCATGCTCGATGAAATCTGAAGAGGTCATGCATGGGAATGATGTCTTTATCTTGATAAGTCGATTTTTGGAGTCGATCACTAGATGGCTGCTGATTTGGATAATTTACTAGTTATAAACATCGATAACTCTTGGGCAGATTTCTCACATAATTTGGTGTCAGGAATCAGTTTGAAGGTTCTTATGGTGATAATGCCAGAATACTGACCTTCACTTCGTTCATGATCATGAACTGCAGTGGTATAAAAGATTTTGTTGTGTATCTACCACAGCCGCACGCCTTGACGTATTGTGAATCTATGGATGCAACTAAATTACCCAGTTGTGCTGATGCAGCTGAGCCTTGTTGGAGAGGAGTGTAGCTTGACTTGGCAATGCTTGATCGTCGTCATTGTAATGGTGGGCAGTTCTTTCCTCGCACAGCATGCAGAAGGATTCCCTTAGGATTCATGTTTCGACCTTTATATAAGTTGCTTTTTGTATTGAGATTTAATATATTTGAAAGCTTCTTGAAATTTCGACTCATTTACAATAATATAAAGGTATCATTTTCATTTGAGACGCCAGAGGATGTGCATTTTGTCGTGTTGTAAGATCTGCATTTTGATCTTGTTCTGCAGGCTCTGCAAATGGCAATGATGGATATAGAATTCTCACGAAGAGATTGGTTGGTTTCTGGGTTATTTATTTGTGGCTGCTTCGTATCAGCATTGCCATGGGTATGTTATACGATGCCTGCTATTTGAAGGACGGTACATTTTGTTGTATTATAAAATTCCGGCTTTCTCTTTCGATTTTCTTTTTAGACCACTTTGCAAAAACAATTGCATGTGTAGTAGACCTTGTCATTCAAGAGTGGTCCTTCCTTTCTCATATAAAGCTATGGCATATTTGGTGTGTTTACAGTTGCCCTCAAAGACTGTCAATGCCATAGCTCCTTGGTATCTGGCCTTCGGAGGAATCGTTGCGGCTGTTGTTTATCTTGGGTAGAACCTCTTAACCATCTACTACTTTATGCGTGCATGAAGTATTATCGTTTGTATTCAATGCACACTAAACAAGTATGATTACTGCTGAGTTTATGTTCATCTCTGCCATAACGAGAGTGACTTTTTAATTGATGTTTTCATCAGAAACCATTACCTTCAATGTGAGACCTTTATTGTTATTTTTTGTTTTTTTAAAAAAATTTCTTACAATAATTACAAGCAACTCTGATTCATGATGATTTCTTTATGTAGGATGGAGGGATTAAATCAAACCTACCAGGATAAATTGTTTCGTAAACTTGACACAGCAATCACTGAGCAGGTCTTCTTTATCTCACTTTTTGCAGCAGTCATTCGGATCATCGGTGGGTTTTCCTACTGTAAAAGAATTACTAAGCACAGTTTGTTACATGTGATTCTTTTCTTTAAAAGTAGTGTTTGTACTTCTATATCGAGCATGTCTTCGTTTTGAGAGATTCAGGTCAGATGTGCAACAGGAACATTAGTCTTTTGAATGGCAGAGCAAGTTTGTAGGTTATGAGCAAGATTACATTTGAGTTCTCATTTGCAAAATAGATATACAGGGTTTTTGTGGGAGTTTCGGTGTCTTGAATCCATCAGCTTTCACGCTAAACATCCCTTCTCCTTTGCAAGTGTTCTTCTGCTTTCATTTGTAAGTTGATTTTCTTCTCTGGTCATTATGTTCATGGCTGCAGTGCTATCCTTATAATTGCTGCTTTATAGAAGGGAGGAAGGTGGAATCGGTGGACTTAACGCCATAAATTTT
Source organism: Physcomitrellopsis africana (assembly GCA_036785485.1). Taxonomy (NCBI): domain Eukaryota; kingdom Viridiplantae; phylum Streptophyta; class Bryopsida; order Funariales; family Funariaceae; genus Physcomitrellopsis; species Physcomitrellopsis africana. Next base: position 165,650 of record JAWRVF010000190.1, on the reverse strand, counting down.
GGTTGCTCGTTGCAGATGGGAGTTGTCATGACCTTTTTAATGTCATACATGCTGCGTCTTTGTGGAGCTCTTATTTGTGTGATGATTCATCAGGTGCAAATTAAGTCTTCCACCTAGAGAACAGACAATGGATACTCGTTGCTGTTGTGATATCTACTCATGGTAACAGAATTATTAATTAAGCACGTGGGCGTGTTTATATTTCTTTGTAAACGGGTATCAGGAATGACACCGCACGTGGGAATAGACTTGGAAAGCTGACCACTTATTCACCATCCTCACTTCTTCACTTGGGATCTTAAGAGTAGTGTGTTTTCTTTGCAGATAATGGTGAATATCCTGGCAGGGAAGTCGCAAGAACTAAACTTTGTGAATAATGTTTTTAAGTGGGTTGGAATTGTAAGTATTTCGTATCCCTTGAACCTTGTTCGTAGTCTTTACGTCGACTTGTTTAGTTAAGTTCAAAATTCTATGTATTGAATTAGCCTAAGCTTTGAAATAAAGCCCGAGCTCTGAAATATTCTTTCTTCGATAAGGAGCAGAGCGGTGTGTCTGTTAAGATGTGAAACAAGCATTAAACAGAGTACTTTCGGGAATTCTTAAATGAAACGCTGTATATTGCTAGTTGATGTATTTATATGACGAGATACTTGAATAATGTAATCGCAATTTCGTCCGTACAGTCGCCTCGACGTTCCATTTCCGTCATGTGTTGCAACTTTGATAGTGCTTCATCATTTTAACAAGACCTGCTGGGGTATGGTGCAGATATTCATGCTTGGAATGCTGGGAACGACAATGTCGATGATGCAGCACAATCACCAGAAGTGTGACAGGATCCAACTTACGGATGAGGAAATGGATGAGTTTGAAGTTGAGGATGAGAGTCTTCTACCAGGCGTGCAGTCTGTGAACAAGTCGAACCAACAAGCGGAAATCCCCTGATAATCTATACCATCCTTTAACTGTAAAATAGGTAGGCAGGAGGACAGCATCATGTGGCCTACTTTTGGTGATTGATTCTCAAAAGAGACCAAACGTAGAATTTGTATGAGTGCATCACTTTCAAAATAGGAGCTGTGGGCTCAATGAATTTTACATCATGTAGGAACTAAGTTATACAACCAAGAACCAAACCGAGTTGTTTGGCACTGTATTCTTGCGCTCGTTCAATGGTGGATAAGCAAGCGAGAGAGAGAGAGAGAGAGAGAGGTTATAATCTCCCTTAACCATTCTCTGAATTCTCCTGGAAGTTTCTATCTAGTAACCACCTGGGAATCTATGGCACTAATTACTGTGAAAGTGGATTTGATCATCTCATTTCCTAGATAAGAAAAGGAAATCTTCATATCACATATTGTTCAGTGGACTTGAGGGCAATGACCATCCAGTGGCTTCATCTTCATGGAAGTCAAACTCCTATCTCAAATCTTGTCACACGTACAATCTGATTGAACCACAAACATATATATATATATATATATATATATATTATTATACCAGCAATAATAGTAAAGTTAACCGCAACCAGCAAATAGCATAACTTCATATCAACGTGAACGGAATGTACAGATGACCAGAATTAAAGTAAAGACGAAAGATTCAAAAGGAAAGGAAGTTGAGTCTCGATGCCAAGCAAATCACTTCTACGTTCATGAAATGGCAACAAAACCGATGCAAAGCCAAACGATGATAGCTGGCCTTTCATGCATAATGCCTCCAGATACTGCTGACGCCGAGAGCAAAAAATTAATTAAAATTTTCAAGTGAAGCATAGCGAAAACTTTTGCACGCTTCAGTAACTTCAGGTGTACAGCTAGCACACTATCGTTGATTCCAGTAATCGAATAACAGCATCACACTAGTAATTACTGGCACTTTCAAATCTTCGGAAAACAGCTGAAGGAAGAAGAAACAGAATTGGATAGAATCTCCCTCTACCTGCTACAGTGGAGGTGATGACCAAGACGATGCTCTGAGTTCTCACCCTTCATGACTGCAGTTACTACTGTTTCCACGAACACCAACGTCATTAAAGTGAAGTAGCCACACACACATTCAAACATTGCAATTCTTTACATCCTCGAGTGTGTATTTAAAGCCAAACTCAACGATTCCAGTAAGGCAACTACGTCAGAGCCGTAGCCACTGGCTTATTCTGCCATTCCCATCTACACAACCCAGCGAAGAATGAATTGCAAACTGCATTGCTATCCCCACTGTGTGATCGTTTCTGAAAGATCTGTCTGCAGGAGGGATTATATGAGCATCCTCCAGCTAGGCCAAAACTCTTGCATGTATTTCACGAATCCCATCAAGCTGTGGTTGAAAAGCACGTTGAATGTGATCGTATCCCGAAGTGCGAAGTTCGTTGGAACGACGGCGAAGCTTAGTCTGATCTACAACATTAAATGAAGAGCCTTCATGACAAGCCCAGGGTGGAGCGGTGCATATCTGGATGGGTCCATGTTCTAGGACTATTGATCCTGCAATTCCAGGCACTTCGAAGTTAGGTACAGTGATAGAAACGCTGGCAATCGTATGGTCCCATGATTATTAATGAGTGTGGGGTCTTACACTGGGGTTGGGATACGGACGGAGCTAAGTAGATCAATTGTTTAGCTGAGCAGCTGTAATATAATTGACTCGAATTGACATCGAGTTTTAATATAGATGTAAAACGATGTGTCATGTGCATGGACCCGGTTATTCTGTGGCTCATGTTACGAGTGATTTGTAGAGGGTGAAGAGTTTTGATGATGAGGGATACTTTGTAGAAGCACAAGCGATTTGGATAGAATTGATGAAATTTTTTGAGTCTTTTGGTGTTATCACAAATGGTGTGCATTAATAAATTACACGCTTTTTAAATACAAGAAAAAGAATGTAATACAAATAGTATGCTTAATTTCAAAACTCAACATTTGCTTAGTTAGTGGTTGGTTGGTTGTCCAATTTGAGATGATAAGGCAATTTTTACCTTGATGTGGAGCCTACCATCCAATTATTCTTTATTTATTAGCTTATTTAAAGTATATATATATATATATATATATAGTATTAAAAACTTTTATTAGAAATTTTATTCAAAAAAGTTATTTATAGAAAATATAAAATCTAATAATAGTAAAAAATAGATATTATATATTAATAAAAAAATTATATATAATAAATCTAGTTTTTGGAATATTATATTAAATTTCTTATAACAATAATTATTAAAAAAATTACATACTGGTAATAATCTAATTTTTTACTTAATTCATAAAAAATATTAATATAAATATTAAACTATTAAATAAAAAATAAAAATCCTTATGTGATATCTTATATATTTTTGTATTTATTTTAAAAAAAAATTAGCTAAAAAAATATTTTCAACTCTAAGCCTTATTGATAAATAGAATTATTATTAAAAATAATTCTGTATTTTATACTTTATTAATAAAAATTCAAGATATAATTAAAAACTAAAATCTATAGTATTTTAGATTTATTTTAAAAAATATTTTTATATAAGTATTTAACCAATATTTTAGTTACAAAGTGGGATTCAAATAGGTTAGGATATCTGGAATTGGAGATTTGAAGGACAGTAAGGGTTTCTAAGTTTTGCAACAATTAGCTAGTTAGATTGAAGTAAAAATTGTTGTATTAGTAATTGACGTGAATACTAAAAACTATACAAAATTTGGAAGTAAATTGACAATTCATGAGAGAGATATTGAGACTAGGAGCACAGTATTAAGATTGGAGAAAGAATGCTACTCAATCCTTGAATAGAATTTTTGACTTTTCTCTCAATTGATAAGTGCAATTCTTCTCAAATTTCTTGTATGTATTGTCAATAAAGATTTTGAAGATTTTAAAAATTTGTAAGTGAAATAAATGATTAATTAAAAAGTTACAAGGATTTTAATTTGCTATTGAATTTTCTTAAGATTGATTAAGATTTATTAGCATTTGATTAGGACTTTTTTAAGATTTGGTTAGGATTTAGTTAAGATTTTTTAAGAATTTGGCTATGGTTTGATTAGGATTTTCTTAGAGTTGGTTAAGATTTGATTAAAATTTAATTAAAATATTTCTAAGATTGGTTAAGATTTGACTTGGATCTAGTTAAGATTTTTATAGATTTGATTAGAATTTGGTTAAGATTTAGATAAGATTTTGTTAAAAGTTGATAGGTTTATTTTAGGATTTTAAAAAAGATTATTTAGGATTGATTAGGATTTGCTTGAAGATTATTTGCTATTTGATTAAGGTAGGTAGTAGCTTAAAGAGTATTAGTAGAGTCCATATTAATAAGCTTGAAATACATTCAATTATCTTAGAGATGAATAAAGGATATATAAATGACCTTGAAAGTTATCTAAGTAGGACCATATAGGAATAATGATAGTAGTGGCTTAAAGAGTGTTAATAGAGTCTGTACCCATGAGCTTAAAATACACTCAACTATCTTAGAGATAAATAAAGGACATGTAAATGATTTTAAAATTTATCTAAATAAGGCCATTTAGAAATACTAATTGATTGATTCATTGATTAATTAATTGATAGATTTGAAGATTTTAAGAAGGTTATTGAATTCTTTAATTTCTACATCTTAAAAATCATAAGAAATTCCTTTTATATTTTTACATAGGAACTATCTTTATACTTGCATAAGTCTTTGATAAAGAACATTTTTTGTCTTTTAAAAGTTATGGTCTTGATGTAAGTTCTTTAGAATTGAAATTAACATTGAAGTTGAGATCAATCATTTAAACTCTAAACATAGCTTTAATATCTTTCTTCTTTAACCTCTTTATATTCCTTCATGTCTTTGTCAATGTTGATTTTGTTTTCTTTGAAGTAGAATAAGACCTTCACTTCATGAACCTTGTCTTGTGATTATTAGTCTTCTCTTCTAAGCTTCTTTCATCCTTGTATTAAGAGTTCTAAAGATCTTCATGTATCTTCTTTGTAATACTTATAACTTGCTAATAGATTAAAAGTTTATAATCAAATAACATAATAGTATGTCAATTGTAATCTATTTATTATGATTTTTTTAATGATATCTAAAATATAATTTTATAACTATTTATAATTATTTTATAGTGAGTTTCTTTTAATATTATTTAAACATAGTAAAACTACTTTATTTCTTAACTACCTTAATTATTAAAGATGGTTTTAACCACCTTGTCTTTTAATACATGTATAGCTAACTACTTTATCATTTCACACTAACTTCTCTTTTTCTTATTCTATTTATATTAGCTTTTTTAAAAAATCTTTTTATACTAAGTTTTTTTTTTTTTTTTTTTTTTTTTTTTTAATATTTTTAATGTTTTTTATATTTTCTTATTTTTTATAATAATTATGTCTAAGCTTTTATAAAACTTATTCTTTCTAAAGAATATATATATATATATATATATATATATATATATTTTAAATTTTATAAGTATAATTCTAAGATTAATATTACTCCCTCTTCCACATTTAATTGATTCTATCCAATTAACTTTAAAGCCCTAAATTTTTTTAATAATTATATTAATTTTTTAATATATTATTTTTTATATATTAATTTATAATTTTTTTTAAATAGTAAATTTCTTGATCTTTGGCTTCTAAATATTCTTATAAATAATTCTTTTTTTTTATTCAAAAGTATTATTTTTCTTCTAAATATATATATATATATATATATATATATATTTGATTAAAAATAGATCAATAATTAGTTTAATAGTACTTTTATGAAACCTTTGACTTCCATCAATTTCATGTGATTTATTATAATTTATTGCTGGATCTTATAAAATTCTTGAATCAATTTGTATTTTGTTTAATTTTCTTCTGTTTTCTAATTTGTTTATAATTTTATTTTGAACTTTTCTTAAATAAAAATACTGTGGTCTCTCATTTGGATTTATAGCTAATAGCTGGCCTTCCTTAAAATTCATTGTTTTTAATGGCTACCAATACTAATTATTCATTATCTAATTTGTTATGCAATCTTGAGTTATAGTCCGATTTTAATCTATTGCTCAATCCCAATGTGAATTGGAGAAGAATATATCATATTATATATTCTTTTATCTCCTATATTTGCTACTCCATTCTAATTCAATTCAATGTACTGAAAGTGAGTAGCCGCCTAGTCCTTAATCGGTGTTGTTGAATGGAATTGTTTTGTAATTTTATTTATTGTGCCCTCTTTGTTTGCTACTTTGTTTTGTTTTGGTGCTATGTTTGAATCTTATATAGCCACCCAATCTAAATTCAGTATAGTTGTGTGGATCTTTGTAAAAACAAGTGATAGTGTAGGTGAAGGCTCCAATCTCGTAGTTGTTTGCTAAAAGAGTTCCAATCCCATAATAAGTATTAGTTTTGAAGTCAAGTATTGGAATAAATACAATTCCAAAATTTATAGTTGAAGTGCCTCTAATGCAATGACAAGATACAATACAACATTATTATATTACGTGTTGTCTTATTTGAAAATACACTAGGCACTTGATTGTAGAAGATAAACTTATATATTGCAACTAACTAAGACCTAACAATCCTAATATAATCCTAAATAAATTCTAATTGAATCTTTAATAATCCTAATCAAATTCTAAAAAAATTATAAAGAAATCTTAAAGAATCCTAATGAAATTATAAAGAAACTTTAAAGAAATCCTAATGGAATTTTAAAAAAGTCATAAAAAAATATTAAATTTTTAAAAAATAAATCCTAATAAAACTTTAATCAAATTCTAATCAAATCTTAATAAAATTCTAATCAATCTGAATCAAATTTTAATGAAATTTTAATGAAATCCTAATGAAATCATAAATCAAATCTTAATAAAATTCTAAGATAAATCCTAAATCAAATCCTAATCAAATCCTAATATCCTAAATAAATCCTAACAAAATCTAATAGCAAATTTAAAACCTCAAAAAATTATTAAATTAATCTTTGATCTTTATTTAAAATTTTTATATTTTTTAATTTATTAGTTATAAACAAACATATAAAATTTGAAGAAATTTGAACTTACAAGTTGGAAGAAAAAGTGTCAAGGACAAGGATGTGAGTCATAAAAGAATAAAATATATTCTTGTATTATTCAAAATCACTCAAAGATGATATAATATTAAAATTAGAATGGCTATTGCCAAAGACAAGAAGACTAGAGACTCTTGAAATAAAACTAGGAGCAAGAAAGGCATTGATAAGAGTGAAGAAGGCTTCATTCTTGTTTCTATATATACTATCTATCTAAGAACTATGTTGCAGCGTTATATAGGATCTCTAATATGTATCCAACTTGTAAATCACATGTCAAATTTACAAGAAAAGTTTCTTACATGTGCACCACGTACTTAGCTTATTCTATAAGCTACCAACATGTGCAACACGTGGCTAGCTTGTTAGCCAAGTTTCTAGCCTACCAATCATCTATAGACATGTATAAAGATGAATCTGCATCTATGAAGCTTCTAGGAAACATCTCCATAAGCTATTATTAAATTAATTTACTTCTACCTATTTCTAACTATCTATATTAAGTAAATAATTATTAGAATAAATCTTGATTGTGACATTACTTCCTTTTCTAGAGATGAATTCCATAAGGAGCGATGACTATGTATTAAAAAAGTCCAAGATGCGCCAAATTATGTTTGCCACATACTTTGATCTTTATTCCTTTGAAAGATAGTTGATAGGTCTTTTCAGCCATTGATAGTGTCCCATACTAGGGCAAGAGACCTACCCTGTTATTTGATCATTGTTGAGACCTTCATAACTTCCTTCAAAGAAAATATTTGAAACACCATCAGGAATAGTTCCTACCTCTAAACATATCACCAAACATCGGGAATCTCTTCCAAGGTTGTAATATCAAACACATTGTATCTCACCATCAATCTAAAGAAGAACATATCATTCTTGAGGATCTTCATCTCTATTTTGTTGTCTTGAAGTTATGATAGTCGTAATATCTTGTCCAATAAATCAGCAAACGATGGTTTTTAAGCTGAATTTGCAAGTTGTTAATACTCCATCTCTTTTGGCATAAACAAATTCAAAGAAATAATAGACAATGGTACAAGATAGAATGAAACCTCTTTTGAATGTGCTTGGCTTTATAGCAAGGATTTTTTTAACTCTTCATTATGATTTTGATAGATATTGTCAATGAAATGTATTCACTTTTATTGATGCATTTATTAGATTTATAGATAGTTTTTATAAGCAAATTCTACCAATGGAAAAAGAATTATTCAATTATCTTGATGATAGTTGATAATACATCTCAAATATTGCTCCAAAACTTGATTTACCATTTCTATTTGTCCATCAATTTGAGGATAGAAAGCTACGGATAATTTTATATCATCTTATTTTTTAACACATCATTTGCTTGTTTTATCTTACTTTTAAATTTTTCCAATCTAATATTATTGAAGAATTTATATAAAGATTGGTCATATGGACCTTCTATCATTAAAGGCATTGGATTATTCATAGACAATAGGCAAGTAGAAGGTTGACAGTAGCTTAAAACTAAATATTGATGGAATTCTATGGATCAATGTTGCAAGGATATGAAAGTTGGTATTGATTCTTTTGCCCTTCTAAGCATATGATCATTTTTTTTATCAATAATTTCTACTTTTGAAATAACTTGAATATATATTTTTTAATTTCTTAGATCTCTTGTTTAATATATCTCAAATTATAGAAGGTATGGTAAAATCTTTGATAAAGTAGTACCTTATGGTATCTTCATTTAAAAGATTATTAATGTATTTAATATATATTATATAAAATCACCTCATATAAGAGGTGATATCTTTAGAGGGACCTTGTCTAATATTTGTCAAAGCTAAAAGACCTTGTTGTTGGCTAATTATAAATCTAAATTGATAAAAGAAGATTACTAAGAGTTTTTTCCATATAGTAAAAGATCATTTTATATAGAATCTATATCATGCATATGTAAAATCTATTAAAGTAGTTAAAAATCATATCAAATAGTATCTATAATTGATCATTGAACTAGTGATTAATATTTTTACAAATTATTCTACATGAGCTGCCAAATCTTCATTGATAGATCCACTAAACCTTGAAAGATTAGGTGGTATTGTTGATCCTTATAATTCAAAGGTACAATAATAGGTAACTCTATAAGCAATATTATGAGATCAATTTGAATGTCTATAAGAAGATGTTGATTACATCTCTTTACTACATTAGTGCTTAGAGTTGGAAAGGATGAAGGTTCTACTTGAAGTTCTAAAAGATGGCCTCTACCATACTCTATTTGAATAGAAGCCTGTGACATCTTATCACAAAGTTTTTTTAACACGTGGATTTTTATAATTATAGGTTTTATTTTATTTTTTGATTTTATAAAATATATCCAGATCATAAAATATGATTGATAAAAGGATTAGCTATCTTAGATTTAAGTTTAGGTGGTATATAACTAAATATATCATTTCTAAATTATTCACTTAAGATAGGAGAAGACCTAATAGATAGTTTAAACAACCAAAACAAATCTAAAAATTTATAACATATTTAATTTTTTTTTGTGAAATAATATAAAATCCTCTTTCTTCTTATTTATTTGTGGGACACATGGTTTAATTATATATTAAACTGAGATCTTGTGCCAATCTTGAAGTAGCAATATTATCCAATAACTAAACCTTTCTCATAAGTAATGCATATGTTCCAACAAATATTAAGTTAAGATCTTGTGCCAATCTTAAAATGGTGGAATCATTTATTAATTAGAATTTATTTCACAATTAGAGATTGAAAAATAATGCCAAAGATAGTAGAAGTAATTTAAAAAAATTTAATATGTAGATACCACAAAAATCAAATGGACCAGATAAAAGGCAACCTATAAGACAACTTGCAACAATTAACTATGCTTCATGGAGATCATCATTTTTCACAAGTATAAGTTCAACACCAAAAAGAAGTCATATCAGCTATCAATTTGATTTCACTTTTCCACAAAACATCTAAAAATTGAAGCACCTATCACAAACATAATCACGTTTTTTTTAACAAAAGACATAGATTGGAAAAATTCCTAGTGCATATAATTGAATATTTTAATATTCAATTATACTACGAGGTGATAGAATGGTTAAGATGTTACCTTTAGAACAACAAGTCCTATTGTGTCCCTTCCTAAATGTACCTAAAATTCAAATAAAAAGAAGAGCTAAGACTTAGAATCCACCAAGTTTTTTCTAATTGTTTTTTTTGTTTGTTTGTTTTTTATTTTTATTTTTATTTTTTATTATTTTTCTAAAATTTCAAATAAATTGAAAAGCTAAGGTTTGAAACTCATCTAATTTCACCAAGTCATGCTCCTTCCTTGCTTTTTAGACAAAAGTTTCAAACATATTGAAAAGCTAAGGTTTAGAATTTACCAAGATTAGTCTTTATGTTTGAAGTTGTACTTAAACTCTATTATGTATGCTTTTGAAGTGACAACTAACAGAAAGAGAACCACCAAATAATGCTAATATTAATATTAAATTAATTAAATATTATTTAAAGTTAGAAGTAGCAATAATATATAAAAAATTATTAAATGAATAAATTAAAAATAAATTAAACTTACCTCAATACATAAATTTAGCATGTTAAAAAAAATAATATTAATAAAAAAAATAAAAAAAAATAAAAATCCCTTTGTGAGGATAAAATTCACTCTTCAACCCAAGTTATAAGGTGGCCTCAATTTAGAGTTGCTTATAAATTGTGGTGTGAAGTATAAGGAGCAATAAACAACAATGAAAGAGAAGAACAACACAAAACAAGTAAAATATGTGCAATTAAGTAATTGCACACTACAAAACAAGTCACAATTTGTTCATTAGATTTTCATCTAATAAAAAATAAAAGTAAAAATCAAAAATTATATTTTCAAATAGATAATTTTTTTATCTTTCTAATGATATAAAAAACATATAAATCTAAATTACTATGAATAAATTATGATAATTCAAAATTAGAAGATAAATAATAAAAAAAACTAAGTGGAATTTTTTACCTCAAGGGTAACTTGTTAAAAGATCATGGGTTCAAACCTCACCAAGGCTCACAAGTAGTGTATGTAGGTGTCCTAGAAAGGCCACGAGGCCTTAGTCTTATCCTCCTACCTACATCCAAGGTGCCACAACCCATATGGGACTTGTACACCTTCTTTCCTACAAGGACTATACTAACTACTAATCCTCCTATTTTATACTAGTAGAACTAATAATTTTACATTTTTGACTTCAATATGGTGTTTAAAAACATCCTATTGGCCTAAGAACCTTGAATGGCCTTCAAATCTTGCTCCATTTCTTCATAATAGCTTCCAAGGTGATAAAACTTATTTTTATCAAAGTCTTCAAAATTGCTCTAAAAATTCTTAGTAAATTCTAAATAAATTCTAAATAAATTCTAAAAATCTCTATAATTTTTTTAAGATGATAATATCAATTTAAGACTATTTTATTCTATCTTGGAAATTTTTATAATAATAAAATCAATAAAAATCAACTCAAAATCCTATTTTCTATAAAAATAATTAAAAAGACATGAGATTTCTTTCTCATACTTCTTCTACCTACTAAGTAATATTTATAGGTTTTTAATGAGTAATACATATAGTTAGAAGGCCAATATAGACATTGATCTCAATAACTAATTCTTAATACTTAATAATAAGTAAAAATACTAAACCAACTAAAATAATTGCCTCCAAGACTTATTAAGATTCTATTTTTGTAACTTTTCTTCTAATAAGACTTTTATATTTATAAATACTTCTAAATTCTAATAAATACTTAAATAGTCAAAAAAATCTCTCTAACCATAGTATTTTTATAACTAAAGGACTTAAGACTATATTTTTAACTAATCCACCAATTAAGATCCATTGGTGGGACTCATATATGGCGACCATTTGGGACTATTTGTAAGAATAGAAAGAATCCAAATCTTGCCTTTGACATGGTCTATAAAGAAAATGATAGAAGATTTATAACTTAGATATTATATTCTATCAAAAGAAATAGAATTAAAGAGAAAAAAAATACTAAGACTTTGACCTAGAATAGAAAGGCAATTGGTTGTTTCTAACTTGACATGGTTCTACATATAGTAGTATCTTGCTTAGTTACTAATTCCATATCTATATTCTATTAAGATTGGACTTAAAATCACTATCTAAATGATAAGGTACGTTGGTCTTTTAACCAATATTCACACATTGTATTCTTTACAATGACTTCCATTAGTTTGTGTAGGAAAGTCTTTCCCATCTAACGTTTTAAGTTTGACTGAGTTATTATCAAAGACTTCTTTGATAATATATGGTCCTGTCCAAAGTGCATCAACTTAGCTGAAAAGTCTAGTTTGCTAGTATCTTGAACCATCACCTACATCCTAGGAGTAAGCAACTTTTTATTTTTATTTTTATTTTTTTATCAAAGATCTCTTTTCTTCGCCTTTGAGTAGTTTCTATATGTTGGGCTGCAAATCTTTGATTCTTACTAAGTTTTTTTTAAAGGCTCTAATTATTCTTCCAAAGATTGAGAAGCATCCAATCTTTTGTCAATAACAATACGTAAAGATGAGGCTTGAAATTTTATAAATCGAATATGAATGTCTTCTTCTTCGTAAAGATTTTTTTCTAACTATTTGGAAAAATCATCCTCATCTTCATATTCATATAATCCAAGGCCAATATATTTTATTGGTACTATAGTTGATATTGAATTGGATTGGATAAAACTACTTTACTTGGCTTTTTTAGATGTTGGTGTTTTTTCTAATGAAACCATGACTTGGAATCTAAAGTGATTAGATACTATGATTATTGTACTAATAATTAAATACTAATTCTTTCAATTAAGAGAAAATATTAAACCAACTAAAATAATTGCCTTCAAGATTTATTAAGATTCTAATTTTATGATTTTTTTCTAATTAGACTCTTGTAACTTATATGTTCTTCTAAATTCTTATAAATACTTAAATGGTCAAATAGTATTTTTAATTTTAATATTTTAATATTTAAATAATTTAAATAATTTAAAACTATGATTTTAACTAATCCACCAATTAAGATTCATTAATAAGACTCACAAAAATCAATGGATAATTAAAAAGTTACAAGGATTTTAATCTATTACAAGATTCATCTAAGATTGATGGATTAAGATTTATTAAGATTTGGTTAGGATTTGGTTTGGATTATTTTAAAATTTGTTTAGAATTTGATTAGGATTTAATTAAGATTTGATAAAGGTTTCTTAAAAATTAATTAAGATTAATTAGGATCTAGTTAAAATTTGATTAAAATTTGATTAAAATTTATTAATATTTATTAATATTTATTTAAGCTTTATTTAAGATTTATTTAAGATTTATTTAGGATTTGATAGGTTTATTTTAAAATTTAATAAGAATTATTTAGGATTTTTTTGGAATTGGTTAGAGTTTGATAAGATGTATTTAAGTTTTTTTAGGATTGATAGGATGAATTTAGATTATTTTAGAACTTGCTTAGGTTATTTAAAATTGCCAAGACAAGTGTTTCTAAACACCTTATGTATTATTTTTTTGGATTGTAAATCTAACTTCAAGGTAAGTTGAAATCCTTCTATAATTAGATGCCTAGTATATTTTTAAGCTAAATTTCATATTATACAATATAATTAACGAATCCAGCATGAAAGGCTTAAGATAGAAGATATTGTATTTTTGTTTTTTTTTTCTTATTATTATTTGAATTATAGAAAAGGTAAGAAAGTTGAAGGTGGAGCTATAAGTGGAGCTATAGATGGAATTTCAATTGGAGCTTTAAATAGAGTTACAAATAGAAGTACTTCTAAAAGACAAGGTATGTACTTTGATTCTAACTTTGTAAGCATATTTGAATCATTTGTTTTATTTATGTAACAGCAACAAAGCAAAGATCAAAAAGAAGATTTGGCAAATAAGGCCTTATAAGTGGTGGTCAACAAAATTGACTAATTTAAAGGTAAAGATATCATAAAATATTTCAGATATTATATAAGAGAGATAGAATTGAAGGGTGTTTTTGAAAAGGAGATGGTTCAATTGTTTAAACTTAGTATTACATCAAAGATAAGGAAACATGTAAAGTCCATTATATGACATTTGATAAGTTCATGGAATTTTTTTTTTTTTTATACATTAAAAGATGAGTATTTTAAAAAAAATAGTAATTAGGTTATAAAAAAATCATTCTTCAAATAGATTGAATAGCCTAAAAAGAATCTCTAAACTCTAAGATTATTTAAAAAGTTAAAAAATATAATATTTTTATTTATCAAAGAAAGAAAGATAAATATTGGAATTAAGCAAGTGAAGTTTTTTTTTCAAGTGACTAATAAAGAATTATAAGAGAAGTTAGTTATTTAACTTGAAAATAAGAAGGAAAATAGGGAATTGAAAACAAATTGGAAGAAAGTCAAAGAAACAATAGGATTGCTTGCAAAAAAAAAAAAAAAAAAAAAAGAAAAAAAAAAGATAGGATTGGTATTCAAAGATTAATGCAAAAATCTAAGATAAAATTGCTTATTATACAACTAATATCTATTAATCAATCTCCAATTGCTACATCAAAGAAAAAAAATATGGATCTTGATGAAATAATATGTGGAATGTGAGAGCTTTAAATTAAATTTACAAGCCTTAAAAAAAAAATAACTACAAGTGAATTAAGATCTATTTCTAAATAAAGATATATTTGAAGAAATATCTAGTATGATGATACTTCTCATGCTTAAAAAAATTATATTAATTTGAATAAAATGGTGCAATTATGTGTTATTTTTTGAAAAGGTGGAAAGGTAGCATTAAAAGACATTGGGGATCTTCTCCAAACAAACTTTGGTAATGGAGGTATAAAATTATTGGTCCAAAATCACTTGACAACAAATAGTATTATAGCAGAAGAAGTTGTAAGCTATGATACAAAGATAGAAAATGATTACAAATCCAATGGAAATACAAAATTAAGTTGGCTTTAGTCATTTTGAAATTTTGTATCAATTTAAATAAAATAAATATTTTTATTGACTATCTAATATATATTTAAATAAAAATTAATTTTTTTCTAATAATACTTCAATAATATTTTTTTTAAATGGATTAGAATAAAATAAATAAAATAAATAATATAAAGATATTAAATAAATATCTTTTTTTACAAATATAGCAGTAAAAAATATTATCTAGATGATTAAAAGTTTATTTAATATGTAAAAATTGAAAAGATGGATTGTATTTGTTTTTAATGAAATTTATCTTGTGATGTAAAGAGCTGTATGTGAATTAGATCAATTATTTATTAATTAAAAAAGATTTTGTATCTTTAGTATATAAAATTATATGTAATATTATATTAGATCTATTGAATCTAAAATGTTAGCTAATTAATATAATAAAGAACATTCTAATTCAACACAAATTAAGAACAATAAATAAAACATAATCTTCTTCATTATTTAATCTTTTTAGAATATTATAACACACAAATTAAATCAAATTTCCATAAAAAAATACTCCTTAATAATGGATCTTCAACAAAATAAAACTTGTCTTTTGAGTTTTTTTTTAATCCTAATGGAAAAATTTTAATGGTAAAAAACAGACACTATCCATTTAAATGTTGAAGTTTTGTGGTAAATATGAAAGAAAATTACTAGGTGGATATCCCTCTTTTATTATATGGATACACCTCCCCCCCTCTATACCACATCAATTATATACCATTGCTATAAGTTTCTCAACAAGTTAGACACTAATGAGGTTGAAAGCTATAAAAACAACAACAAAAAATAATAACAATACCCTACAATATAGAAACATTAGCAACATAAAAGCTAATCAAAACAAAAAAAATAAACAATAAAAAGGAGATGTCTACCTAGCGGAATCAGTATGTGAACTCCTTTCTTTATTTATTTTCTTTGTTTAGGTTTTGTATCATTGATGTTCTTGTGTTGTGAATTGCTATTATTTTTTGTTGTTGTTTTTATATCTTTCAGCCTCATTAGTATCCAACTTCTTGAAAAACTTGTAGCAATAGTGTATTGTTGGTGTGGCACACCTATAAAAGAGAGGTGTCCATGCAATAAAAGGCAGGTGTCTACCTAATGGTTCCTATAAGAAAACATGTGCACAAGTACTTTAAAAACTATGTGACAAAGAATAATATTTCTTGTCATTCAACACTCATCTCCAATTACTAGCAAAAAGATCTTTAATATAAAGAATTTATTTACATGTTTGTATATATTAAAGCATTGGATTTTATTCAATACCAACATGATGTGGTTTGGATTTTAGGGAACATGAGGTAGCTTGTTTTTTTCCTTGTCATTGTACTTCTTAGAACATATACCTCCAATAGATCCAGTGAATCCAATCTACATGGGGACTGCAATAACTTTCTTATGTCCCCAGAGCCAACATCTTGGGTGGGGGTGGTAGAGATGGAATGGCCTCTTTGTTCATTTGTGCAAGTGCAATGGAAATCTCCTTACAGTGTCCCCATACTTGTCATCAATTTACAATGACCCAGCTCAAGTGCAATGGTGACACGTTTTTTTTGTGACTGCAAATCATACAAGCATGAGTTTGGTTGAGATGCTGGGTTGGTAAACTCTGCAAATAACCCAGTGTCAAAATTCTGGCAGATTTTATCCTTCTTGAGCTGATCTGGCAACCATTTCTAACTCAAAAATTGTCTTTATTTGCTTGCCAAAGTGCCTTCTTACAGTCTAGACCTTAGTTGGCACCATGAATCACCTCTCTGGTCTTTTTACGTCAAAATAATTTTTGAATTAATTGGTCTGATCTGATATTTTTTGTGCAAGTAACTGTAAAAATATTTGCTTAACATACTATGAATTTTAATATTTTAAAAATAAATTTTGCTCAAGCATATTGTTTACATAATACATAATCAGGTCAAATGAAAATCTTATTTTGTATGTATATAATTATTAGATTATATAATAATCAATTTAATATATTAATAAATTTCAAATGTAAAATATATTACTAAAAATTGTAATTGATTAATTGGGTATTTGGTTGTGAAGTAGTATATTTTAATAAATGTATATTATGCAAAGTAAAAGAAATAAATCTTTTTGAAGTTCATAAGATTTTAATAAAAGTTAGAAGAAAACTTTGTAAAAATGAGGTATTCTAAAGATTTAAAATGTTTAGGTAACCTGAGAATACAACATAAATAAATAAAAATTATTAGTTGGCACTTCACTCTTGGTTTATTCAAAAGGCTCTTTGTTGTTGAGTATATTTTTATCTTTTAAAAAATTCAAACTTATACTATACATATCAATTTTATTTTATTACTAACTGCTTACCAATATAAGACATTGAATTAAACTGTTTTAAAAAGAAAAAAATTAAAAGAACAAAAAAAAGACAAAACATCAACATAAACCATACTCTAGAAATAAGGAAAGTGAGAATTTCAAATTTTCAAAAAAAATCTGTATTTTTTAATTAATTTACAAGGATTTTAAATTTTCACATTGATAAACTAAACATAGTGTGTCTTGATAATAGTATATATAATTTTCTTGAATCTTCTTTTTCTGAGATTTAGCATATTTCATAATTATACATAAATATACATAATTATGTTATTTTTTTTCAGTATGTATCTTTTATATATGATAAGTTGCATGATGTCTAAATGGGCTTTGTTTTGATTTTATATGTTCATGTTCATTGCAATAAAATTTGTTTTGATTTTATATGTTCATGCTCATGGTTATTTTTCACTTGCTCATATTGAAATTGTTTAAAATAGCATAGGAATTGGTCATATGCTATCTGATGGGTGTTGTAAGTGCATATTGTACAAACACATGTCAAAGAATCAGGCTTGAAGGTTACATGGTACTAGTTGACCATTGTGTGTCTTTGGTGCTCAGTCTGGACTCCTATTGTAACTCTGCCAACACTTGAATACCACATCCATTGCAGGGGTATGTGGTTTGCAGTGCACTCTGCATTTCAAAAAAATAACCTTTTAAGTTTCAAGTTTAGAGAATAAAAAATTATGTTTCTCAGGTTTCAATTACAAACTAACCCCTCATGTCCTTCATGAGGGGTTAGTTTTTACCAGGGGTATTCTTTTCTTTTTGGATTTTTCTTTGGTTTTGTCATGGTTCTTAATTTATTGAAAACGTTTATAAAAAAGATACATTTAATATAAATACCAGTCTAATCTTTGATGTGTTTACAGAAGACTTACACAAATTAACAAACAAGTAAAATTCTAACAGAAAGAAACTCAAGAATTGAGGAGAAAAGAATTAATGATGGATGCAAAACCAATCCAAAACAAATCAGTGTCCTGTCAGTAGGAGTTCTACCACCTAAGAGCAGCACCTTACTGCAGTACACATTCTACAATCAGAGGCCACCATCCTGACAGCAGTATCTAAGTGCAGCACACGACCTAGGAGCACAGACCAGAATCCTCACATCACCACATGACTGCAGCACATGACGGACGAGCAGAGACTACGATCTTAACAGCAACCTAAGTGAAGCACACAATCTAGGAGCAGAGACTATTATCCAAGTGAATTCTTCGTGATCAGATCCTGATCATATCACGACCACGGTCAGGAGCAGAGACTATTATCCAAGTGAACTCTTCAAGATCAGATCCTGATCAGATCACGATCACGGTCAGGAGCAGAGACTACCACCCAAGTGAACTCTTCTCACTCACGATCGGAGCAGGAGTAAAACACAACAATAGAGACAAGTATCTCCTTGATGCTTCCACGCAAGGATATAAGGCATGCACCCCCGTCAGCAGGAATGTGCATGGCAGTGCAGCTGCAGGACCTGCGAATGCTGGCTTTCTCTTCAACTCTAAGGTGCCGCCTCAGGTGGCGGTGTTCTGATCATGAGTGAGAAGAGTGCTGCGACATCAGAATTTAGTTTTTGAGTTGATTTGTGAAGTGTTCGGTGGCCAGCTTGTGAGTTGTTCGTAGGTGTACTCACTGGCTTCAGAGTTTGAAGTTCATGATCCATGACTGTCTGGACGGCAATGAGTCCTCATGCCGCTGGATGCTGTGTTTCGTGTGCAATGCGTCTACGGCTCGCTAGCGGAACTGACTTATCTGTTCTAGCTTCGTTGGATGCGAGTAAGACGTGGGGGTGGATTGAACCTATATACTGCATAATTCAACGGTGATTTAGACTTTTCACGCATTGAATGACGTCTTTTGATTTTTGCGTGAACCAGAGCGCTACCTCACTAAAAGTCGACCGTTTAGTTGAAAGGAATGGTTGAACCACACCCAACTGTTGTTCGGCAGAATCGGTCGACATGGGCTGGAACGGCTCACTTCTGCGTCAATTGAATTCACTCTTCTTTTCTTTTCTTTTGCTACTGAAGCAGGATAGTCCTTGCCGAAGGCTAATTGAGTTCATGGTTTTGATGCAGGTGTGAATATGACAACTGATCAACTCCCATTCTGTGCAGGTAAGACCTTCGGAGTGGTTGCTACCATTGGCCGTTTTGCAGTGGAACTGTCCATAGCCATGGGCTGTGCCTTCCAGGGTTGTTGTGCAGGTTTGGCTGCTGCTGGCTACAGCGTGCTAAGTTGCCTGAGGCAATCGCGAGCGAGGCCGGGCGAGGAATTGTGGGATATCGATGGCGGTTTACAGGGTCCCGTTGTGCGGCGGTCCGAGATGGTAGAATGGTTTCAACCCCTTGCGACAGTGGATGCAGATTTGGAAACGGATGTTTCTCATCCTACCTGACGTGGATATCACATTCGCACGGTACCGACAGAGCACTTCCCACACTCAAACCCCGGGTAAGGGAGTCGCGTGGATGGATGTCGCACCAGGGCGAGGGTTCGGGCAGAGGGGCCGCTGCCCGCCCGCAAAGGTTGTTGTGGGGAATATTTTGAGCACCATGAAATTTCTCTAGCTGTTTTCATTAGCTTTTAATTATGAAATACTAAGAAAATGACTAAGAAAAAGTAAAATATTTTCTATATATATTTATATATTTATATATCTCTCTCAAGTAAACCATTGTATAGTCGGAATCAATATACATGTATTTTGTATCTATTTTTGATAAGACTGTGTTCATTAATATTCATTTCAGAAACGTATGTTAAAAAATATTTCCCAAAAATGCTGAATTTAACCTTGTTATACATGCTTGTTTGATTTAGTGTAATCATCTGACTGTTAACCAGAATATGATTAGAATGTAAAACCATTCCAGAAGCAGAATTGTGAGATATTAAAAAAAATTGGGTAACTACAATTTCAAAACTCAACTGTTACATATGTAACATTATAATGTGTAAAATTTTAAAATGATATCATTTAAATGAAGAATAAATAATTCAAATTTCAAACATAAAATGGGATAAAGGAATCATATATTACACTTATCATAAATTTACCATGTATTTTTACTCATTTTCAATGATTCTTAAAATAAGTAAATAAATTGTTAAAATAGTTGTGCAGAACATACATGAAATGCATACAAACTTAGAAACATTGCCATCTTAATTGCTTTTATGTATACTAAATATTCTAATTAATCTTAAAGAGAAAATCTCTAATACATGATTCCTTTATCCCATTTTTGGTATCTTAAAGAGAAAATCTCTACAAACTATGACATTGATACCAAAAGCCTTCATTATAAGAACTGACATGTATCATTTACTCTGCTTCATTAGTTTGACTTTAGACATAAAAGTACAAGATTCAATTCATACATTCTCAACAGAGTTTGAACACTTCTCAAGTCACTTAACCTGCATGACCTTGTTGTCTGCAATGCTGCTTTCAATAAACTTGTTGTGCTAAAAGTACGTAACACATAGGAATGATGATAATGTGAACTCTTTCCTCCCTGCCCAGAAGCAGCCACTACAAATATGAATACTATTCTCATCAGATTTCTTCTAGTGCATCAGGGTTTTCTTCCAACTCATATACAGAGAAGATGAATGTTTGTGCTACATTCAAGTTTATAGAACTAGAAGAGTTGAATCAAAAGATCAAGAGTATTCTCAGCAAGTGCACTTTCCACATCATATCATGGCTAACAATGAATATCCTCAATTAGGTTAAAAAAACAGCTGCTCTCTATCAATATATAGGATGATTTGCATCAAGTTTTTATGCAAACAATGAACAAACTGGCTTTATACCTATTGACCATGAAATTTGAATATATTATACCATAAGTTTCTACTTTTCCAGACCTTATTGGTGCTTAATAGGGCCTTGGTTGTTAGCTCAACAGCCAAGTAGTTCATAAGTCCCTAGTCAAAACTAACAATTTATACATGTCAAAACTAACAGTTTAATTCACAATTTACCATGTACATATAAGATTACCGTGTATCTAAAAATTACTATGCTATTATTTAATTTGACATGTCATTAATTTTTAGAATATAAGCCACATTCAATCCCCATAAAAATATTATTTAATTAGATATGTGGTTAAAATTTAGATTTAAGCTATAAATATTAACAATTTATTTGAATGAAAAACTAATTAATTTTTTTATTAGTTTTTCTTTTGGTTTTTGCTCTTGAGAGGGCAATAATAAGAACTATGTATTCTTGGTGTTTTTTTAATTAATTTTTATAATATAAAAAAATATAAATTTAGCTTTCAAAGAATAAAAAAATTTGAACAACCTAAATAAGCTTCCAATTATACTAAGTATATCCTTCAATAATAAATTAGTAATTTTATTGTATAAAAAATAATATAAATATAGATATATAAATTTATCTTTATTATTAATAATTTAAAATCTATATTTTTAGTGTTTATAATTAGATGAGTAATTTAAGCAATACTTTTTAGATATTTAATTATTTAAATTTTATGTTTATAGTA
Organism: Physcomitrellopsis africana; assembly: GCA_036785485.1. Taxonomy (NCBI): domain Eukaryota; kingdom Viridiplantae; phylum Streptophyta; class Bryopsida; order Funariales; family Funariaceae; genus Physcomitrellopsis; species Physcomitrellopsis africana. Next base: position 143,646 of record JAWRVF010000190.1, on the reverse strand, counting down.
TAAATAACTATAAATATAAGAAATAATTATTTTATTTTTTTTCATATCTTTTTAACATATATTAAACTAATTTTCTATTTTAGAATTAAATTAAAAAGAATATAAGTTATCAACATCTTAACATCTTATTATATAAGCTAATTATGGATTTTAAAATAAATATTATAATTAAATAAAATAAATTATTATAATTATTATAATTATAATTTAATCTTTTTATCTTAGTATTTTTTATCTTAATATTTCTTACTTATATCAAAAATAATAATAAAATCTAATTATTTTTTAATTTTAGCTTTGATTATTTTCTACAAAATCTTTATAAATTTTGATTATCTCCATCTAAATTTTATTTTTTATTTTTTTAATTCTATATTTATATCTTTATATTTTTATATTTTTTATATCTATATATTTTATGTGCAAATACCACATTGTCATGTCATGTAAAAATCAGTTTGAAAATACACTAATCATTTGGCTATGGAAGGATTTGATCTTATTTTGAAGTTGGATTTACAACCCAAAACAATGCATGAGGTATTTAGATATATATTTTTGGCAATTTTGAACAACTTAAATAAGCTTCCAATTATACTAAGTATATCCTTCAATATTAAAAAAATCTTAGATATATCTTATAATATTCTAATTAATTCCAAATAAACCTTAATAATCCTAATTAAATCTTAAAGAAATAATTATCAATCAAAAGAAATCTTAAAGAAATAATTATCAATCAAAAGAAATCTTAAAGAAATCCTAACTAATCTATAAAAAATTTAAAAATTTAAAGAAAATTAAATTTACAAATTGAAAAAAGAAGCTCCTAATCTATTTGAATATTGATTATCTTCCTTCTTCAATCTTGATGTCAATCTTCTAGTGTCAATAGCTCTTTTTTGCACCATTCACTTACTCTAAAGAAACTTATAAATATTAGAAAGTAAGTCAACCATCAATTCAAAAAAAAAAAAAAAAAAAAAAAAAAAAAATTAATCTACATGGCAAATTACTCAAAATCACAGAAACCCTCATTGATCCCCAAAATCCAATTTCCAAGATCCAAATCAACTTGAATTCTAATAATCTTTTATCTAACCATTTAATTGAGCTAAAATTTATAATACATATCTCAAATAATTATATTTAATAATCTAAAATTTTTTATTTATTGATCTGTTATAAAATTCACAAAAATTTTCAAAATATGAATCCACTTTATTTTTAAAAAATCAAAGTCACCCAAAAAGAACATTAACTTTGCATAGCTCTCACAAATTCATTACAAACTTATAAACCTAAAAAAAAAAATGCTCAAAAAAATCCTATTAAGTCTACTTTGTAATTTCACTTTTCAATCAACAAAAGAATGCCACATTTGTCATAGGTGCATAGCTTTATGCCTTGGGATTTGATTTTGACCTTGGTTCACAATTAGTCTTCTCCAGATATTAATCTAAGATTTTTTTAGGTATTTTTTATTAAAAGTTATTCTTAATTATTACTTAAAGATGCATATAATATTATTTTTTCTAATCTATTTTGTTTTGTCTTCTTTTTCGTCTTACAAAGTATGTAAAAGCCTTTTTTTATAAAAATCAACATTGACATTGAATATTTTTACTATCTCCATATCTTTTATCTATATTTTTAAAAGAATTTACTACTATATTTTTAATTAAGATCTTCTATAATATAGCCTTTTTTTTCTCTTTTATCCAATAGTTGTGTTATAATACAACAATGTAACAAATATAAGACATTGTTAAAAAAAATTAAACTAAAAAGTTAATTTAGATACAAAAATAATTTGTTCTTTGATAACTACTTCTTATAGCTACCAATTACAATAGCCTAAAATTACCATATATAGAAGTAAAATAGTCTAATCTTATATTTTTTGTACTAGACTATATGTTTAAAATTTATATAATATTATCTTTAGAACTTAGAAAATATAAATTTGATAGAAGGGAATTTTTTTTTGATAAATTTGAAACCTCTATTCATTTATTATAAGACTTCTATAATAGATTAGTAAACATGATTTATTTTTATTCAAATATATATTAAAAAAAATATGATATTAAAAATTATATTTTTTATTCTAATAAAATTTTAGATAGAATTTTTTGTATTTAAAAAAAAAATATAAAGAAAATTAAAGAAATAAATAAATAAATAAATAACTTTATTCTTCTTCTTTTAAATTGATTATATTTTTATGCTTTTGTTGTATAATTTATTAAGTTATCTTATTTTTATTATCTATAAAAGAAAAGAATCAAAATAAAATTTTTATATATAATAATAAAATAATTTATAATCTTAGGATTATCATATTTATCTATTGTTATAGGTATAATTTTAATAATATTTTTATATTCTTTGATTATATAAAAATATTTATATCTTCTAATTTTAGAATTATTTTATATATATTTTAATATTTTTTAATACAAATTATAAAATTAAATTTTTACTTAGCAAAGTTTTAATTTGATGGTTGTGAGAAGGTAATAGAGGTATCTTTAAATCAAATCTAGTACTTTCAATAAAAAAAAATAAAAAAATAAAAAAAAATAGCAAAAAGATAAGTATTTGTAATAGAGCTGTATAATCTAAATTATTTTTTAGTTTTTGGTGGCTAAGGGCTTGTATTTAGAATTTCAAAAAAAAATGTAGGTAGTTTAAAAAAAAATCCATAAAAGAAATATTTTCAATTCTTTAAAATTTCATATATAAAAAAATAAACTCTAATTTTTTAATATTTAAAAATCTTTTATGTTTATTTTATATAATTAAAGAGATTCTAGGATTTAAAACTAAATCTTTAAATATTAAAATAAATTATCATTGATCTAAAACTATAAAAATATAGTCCAATAACTTTTGATTTAATTGATTCCATAATACTAATAGTTTCTTTAAAAATACTTAGCTTTTATTTAAAAAAAACAAAAAATAAATAAATATATTTTTTTATAGCTTTCTATTATCTTTAGTTTAGATATTTTAAACTTAAATTCTTATATATATATATATATATATATATATATATATATATATAATTTTTATCATCTATCTATTTCAAGTGGTATTTTTTAATATAAAAATCTCATAAAATATATTTTTTGATAATTAAAAAATTACTAAATTAACCTTGTTATAATCTTAGAATAATAATATGTTTATTTAATTTTAAAAAATCACTAAAAAATTATTAAAAATTAATTTTAAAAAATAATATTAAAATATTTGATTATAATTTTAAGATATCTAAAGAATAAAAAATAACTAATTTCTACTATATTTAGAATATTTTAGTCTATAAAAAATTATATTATTAGATATATTGACTCTATTATGTAATCTTGAATTTGGTAGCAAAAAAGTTTATTTTCTTTTGTTAAAAACTAAATAAAATTATTTTAATACTAACTTTTAATGATCCTCAAGGAAGCAATTTCTTCAACTACAAATCCTATATAGCACACATTGCAAAGCAAGAAATTCATCCAAAGGTACATCTGTTTATAGAATCATCAACTAAAAAAAAAATATAAAGCTTAATAATTTATAATGAAAAATCCACGTTTATATAAAGAAGCTCTATACTAAATTGATCAAATATTCCTATGATTGCTTACACTGCTTGATGGATAAAAACAAAAGGACTCTTTAAAGATGAAACATTCTTTGATATTGCTCCAATTTTCCAAAGACCATCCATCTCTTTTAGAGCCTTAATCTTTGTGAGGCTAAATTTCACCCTTCAATCCAAATTACAAGATGGCCTCAATTAAGAATTGCTTATAATTGGTGGTGTGCAGTGAAGGAAGCAAATAATAAGAACAAAAGAAGAATAAAAACAAGTGAAATAAATGAAAGCAAGCAATTACACAATCCAAAATTAGGTCACAATCTGTTTATTATATTTTTATTTAATAAAAAATAAAAATAAAAAATAAAAAATATATTTTTAAATAGTTAATTTTTTTATTTTTATAATGACATAAGAAACATGTAGATCCAAATTACTATGAATAAATTATAGAAGTTTAAAAATAAAAAATAAAAAATAAAAAAATTAAGTGAAAATATTTTACTTCAAGGATAACTTACTTATAGATCAAAGGTTTGAGCCTCACCAAGGCTTACATATAGTATAAGATGTCTTAGAGAGGCTTCGAGGCTTTAGCCTTATATTCCTACCTACATCCAAGGTGCCACAATCCATATGGCACTTGTACACTTCTCTTTCTACAAAGATTAGACTAATTACTGGTCCTTCTATTTTCTACTAGTAGAATTAATCTTTTTGCATTTTTGACTTCACTATGATATTCAAAACATCCAATTAGTCTAGGAACCTTATATGGCCTTCAAATATTCTTCCATTTCTTCATAATGGCTCCCAAAGTGGTAAAACTCAATTTTACCAAAGTCTTGAAATCTTTTCTAAAAATTCCTAAAAAGCTCTAAATAAATTATAAATAAATTTTAAAAAATACTATAATATTTTTATACTACTAATATCAATTTAAAGCTATATTTTTTTATCTTTTTGATTTTGTATAATATTAATTTTTTTATATATATTTTTAAAATCTTATTTTTTTTATAATTAGCTAAAAAAATATGAGGTTCTTTTTCATACTTCTTCTAACTACTAATTAATCATTGGTTAGATTTTTATAAATAATTTATATAAATAAGAGGCTAATATAGATATTAATTTCAATAGTTAACTATTAATATTTAATAGTAAGTAAAAATACTAAATCAATAAAGATAATTGCCTCCAAGACTTACTTAGATTCCATTTTTTTTCTACTAATATTATTTTCCTTCATTTAGCATCCTCTAAATACATCTTCATCTAACAATTATAATTTTGGTACTCTAAATGCATTCTTTTGTCTTAAAATAACTAGTGAATCAATCTCATGATTCATATATGGCAACTATTTGGGACAACTTTTAAAAGAGAAGAATCTAGAATTGACCTTTCAAAATGCTATTGAGTAAAAAGAAGAATTATCTACAAAATTTTTTAACAACTATCCAAGACAAGAATGAGTAAATTGCTACTAATTTGAAGGAAGTAAAGCAGATTTTGTTCTATAGAATTAAAAAAAGAAGATAGAAAAAAATAAATTTAATATAAGAATTAATGATTTAAAAAAATAAATAAGAATTAAAAAAATAAAAAAATAAAAAGATAATATTTTTAGATTCCTCTTTATTATGAGAAGATTTTAATATTAACCTTCTAAGGCCTATATATCTATTAGATGTCAAGGTTGGTTTTTTTCTATACTAATATTAGCTCATTAGAATAGTCCATTTTTTCAACCGGATTCAAATCCAAGATGCTTCATTAATATCCTCTCTTATGACCAAAATACAAAATCACAAATTCTAATATTCTATTTTTTTAATATATATATATATATATATATATATATTTAAAATTATGAGGGTTTAATTAAAATACCTTTGTTATTTACTTGAAATTCTTTTGGTTGTACAATAAAAGACTAAATTTTTTAAGAAAGAAGAACTTATAAATAAATCTGTTATTTTTTTTGAATTCCAATATTCATCCTCTTAATTTTACCAAGTTTTGGTGATTCTAGTTTTTTTTTAGCCTTGGATAAAGATGAACATAAGAATAAAGTGCTTTCTTTTTATATGTGATAAAAATTACACTCTATATTCCGTACATCTATTCCTAGAAGTTCTAATAGAAAAATCTTCTCCGTTTAATATTTACAACTAAACTAAATTATTTGAAAAGACTTCTTTAATTAAATAAGAATCCAACCATAAGGCATCAAACTTTCTTAGAAAATCTAATCTTCTAGCATCTTGTAAAAAGACTAACATATCAGCTTTATGAATTTTGATCTTTTGTCATTTGTTAAAAGTAATTTTTTTTCTTCTTTACATAGCCTCTATATATTAAAAATTCTATCTTTTAGCCTCATTTAGATCTTTGAGATGTTCTAATTTATCCATCAAAGATTATTTAATTGACAACCTTTCTGTCAAGGCAGTTCAAAGAAAAAGAATTTCAAATTCAATTGATAAAATTGCTTCTATGCCATAAACCAAGGAAATAGAGTGGCTTGAGTGTTCACCTTAAATATGGTCCTATAAGTCTACAAGGCTACAAAAAGCTTTGTATTCCAATCTCTTTTAAAAATCATTATAGTTTTTTTAAAGACATTGACTAAAATTTGATTCATCCTCTCTATATGCCTATTAATTTGAAGGTGATAAGGATCAATCTTCCTATGGTCAATTTTAAATCGTGAAGTCAAGTCTTCTATCACTTTATTCAAAAAATAATTGTTCCTATTACTAATTAAGATTTTTAAACATCCAAATCTAGTGATAATTTTCTCATAAATGAACTTGGCTGCTTGCTTAACATTATTGGTCTTCATTGCTTTTGCCTTAGCCTATTTGGTAAGATACTCAGTTGCTATTATTATATGCTTCATTCTACTAGTAGAATTAGAATGAACTTCTCTAATATAATCTATTTTTTATTTTTCAAATGGAACTAAAAGTAAAGACATATCAAAGGATAAGCTCATTTAGAGGTCATTTCTAGCATATCTTTGACATGCATCACATGTTTTAGTATATCTATAGACATCTTAGAATAAAGTGGACCAATAGTAGCTAGCTCTAAGGATCTTTTGTCTTATCAATGTTTTTAAAAAATGACCTCCACATGCACTATTATGATATGCAGATAAAATCATAATATCTATTTTATGTCAATATAATTTACCACCAACTATGAAAAAGTATCTACTATTAATTTGGATATTCTGATGTTCTATTTTAGATAAATAAAAAGATAAGGTTTGAGTAGTTAAAAATTTGATAATTAATTCATATCAAGTGGGAGTGGTTGAAATAACAAATAGATTCTCATCTATTAAGGTATCATTAATTGGAACTTCATCCATTTGTTTTGACAACCTAAATAAATAATCGGCTTATATGTGCATTTTTCTTGGTTTATATTCTACTATATAATCAAATTCTTTTAGTAGAAGCATCCACCTTGCTAGTCTAATACTCAATTTTGTCTTATTAATAAAATATTTGATTGCTATGTGGTCTATAAAAAAACACTATTAGATTTAAAAGGAGGTAATATCTAAATTTCTTGACATAAAAAATTATGGTGAGACATTTCTATTCTATGGTAGTATAATTCATTTCCGCAAGATTTAATTGTCTACTAGTAAAGGCCATGGGATAGTCTTTGCCTCTTTTTCCACTTACTTAATATAAAGTGCTTCCTACCACAACAAATAAAACATCAAAAAGTACATAGAAAGATAATAATCAATTTGGTGGTCTTAAAATAAGATACATACTAAACTTTTTTTTAAGAATATCAAATGTTTCTTAGCATTTTTCACTCCACTCAAACTTCACATTTTTTTGTTAAAGTCTAATAATGAATATGAAGATAGTAGCATAGTTGTGTATCACTTTCTAATACCATCTAATGTGCTTTAAGGTTCTTTGTATCTCTTTTACCATTGAAGGAGATTTTAATTCTATAATCACCTTGATATTTTTTGAATTTTATTCTCTATTATTTTTTGATACTACGATCCTAGTAGGATTCTATTTTTAATTCTTAAGAATATTTTATTAGGATTTAAAGCAATTGTAGCTTTTTTATACTTTTGAAGATAAGATCTTATACAATCATGATGTGTTGTCTTAGAAGACTAGGTGCTAAAATCATCAATAAACACTATCATTGATTTATATAGCAAGTATTAGAAGGCATATGACATTATTCTTTGAAATGTTGAAAGAGCATTGCAAAGTCCAAAAATCATGACCACATAGATGAAGGTATCCTAAAGTATAATAAAGATTATTTTGTAGTAATTTTATGGAGCTATAGAAATTAGATTGTAATATGAATATCCGTCCATAAATATATATAATTTGTATCCAACCACCTCTTTTAGAATGGTATTTATAAATAGAAGGGAGAAATGATCTTTTTGGATGTACTTGTTAAGTTTCCTATAATCTATGCACACTCAAAGTTTTCTATTCTTTTTTTTAATTAATACCATTGCTAAGATCCAATCTATAATTTCCACAAGTTGAATACATCTAATTTGGAAGAATTTTTCTAATTTGGCTTTGATAAATTGAGATTCATTCTTCTTTCTTTTTATTTTATGGAAATTGAATTAAGAAGAAGTGGAATACAATGTTGGGCTACTTTGGAAGGTATGTCCTTGAGGTCTTTGTAAGACCAAACAAATACATCCTTATACTCCATAATTAATAACTTATAATTTAATAATTCATCTTTTATCAATTAAACTTCAACTTTGATTAATTTTGGATCTTCATTCTCTAAAGATACATCCATCAATTTGTAATCAAGGTCATGCATATGAAATTGCTTTGTGGATCTTCTATACCAATCATTTAGTATTTATGGATAATTATCTATGTCATTTTCAATCGTAAGACCACTAAAAGTTTGTTTAAATTATAAAAATAGAATAAGGTCATCTTTTTGTATTAAGTAGTCTAATTCATAAACTTGAGTGGCATTAAAGTCCACTCCAAAGGCATCTTTATAATTAATATCATCTACTATAGTTACTAAATCCATTTCTTCTTTGTGATTTTGTCAAGTAGCAAAACCATCTATGAAATTAATACTTATGACCTCATTTGTATTTGAAATAGGATGATTTTTCAACTACTAAGTGAATTCTCCAACATCTTTTTAATTATATAGTCTAAGGCCAATATATCCTAATAAAGTTGATTGGACCATATTTGAATGAACTACCTCCTTTATTACCAAATCAATAAATCTAACCTTTCTTTTGAACTCTTTTTGTGGTTATGGAATTAAAATCTAATCTTCTAAAGAGTGAAATGATATTTTGGCTAAAAACAATCCTTGAGATTGAATAAAGATTTTAGTTAGGTTTTTTGGTGGTTTATAAATGATATGGGATTTTTTACCTCTCCAATCAATTTTTGCATAAATTATCTATAATTAGGATCTATTTAAAAGTAATGGATATGAATTTTTATCAAGATGCATATCAATCATATGAAAAGTGAAGGAATATTCTTCACTTTTTGTTATTGTCCTAGAACCACTAATTTATTCCAAAGGTATGTCTTGACTTTGATTAGCCATATTAATCACAAAGGTAGAGGATTCAATGATATTAAGTCCTAATTTTTCTATAGTTCTCACTGGCATAATGTTTAAACTACTACTCCTATCTATGATAGTGTAAGATATGATTTTATCTACTATAGATACTTCCAACTCAATTGTCTTTACTTCTTATGCCCTTTGAATTATTTTAACATACACTAGGATTTTTGCTTTAGATCTTTGCCATCTTTTAATAAGGAAATTTGTTTTAAAGCTCTTTCTTATTAATGAAAAAATCTCCAATAATTAAGTGATTGTAATATCTGCCTTAATTTTTTTTAAATCCTCTTATAAATCATATGATTTGGTTTGATTCTTGCTTTAAAGTTGAATTGAAGGATTAAATTTAAGATTGGAAACTTTAGATCCTTTTCACTCTTACTTAAAAAAAATTCTTTAGTCTTGATATTTTCCTTCAAAATTTCTTGAAATATACTTACTTTAGGTTTAAGGACTTGAGATAATTTTTTAGAATCTCTAATATTAGCCATTTTTTCTTTTGTAGATTTATTTAAATTTAAAAAATAAAAAGAATCTTTTGAACTATGTTGAGAGTAACTATGTTGAGAGTAACTATGTTGAGAGTAACTAATGTTTATAGGGATGAATCTCTACTTAGTATTTAAACCTAAGGAAGGATGTTGGTTTTGACAATTATTGTTATAATCATAGAATAGATTTGGAGGTTTTAAAATATTTTTGGAACTTTGATTTCTTGCCCTCTTCAAATAATCTCGAGCTTGTTGATGATAATTTTTTTATAAAAAATTCAAAAGAATTACCTTGTCAATTTGCCTATATATATTTGTAAGGTGGTTTCTTCTACAATTTTCACAAATAATTCTATTTTCTATCCAATAACTACCAAGTGGGTGTCTTTTGCTACAAAAGTGATATACTTCTTATCTTTATCTTAGTTAATTTTTAAAATCTTGAGTAGGATAATCATGGCTTTAAAAATAAGAATTAAATCTTACATTGACTTTGCTTCTATAAAGGAGAATATAAGATTATTGTCATTTAAGATTTTATTGATAACCTTGTGGAGTGGTACAAAAGTGACTAATATGCCTTAATTGGCTACATTGAATGCACTACAATCCTGAATTGTGCCTATCTGATTCTATAGGTAGTGGAGTTTGGTTAAAATTTTGACTTTTAACTAATAAAATCATTTGTTTTTGCATTGCTTGCATTTGTTGTGTGAGCTCATTTTAAAACTCTATTTAGCTTTGAAGGACTTCATTTTGAATTCTTCCTTCCATATATTTCTATCTTCTAGATATATAAGTTTTGGAAGGCTAGGTGGTGGTATGGCCTTTAAAGGTAAGGAATAATGGTTTATTAATTGAAAATGATTATTAATCAATCCATAAGGGTTATTTTGGATACTTCCAGCATTCTAGGCATGGATGGAGATAAAACTAAGAATTCTATGGTCTTCTTTAATCTACATTTGTTCTTGTTATTTGTCAATGTCTTCAATAATTTGTATTATTTGCTTAGCATCTTGTAGATTTTTTGGCTCACTCTTTAATATTTTTTTAATTATGCTTTGACTATTAAATCATCAAATTAAAAAAATAAATAAATAAGAGTGTCATCTGTAAGAAGTATTTCTATAAATCCAATAATTATTAATTCAAGCTACCTAATATATGCAGTAATTTCTTTCTTTTTTCCTTGTTTCAAAGAAAAAATGATAGTGAAGATATTACTTTGCATCACTTTTAATCTAAATTTTTCTAGGGATGCATTCACAAGCATGTTTCAATTTTTGAATATTTGAGGAGGATGGTTTCTATACCATTTGTAGACTCCATCTTTCAATGTACTCAAAAACCATACTAGATAATATTTGAGGTTGGTAATTAAGTACGTTGTGAGAAGTTCTATGAACCTCTCTACGTATATGAATGGATCATCGTCTCTAGTCTTTTTAAAGATTAGAAGATTGTAAGGCATGGAAACTGCTTATAATTCCTTTGGAATTACAATAAGCAAACTAAGGAATTTATGGATATAGGATTTATAGAGGCTTTCTTTTCACAATCTATCAAAAGAAAATTAAATCTTAATTCTTTTCCTTCTTAATTTACTTTTATAAAACAATTAAGAGCTTCCAAGTCCAATCCTTCTTTTCTTATTACTTGGTTAAGATTTAATTCTAATGGATTGATTACAGATACATCTTATAATGTTGTAGGTAGGTCTTATTTGTCCAACCATTGAAGCTCAATTCTTCTAAATTTTAGAATGGATTTTTTAATGGATTTTTTATAGATAGGATTAATTTAGATTGTCTAGATCTAATAGAACAATGCATCTAGTATGACTATAGACATAACATTCACTTAAATTTATAATTTTAACATACCAATCTCTATAAAATCAAATTAATATATTTTAGCCATCCACCTACAATCCATTTAAAATACCTTTCAATAGAAAAGAGAAACAAAATAAAAACAATTAAAGAAGGAATGCTTACTTGAATATCATCTCAAATAATACTTTTTAAATTTTATTTGCTATATGATATAACTTCATGTAAAAATAATCCTAATTAATAATAAAAAATTATCTACTATAACAATTAATGACAAAGGTTGTTTTATAAAATAGATTCTTTGTAATCAATTTAAACCAATTTGAAGAAGAATTCACCTTGTTGCATCTCTAATCAATCTGGTATTTATTAATAAAAGCTTATAAATATATAATATTCTCTTAATTAATCCAAATTAAATATTTTAAGTAAGGCTTAGGATTTAAAACTAAAGGATTAAAGATTCTATCTACCCTCTATATCCATATCTACAAGAGAGATTAAAGATTTATCTCTCTTGTATCTTCTTTCAAGATTCTATCCTCCAATTATTAATGACATATACTTTGAAGGTTCATAGAATCTTCTAAAATATTGTAGAAGTTCATGAATTTTGTGAAAGTTGATTAAGAAGCTTTTTAATTGGTGAAAGTAGCTCAAGAATCTTTCCAATTGATAGAAGTTGCTTAAGAAACTTCTTAGTTTGATGGAAGCGGCTCAAAAAGCATCCTAGACAAGGATATATATGGGAGTCAAGGCTAAAGAGTTCTTCAATCTTGACAACGCATCTCTTCGAATTTTAGCTCACATTTTTTAATGTTGTTCATACATTTATCTAGTTAATTCAAATTCTTATTGATTTCTTTTTAAAATTTTATTCTAATTCAAATCTCTTACTCTATATTCTTATATCTTTGATAGTTTGTCGAGATTGCCGTCATTTTAAATATCAAAGTTAGATTCTTCTTATTAGAGAGTTGATTATTCCTCTTTTTAATGATATATTAGAGCTTTAAAGGTTATAGATTACCCTCCTCTAAGCTAATATTTTTTTTATCATAATATTAGAGCCTTATCCCTCTTGTGAGAGAGTGGATCACCTCTCTCTTTGAAGATCTTAAATCATTTTAAAGGTTGCACATTATCCTCTTCTAAACTAATATTGTCTTCTTATAGATTCATTTTTTTTTTTCTTTTAGAATGGCTGGAGGTCAAGATATTAACATAAGTGAATCTTTTGAGTCTAAGTTAGATGCTATTATAAGTGCTCTTATTATATTATCTACTAGGACTGCGGAGATTGAAAAGATTGTTGCAAAACTTCATAACAACGCAACATCTAAAATACCACAATTTAAACTGCATCCACATCTAACTTCTATATTTAAAGATGCAGTACTACTTATGCTATGTTAAAGAAATCTATCCATTCAACAATATAAAGAGCCTTGAGTTAGTCTTACAAAAAAATATGATGATAGGCATTCGAAGTTCCAAGGATTTGTCAACCAAATTTGATTGATAACGGCTTTGAAAACTTAATACTTATCTAATAGAAGAACCATGGATTGGATTGGTTGGCACCTTACTTACAGAACAAATATTATCAAGGTTTGATTTCTTATTTAAAAAGAGATTATCAATTTTGAACAACTTTGAAGTTTTCATGGAAGCATTTACAAAGGCATTTAAAAAACATGAGAAGGCTTATTAAACAATAGCTAAGATCTGAGCATTGCGTCAAGAAGGGCGCTCTATATTAATTTATGCATTCAATTTTAAGCAACTAGCATGCGACATCAATTGGAACAAAAAAAATTTAATAAATCAATTTTATTAGAAATTAAAAGATGATATAAAGGATTTGTTATTATCTCTTCCGAATCCATAATTGCTTAATAAAATCTTTAGCCAAGCTATAAAATATGATAATAAATTATTCCAATGTCATCAAGATCAACATCCATGGGCTTTAGTAAAACAATACACAATCTGACAAACTCTTCCTATATAAATAAGCATTCTGAATTCATATTCAAAAATAAAAGATATATAATTTGATATAATATATTTTAAATCTCTTAGTCTACAAAAAAAGAAGCATCAGATAGAAAAAGATCTATACTTGTATTGTGGCAAGGAAAGCTACAAGCTTCGCAATTGTCTGAAAAAACAAAATTAACACATTACCAAAATCAGGAGTGCAATCATTTAAGAAAACAAAGATGTTCAACTACAATAGGGACCATGCGGTTGGACAATTCAACATTACCAAATTATTCAGGTTCTTTTCTTTATACTCAACTTGCTTATTGTTTTACAATTCTTTTGTGTTTTGGCCCTCAAAAGCTTCAATTAATTATCTTATTGGATTTAAAAGCATCTACTTGTTTTGTAGATGAGGCATTTGTTAAGCTTCATAAAATTCTTCTAGTACAAGATTTCAAACTTATTCATATAGAAGTAATAGATGGACAATTTTTATCTTCTAATAGTATCACCCATGAAATTATGCTTATAAAAGTATCATTTGAAGATTATATTTAATATTATTAGAACTCCTTTAAATATTATTATTTTTGGATTTTCTTAGTTAAAAAAGCATAATTCATTTATAAATTGGAAGTTGCAAAGAATAACATTTTCAATAGAAATCCATGCGAGAAAACTTTGTAAAAAGTCATGAGTTGATAAGCCTTTATTTGTTGGAAGAATGGTTTTTATAAGCTTGGCCAAAAAAGGTACACTGTTTGTTATTTATGCGATTCCAATTAAAAAAGATATAACTTCATTGACAAATATTCTAAAAGAGTATAGAAAATTTTAAAATATTTTTCAAAAAGAAAATATTGATATATTATCAAAGCACCAACCATATGATTGTGCTATAGATCTTCAAAAAGGAACACAACCACCTTTTGGCCCAATGTATAATCTTTTTTAAAATAAACTTTTGACATTGAAAGATTATATTAATAAAAATCTTACAAAGAACTTCATCAGGCATTTAAAGTCTCTAACAGGTGCACTTATATTGTTTATGAAGAAAAAAGATGATTCCTTGTATATGTGCATTGATTATCAAGGATTGAATAAAATAATGGTGAAAAATTATTATCCACTATAATTAATTTTATAACTTTTAGAATAACTCAGTTCAGCCAAGATCTGTATTAAGATATATCTTCATGGAGCATACAACTTGATATGGATCAAAAAAGGAGATGAATGGAAGACCGCATTTGAGACAAGATATGGACATTTTGAATATAATGTCATATCCTTTAGACTAACAAATGTAACCACTATCTTTCAATATTTAATAAATGACAGCTTTTAAGAGCATCTAAATAAGTTTGTGGTGATTTATCTTGATGACATCTTGATCTACTCAAAAATCTTGAGGAACACAAGAGGCATGTCAAGTTGATATTACAAAAGCTGCAAGATACAAGTTTATATTCCAAGTTAGAGAAATGTGTATTTCATCAATCAAAGATGGAATTTTTGAGATATATTTTATCTATTAAGGGTTTGATGATAGCTTCCAAGAAGATAGAATCGGTTATGTAATGGGCCATTCCAAAAACTATAAGAGACGTATAATATTTTTTTTGGATTTGCTAACTTCTATCAGATCTTCATCAAAAATTATTCTCAAATTACTACCTCTCTTACTCGATTGATATGCAAAGATAAGTTGAAATAGAAGCTTGAAGTGGAGAAGGCATTCCAAGAGCTCAAGACGATGTTTATCACAATCTCAATCTTGGAGCATTTAGATTTTATAGAAGTATTTTACATAGAAATCAATGCTTTAAATTTTGCACTAGAGGCCATACTTTCACAAATAGATATAGACAATAAACTCCATCCTGTTACATTTTATTTTCAAAAAATTTTTACTGTTAAAATTAATTATAAAATCTACAATAAGAAATTTTTTGCTATTGTAGATTCTTTTCTAGAATGGTATTATTTTCTTAAAAGAGCAATGCATCTTATGACTGTATATATAGATTATAAGAATTTAGAATATTTTATATCAGCTCAAATTTTTAATTTTTGCCAAATTTAATAGAATATGTTATTATCTCAATTTAACTTTATCATCACTTATCAACCTGGGAAGCAATAATAATTTTCTAATGCTTTATCAAAGAGATCATATCTTATATCAAAAGCAAAAGAGGCAATGTTTGATCAATAATATGTAACTTTGTTGAAGTTTGAGCAATTTCATCTTTGCGCCACTATTACATCGGCACTTATTGATTCTAATTTTTTCAATGAAGTGAGTGCTGCAACCACTAATGATGCTTTGGTCCTTAATATTAAGCATTGTTTTAATAAATATATTGACAAGTTTGAATTTGAAGAAGACCTTCTATACTTTGAAGAACGTTTGTATATCCCAAAAGGATCAACAAGACTATATGTTCTTCAATCTCGCTATGACTTGTCAATTGTACATCACTTTGGATTTAACAAGATCTTAGAACTTATTTCTTAAGATTTTTGGTAGCCTAAAATATAGAAGGTAGTGAAAGACTTTGTGCTTTTTTGCAACATCTATTTAAGATCCAAGAATCTTCAACATTATTTTTATAGATTCTTATAACCCTTGTCTATTTCAAAATGGTCATAGTCTTCTATTTCAATGGATTTCATCATGAATCTATTGCCATCTAATTCACTAGACAATATCCTTATAGTGGTTGATTGACTTACAAAGATGACTCATTTCATTCTTTATAAGAAGACTGCGTTTAGTGAAGAAATGATAAGGCTTTTTTTTGACAATATATATATATATATATATTGATATCATAGCTTAATAGATGATATTATATCTGATCAAGGATCCCAATTCATATCTAAGTTTTAGAGATGTCTTTTTGAAATATTACAGGTGGACATTAAACTTTCTTTGACTTTCCATCCTCAAATTGATAGCCAAATAAAATAAGTTAACCAAATTTTAGAATAATATTTATGATTCAGCATCAACATCAATAAGACGATTGGATCTTGTATCTACAATTAGTGGAGTTTGTATATAAT
Organism: Physcomitrellopsis africana; assembly: GCA_036785485.1. Classification (NCBI taxonomy): domain Eukaryota; kingdom Viridiplantae; phylum Streptophyta; class Bryopsida; order Funariales; family Funariaceae; genus Physcomitrellopsis; species Physcomitrellopsis africana. Next base: position 127,000 of record JAWRVF010000190.1, on the reverse strand, counting down.
AATAATATTCATGCCTCAATCAAGCAAATACTGTTTTACTCTAATTATGGATATCATCCAAAGCTTGATTTATGAAGTATGCCAAAAAATAATAATCCAGTAGCTGAAGGATTTACAAAACATCTATTGCAACACCAAACAACCTTGAAGCTTCAATTGCAAGTAGTTCAAGATGTTTACAAAGTATTTATAGATAAATTTGAAAATCAATTGTTTATTTTTTATATTGGAAATAAAATATGATTTCTTCAACAAAACATCAAAACCAAGCTGCCATATAATAAATTGGACTATTAGAGATTAAAACCATTTTTTATTACAATCAAATTAATCCAATGGCATATTGCTTGGAACTATCATCTTCTATAAAGGTACACCCAATTTTCCATGTCTCTTTTTTGGAATCTTATAAAAAGTCGTATATTTTGGAAAGAATATAATAATCATCACCTAGTATTAAAATAAAAAATCATAAAAAATATAAAGTTGAAAAGGTACTAGATTCACAACAAAGGTGGAAGAAATTGGAATATCTTATTTATTGGCACGGCTATGATATCAATAAGCATATATGAAAACCAATAAAAAATCTCATCAATGTATTTTAAGAAATACAAAATTTTTATCAATTCTATTTCCACAAATCTAAACATGTTTGATAATAACTTCCTGGTAAAGATTGGATTGAAAGAATACTCATAAGAGAGAGACACTTAAACTAAAATCTTCATCAATATGTAATCATTTGTTCCAAGATAGAATAGAATAATAGAAAAAGTAAGTCACCATATCCAACCTTCAAATATTGAAAGACTTAATAGAGCAAGATTCAAAAGATTTACTTGCTACATAAGCTTTGAATCACCTAGTGCAATTTTTATAGCCTTTAATTGAGCAAAGTGAGGACAATACATTTTAGCACTAAGTATGACCATGGTTGGAGCCATTAGAAGTAATATCTAACTATGCAAGTCTCAATTTTAATACTTAAGTTTTAGTGATATTGCTTGAGCTTGAAAAGGTGAATCCTTCTAACTTTGAGATTTTGTTTGGAAGATATTTTGAAGGTCACAATAAAGATCAAATCCTTAAATAGGATATTTCAACAATAGAAGTATTAATTCATGGCTATAGGCAATTTCTTTAAAGACCAATAAAACCTATTGTCCAAGAATAGAAAATAGAATATATAGCTTTATTAATACAATGTATTCTTAATTTTTTACATTTATAGAAAGATTTTTGAAGATATGAGCTTCTCTTGGAACTTGTTGTTATATGTTGTGAAGTCTAGCTTAAGAATATGTAGGGCACTTGGCTGTGGAAGATAAAAAGAAAATAATAACAAGTCCTAATCTTTTTAATAGAATTATATAAAATTTATAATTAAAGACTATCAAGTATGTCCAACCATTGAAAATTCAATAAGATTTTTAATTAATTATAAAAGAATACAAAAAATCATAAAGAACTTCTGAAGAAGTCATAAAGAAATAATAAAAAAATCTTAAAGAAATATTAATATAAATCCAAAAGAAATATTAAAATAATTTTTTTTAAAATATAAGAAATAAAAATTATAATCAAATCTTAATTAAATCCTAGTCAAATCTTAATCAAATCTTATTCAAATCCTATTCAAATCTTAATCAAATTCTAATCAAATCCTAAAAAAATCCTAGTTAAATCCTAATCAAATCCTAATCAAATTCTAATCAAATCCGAAACAAATTCTAATTAAATCTTATTCAAATCTTAATTAAATCTTATTTAAATACTAATCAAATCCTACTCAAGTCCTAATCAAATCCTAATCAAATCCTAATTAAATCCTAATCAAATCTATAAGCAAGATCTCACCACCTTCATTGTATTTGTAACTTGGTGGATCAATCTTTCCCACACAAAGAAAGTCTAATATGTTTTTTTTTTTATTCCTTAACTTCTCTCTCTTCCTCTACAAACTCCGTTGCCACAACTTCTTCTCTGTTACTTTCAAATATATATATATATATATATATATATATATATTTTTTATATATATATTTTATATATTTTTTTTATTCAAGGCAATTATATTCTATTAAATTTTTATATGAGATTTTAAGCCATTCAATTTGAATGTATTTATTTTCTCTCACAATCTTACTAAATCTCATCTCATACTTCACACTTGGCACTAATCAATAGCTATTATAATTTTTTAAACTTATCAATATCAATACATATCCATTCATATTCCTCATTGATAAGCTAAGTTAGACTCCTCCTTTGATAAGACCCAGAATCCAAAAACACTTATTTATATGAAAATTAAAAATTTCATGCAATTTCTAAAATAATCATTTTTTAAATAAGCTCTACCAATTGTAATCCATAATAAACTTGTCTTGCCTTTCTCAACCCTATCGTATTAATTCAGCCTCCTAACTATCATACAAATGCATTTGATCTTGACATTAAACCTTTAAGATTTTGAAATCCTATAGCTTCCTCTACGGCAAAATCTTCAAAGCGCTTTTGTCTTCCTCAGCTTCCTGACCTCTTTTGGAGACTGCTCAGTCGCATAGGTGGGATCCATCAACCAGCTCATTTGTAGCTTCTTGGTCTTCTTAAAATTTTCCAATCGCATCATGTTGATCCTATACAATCATATCGTATCAAAGGTTTCCTTCAATCTTCTCAGACAATTAGCACAATCTCCAGAAAACAGCATAGCTCTCTCAAAACTTCAACACAAGCTCTTGTATTGCTACTCCACTTTGTCGATACACTGACCCACCATTTGATTCTTTAGAAACATCAACAAATCTTTGAATTTGCTGAATACAACTACACTCCTCTTACTACTCGACAAACATTCATGCCACCACTTCTAAATTAGATTGTTACAAAATAGAACTTCTTCTTTTCCAAGAGCAACATTTGTAGTGATCTTTCTTTTTTATTTCTAGTAGCTCCTCTTACATATCAGAAGCACAGGAGAAAAAAATAATTATTGGTATAGAAATTCATCAAATGTAAACACATGAAACATGACTTCTTCCTCTTAAATAGTCACCAATGGCACTCCATTTACCAATGTTGAGTCTCTGCAATCTAAGCATATTAATAACCAATCTAGTCTACATTATTAAAAACAAGTCACCTTTTACCTCTCAACTCAGCTGTGCTCGTCATCTCGATATCCCGTTAAAGTTTATCTTGTACTTCTTGCCATTTTTCAATAGCTTACACCAACTTGATGTCCAATTTGAAGTCCTCCTCCTTGTTTGTATCTATCTCCTCTTTGTGAATTGTAGCAGCCACACACTTGCCTTTACTGTCCTTGTTCCAATTCTCAAACCTCAGTTTTCCAATACCATGTCTCTAAGTCGTTACAACATGGAGTGTCAATCCTTTAATATCAATTTGGTCCATCAACCTCTCCCATTGCTTTCACTACCACTACCATCTATCACATGCTCTCAACTCATATATACACTAAATATCCTCCTGCCGTATTTACACTGCTTACAACGCCCATACCACACTCCTCACCACTCTAATCCACTGTATCTCCGTATTCAACCCTGATGCTATGATTTCTCAAGCAATTTTGCTTTGCGCATATCGCCACCCATTATCACTATCTTATGTTCTATTCTAAATTGGAATACATCCACCATACAAACTTTGCCCTCTACTCAGGCTGTGTCACTTGGACCAAGTCTATTACAAATTCAACCTCCATCCAAACTTACTATCCCTTTGTAGAACTACTCCACTGCCACAGTGTCATGTTGTAACATATTTATATAGTGAAATACATGAATAATAGAGATTTCTACTTAATATTCAAATATCTTAATTCAGTAGGAATTTAAGATACTTAAGAAAGGTTTTATAAAAGCCTCTTATATTATTTTCTTGTTTTAATAGCTAATAGATAAAAGTTAGTTATTAAATTTTCTTTCTAGGTTATAAAAACTCTTTCACTACTTTTGAAAAGCCATAAGTTAATAAACATAGAATAAAGGAGATAAATAATTAATATAGTTGATAGTAGGAATAAGTTGAGGGTAGGATTAAGCTTAAAAATCCTTGGAATAAGTTGGATTGATATCCAAGGGTTGACCGTGTATGGGGCAGGATCAAAATTAAACCTCTAGCTACAAAAATGGCCACCAAGAATAAGGTGTCAAGTCATTCTAAGATCGGCAACTAGGATTGGAGAGTTAGCTTCAAGCTTGTTCCTAAGACGTCAAGCTTATTTCTGTAGGATTTGGATAGACTTAGCAATTGCTATCTAAAGTCAAGTTTTGTATTAGAGGTTAAGTTTTTATGTAATAAAGTTAGGACCAGCACTTTTAGCTATTGTGTACAATTGAAGTTATATCTACAGTTGCCAATTTAAAAGTATGTGGATGATTGAATTGCTAAATTTGAGTAAAAATTTGTATCAATCTAATAATACAATTAAAATTTACATGATCTTTAATAGAAAGAGGTACCAAAAATTGGCAGTTTAGGATTCCTTGGGATCTCTACAATATCTAAAGATCTATTAGCCAAATTAAATTGAAATTTGGCATAGTATTAGAAGACTTAAAGAATAAGCTACATACCAATTTTTAGCTGAAGTTAATAGTTGGAGAAGGAAAAATTACTACTAGGATATTTGCATCAACTTCCAAGTTGGCGGCCGAGTGACATTAGTGCGGTTTTTGATTAATTTTCAACAATTTGTAAGTTGGATTAGATTGAAACTTTCTAAGCATATAGAAGACTTATATTTAAATTTGTATAAAAAAAATTATATTAAATTGATAGTCAAATTAAGATTTATAGCTTATTGAAGTTTATTAATTAAAGTTAGGACTTATAAAGAAAAATCCTAGTTGCTTGATTGTAATAAGCAATAAAGCAATTGCAATTTATATATAGATGAAGTTATGAAGAAGAATATTTTTAAGCACTTTGTATTGACTTAAGAACTCTTGTATTGATATTCAATCATATTCTTCTTATATGGATGAAATATGTTAAAGATTCTTAGATATATGTGAATCGCAACTTCATCCTCCACAGCCAAGTGCCTAAAGCATTTCCAAATAAGACAATACGTAATATGACAATGGCAACTTTGAACTCCAAGCCAATGGTTTTGTTGCAAATCCTATATTTATATCCTATTGATAGATCTAATGCGTATATTTTCCCTGATTCTTGTTCATGTCCATTGCATTTCTCAAGATCGGCTTCTCAATGGCCACTTCTTCCTATCAAGGACAAGAACTCGATGAAAGCAAATAAACATGTGAAACTTCTATTAAAAAGAATAATAAAATAAAAATAAAGAAACATATATATTAAAAAAAACTAGAATGGCTATTGCCACAAGATAAGAAAATTATAGACTCTTGAATCTAGACTAGAAGAAAGAAAGGAGTTGACAACAGTGAAGAAGGCTTCACTCTTATCTCTATAAATACTATCTAATTAAGAGTTATGTGGCGATATTCTATAGGATCTCCTACACGTGTCTAATTTGTAAAACACGTGTTTAATTTGCAAGACATGTGTCAAACTTGCATGACAAGTTTCTCACATGTGCGCCACGTACTTGACTTGTTCTGCAAGCTACCAACATGTGTGACACATGGCTAGCTTGTTCCACAAGCTATGAATATATGCACCATGTGGCTAGCTTGTTGACCAAGTTTTCAACCTATCAATCACTTATAGACATGTATAAAGGTGATTCTATATCTATAAAGCTTCTAAGAGGCTTCTTCATCAGATATTATCAAATCAACTTATTTTACCTACTTCTATTGATCTATATTAATTAGATAATTATTGGAGTAAATCTTATGTCTATGACATTATCCCCCCTTCTAAAGACGAGTTCTATAAGGAGCGGTGATTACATATTGAGAAAGTCTAGGATATGTTGAATTATGCTTGCCACATATTTTGATCTTTGTTCTCTTTAAAGGTAGTTGATAGGTCCTTTCAGCCATCGATAATATCTCATACCAAGATGAGAGGACCACCTTGTTATTTGATTATTGTTAAAGCCTTCATAACTCCCTTCAAAGAAAACATTAGGAATATCATCAGGAATAGTTCCTACCTCTAAAAGGATCACCAAACATGAGAAGTCTCTTCCAAGGTCGTGATACCAAACACGTTGTATTTTACCATCAATCCAAGGAAGGACATGTCATTCTAGAGGCTCTTCATCTCTATTTCATTGTCTTAAAGGTTGTGATAGTCGTAATGTCTCATCCGACAAATCAACAAATAATGGCTCTTGAGATGAATTTGCTGGTTGTTGATTCTCCATCTCTTTAGCATGAACAAATCCAAGGAAATAACAAACAATACACAAAATAGGATGAAACCTCTATAGAACATGCTTTGCTTTATAGCAAAGATTTTCTTGATTCTTTATTTTGATTTTGATGGATGTTGTCAATGAAATGTATTGATTTTTATTGATGCATTTGTTAGATTCTTGAATGGCTTCCATGTACATTCACTAATATCGTATCCGCGCCAATGCACAAGATATTCCAGTCGATTTCGATGTTGCCTTGAATCTAAAATCTCTTCAACCTTGAATTTTTCATTGTTATTCACTTTTATAGGAGGCAATGACATTTGTCTTTTTTCTTGTATATCCACTATCTTGTATGACTTGAGTAGAGACATGTAAAATACAAGATGGATCTTCATGGACTCTGGTAGGTGTAATTGATATGCAATTAGATTGATTTGTTTAGAAATAGGAAAAGGTCCAAACCTACAATAGTCTAATTTATCACAAGGATAAATAGTCTTGATATAGCAACAAAGTAACCATACCTTATTTTGCACATTAAATTGTGATTGTTCTTTGCGATACACATCTGCATTTATTTTTTGTCATTCTTGAGCTTCTTTTAATTGCACCTCCATTATTGCATGTAGCTCTGACAAACGATTTGCCAAATCTTCTACCGCTAGATTATCAACTTTTAAAAAATCAAAAGCATTAAGTTGTGGATGGTAACTATAATTGGCAAAGAAAGGTATTTATTGCATAGAAGAATGTATCGTATTATTATAGGCAAACTCTACCAATGGCAGAAGAGCTGTTCAATCATCTTATTGGTAGTTGATGGTACATCTTAAGTACTACTCTAAGACTTGGTTCATGTGCTTTGTTTGTATGGCTTGATAAAATCCAAGCTAGGGTAAAGGAGATATTGGGAGTTGAAGTTAGTACTTACAAACTTAAAGGCAGTAAGTGATCCGGTTACATAGTGGTTATATTTTGAGCTACATCTTATGCAATTTGATAGATTTTTGGCTCAAAATTTTTAAGAGTATATATGTTTATGTCACAAGATTATGTAAAAATATTTTGTAGCATTAGGATTTTGGATTTGTGAGATATAAGGAAAATAGTGTTCAAGTATCTCTGAGCTAGGATTTTAAGTACCTGCTGGGGATTTTGAGATATCGGATGATTGGAAATAACTTTATGGTTGATTCTTTCTTATAGTGAAACTTAAGAAATTTTTTTACACTTTGAATTAAATTTTATAGAAACTAAATAGTTAGATCAAGAGTTATTGAACTCTAAAGTTTAGTAAGAAATAAGTCCTTGCGGGTGAACAAAGTTTTGAAGAGTTTTTGTGGAAATTTGAACTCTTTTTGTACAAACCTACTTGAATACAAAAAGGTTTATATACATAACTTCTCTTTTGTGAGATTGTTATATTATTTTTCCTCTTCATTAAGGACAAATCACTTGTTGGATTTTTGCCATCAAATTTCAAATAAATTCTCCATAGCTAGGTACCCAAAGTATTTACAGATAAAAATTCACACCATATGACAACATGTCAAACTTGCACGATAAGTTTTCCACATGTGCATCACATACTTGGCTTATTCTACAAGCTACCAACATGTGTGACACATGTCTAGCTTATTCCACAAGCTATCAACATGTGTGCCATGTGGCTAGCTTGTTGACCAAATTTCCAACCTACCAATCACCTATAGATATGTAAGGTGATTCCATGTCTATGAAGCTTTTATGAAGCTTTTCTATCAGATATTATCAAATCAATTTATTTTATTTACTTCTATTGGTCTATATTAATTAGGTAATTATTAGAATAAATCTTATGTCCATGACACTTCTTCTACAATTGCCGGAAATCTGCTGAAATTGTTTTTTTTTTTTTTTTTTTTTTTTTTTTTTTTTTAAATCCCAATTTCACACTTATAGAAGATCACAAGGACTTAGTTTATAATTCTTTTCTATCCCATTTTCATACAAAAATAATAATTCCAAAAATATTTATTATTTTAAGTAAATTTTTTTTATTTCTAATTATTTTGAGGTCCATATTTTTTCTTCCCTTTTCCTCCTTTTGCTCACTAATCTTAATTTCCACTTCCTTCTCATGTAGGAATAGTGACTACTACTTCTCTATTTTTTTTTTTTTTTTTGTATTTTCCTCTCCAACTATTATTTTCACTAATTAGTCACTTTAACTCTCTAATCTATCCTTCTAACTCTAAATCTTCAACTTTTTCAAATTTTTCTAAATTTTTAAGCTAAAATAATGTGAGGCAATAAATTTTTGGCTCACAAAATCCTAGTTAAATTCTATTCGAATCCTATTCAAATCCTAAAATAATCCTAATCAAATCCTAATTAAATCCTATTCAAACTTTAATCAAATCTTATCCAAACTCTAAATGAATTTTAATAAATTCTAACAAATTTTAATTAAATCCTAATAATTCTAATAAAACCTAACAAATCCTAACCGAATCCTAACAAATCCTAATCAAATCTTATAGTAGATTAAAATTACAATGGCTGATGATCTAATTATTGATCTTAGCCCAAATTTTGTATAATTTTTAATAATTAAGTTAAAAACATATATAAAAAAACTGAAGGAGATCTAATTTACCAAACAGAAGTAATGCTCAAATTTCTACTCGAGTGTAGGCCACCTCCCTTCTCCAACCTTAATGTCAAACTTCTAGCACAAATATCTTCCCTTTGTACTATTCAATTGCTCTTAAAATTCATATTTTGGTAGAAAATCTAGTTTATTATCTATACAAATAACTTTCACTTCAATCCAATTGGTAGATTGTTAAATATCTAAAAAATCCTCATTGATCCTCAAATCCTAATTTCTAAGACCTTGTCCTACTTGAACTTTAATAATTTTTAATTAAACTATTTGATTTAGCTCAAACTTGTAATATATATTAACCACAACTACACTCATAAATCTTCAAAATTTTATATATAGATCTATAATCAAATTCACAAGGTATTCAAATTTATAAATCATTCTTTACTTCACAAAATCCAAAGTCACCTGATACAACCTTGACTTTATAAAGCTCTTATACAACCAATTTCTATTCAAATTATTCAAAAATAATATTCAAACAAATTTTTTTAAGTCTACTTTCTAATCCAACTCTCCAATGTGCAAAAAAACCCTTAACTTACCATAGGCATGCGGTTTTGTACCTCAAGGTTTGATTTCAATTCAAGATTACAACTAGTCCTCTCTAAATATCAATTCTAAGAATTTTGAAATGAAATTTATTAGAACCTATTTTTAATTCCTTTCTAAAGATGCCTTTATTATATATTTTTCTAATTTACTTTGTTTTGCCTTATTTATGGCCATACAAAGTAAGTAGAAGCCTCTTCTATCAAAAGGCACCATTAGCCCTTTTAATTTTTTTTACTTTCTTGTCTATTATCTATAATTCTAAGATAATTTGTTAAAATATTTTCATTTGAGCTCTTATATATTATAATCATTTTTTTTTTTTTTTATCTAATGGCTATGTTATTACATGATATCGTTGCTAGAAAAAGAAGTGATATTAGGGACATATACTTTGGAGGTTCACAGAACCTTCTAGAATATTCTAGATATTCTTGAATTAATGAAAGTCAATTGAAAAGCTTCTTAATTAGTGAAAGTAGCTCAAGAAGCTTCCCAATTGGTAGAAGCTATTCTAAAAGCTTCTTAGTTTGATGGAAGTCGCTCAAGAAGCATCCTAGATAGGAATATATACAAGAGTTGAGGTTGAAAAATTCTTCAGTGTCAACAATGCATCTTTTGAAATTTTAGCTGACCTTTATTTATATATTTATCTAATTAATTTAAATTCTTATTGGTTTTTTTTTAAAACCTTTTTCTAATTTAAGTCTCTTACTTTGCATTCTTATATCTTTGACACCAACTTGAAACTTCTATTTCTTCCTTCAAAGAGTATTTGCTAAATTAGAAGGAATTAAAATAAAATAAAAAAGCTAAGAGACTTACTTAAATTTTAATTCTTCAAATATCACTTCTTCTTTTTTTTTTTGCTCGTTATTTTTTATTCCATAATATGTATTAGCTTTAATAAATAAAAAATTTAACAAAATTGCTTAAAAGATGACTTATCTTAAAAATATGGAATTTTAAATGATTTTTTTTTTTTTTTTTCTTTTTTTTTTTTCTTTTTTTTTTTCAATCTTCTTCTTGTTTTATTGATAAAGTAAATTTTTTAATCTAATATTAAAGAATAATTTTCTATCCTACACCTATAAAAAAAAATATCATAGAAAGGGTGATTAAATCTCTCTACTACTAAAAAGAGACCGCCTATGAGAACATTTGTAAGGATAAGGTAAAAGATTACTTATTCAAATAAACAATTTATTGTCTCATGTAAAAAGATGGGATATAAAGGATAGAGAGGATATATAAAATTTAAAATTATGACATAAAATTAATAATATAAATGTTTGAAGAGATAGAAATTACTAACCTCAATTGTATTTTGTTTAAGGCAGCAATCTCTCTCCACTCCAAAAATCGCCACAAATTTAATTTTGATTCAATAGTATTAAATTTTATACAACTACAAACTCAACTTTAAGATTCTTATATTTAAAATTTTCTACTATTAAATAATCACTAAATACTAAGAAATACCTTTTCAAATATGAGATATATGAAACTACCAAGGTAGTAAACTTCTTTCTAATCTAAAATTTATTACAAATTCAAATCAATTCCAACTTAAACTTATGATAGCTTTTTAAAAAACTAACATCATGATACACAATTTCAAAAAGTTTCACCTTAAAAGATATAATATATAACAATTGATTGATAAAAACCTGAGAGCAATTAATATTCAGTTCAACAATGAAATCCTTGACTATCTTATAAAGTGAGATGCTTTATTAATACCAATAAGAAAAAGATATAAAACACTTATCAATGATGAAGACCTACTTGAATTACTTACCAAGCAAAATCAATCACAATAAGTAACTTCACACTTCACACATACTATTAGAAGTACCATTTCTTGGCAAATTCACCAAAATGTGAGGATAAATTTCACCTTTCAATCTAAATTACAAGATGGCTTCAATTAAGAGTTGTTTGTAATTAGTGGTGTAAAATAAAAGAAATAAATAAAAAAAAAAAGAAGAATAAATAAAAAACAAGTAAAATTAATGAAATCAAATAGTTATACAATCTAAAATTAGGTCATAATTTATTTATTATATTTTTATCTAATAAAAAGTAAAAGTAAAAAATAAAAATATATATTTTTAAATAGTTAATTTTCTTATTTTTATAATGACATAAGAAACATATAGATCCAAATTATTATAAATGAGTTATGGAAGTTTTAAAATAGGAGGTAAATAATTGAAAAGTTAAGAGAAAATATTTTATCTCAAGGATAATTTGCTTATAGATCAAGGGTTTGAGCCTCAATAAGGCTTACATGTAATATATTAGATATCTTAAAGAGGCTTTGAAGCCTTAGTCTTATATTCCTACCTACATCCAAGGTGCCACAACCCATATGGCACTTGTGCACTTCTCTTCTTATAAGGACTAGACTAGCTATTAGTCCTTCTATTTTTTATTAGTAGAACTAATCTTTTTGTATTTTTGACTTCACCATGGTATTCAAAAATATCCAATTAGCTTAAGAACGTGGCATGGCCTTCAAATCTTGTTCCATTTCTTCATAATGGCTTCCAAGAAGGTAAAATTCAATTTTACCAAAGTCTTGAAATCTTTCTAAAAATTCCTTAAAATTTCTAAATATATTTTAAATATATTTTTAAAAATAATATAATATTTTTATACTACTAATATCAATTTAAAGCTATATTGTTTTACTTTGGTGATTTTTTATAATACTAAAATTAATTTAAATCTATTAAAAATCTTATTTTTTATATAATTAACTAAAAAAATATGAAGTTCTTTTTCATGTTTCTTTTAACTACTAATTAATCATTGATAAGATTTTTAGAAGTAATGCATATAGATAAGAGGCTAATATAGATATTGATCTCAATAATCAATCATTAATATTTAATAATAAAAAAAATATTAAATCAAGAAAGATAATTGCCTCCAAGTCTTATTAAGATTCCATTTTTTCTCTACTAATACTATTTTCCTTCATTTAACATCTTCTAAATACATTTTTACCTAAAAATTATAATTTTGGTATTCTAAATACATTCTTTTGTCTTAAAAAAATCAGTGAATCAATCTGATGACTCACAATTTCAATCAAACTCAAGTGGGATGCATGAATAAAAACTTGTCTCAACTTCTATAATTCTCAAGGTCATCAAGCTCTTCTCCAGCCAAACAATGCATCAATAAATAGTGGTTTTTGCTCTTTTTTGTTTGTTTGCTTGTTTTTTTTTTTTTTTTTTTTTTTTTTTTCTCTCTCTCTTCAATGTGGTTATTTATTTACCAATGGATCTGCAAATAAGAATTAAAATTTTTATCTTGGAGTCACAACTACATTGTACTTAGCTCCTTTATAATGGTCTTTGCCATTGTAATTTGTTTGGATCTAAAACACTAATAATAATAATTTGATTCCTACACATGATTTAAGACCGTCTTCACCAAATTATTAGCAATTTAAAAATCTGCCACTATTAGCAACATTGTGCCGCATTGCTCTTTAATGCGGTAACTAAATAGCCAGCTAATAACTATTCTTCATATATTCTATTCAAGATTCATCCATGGTGACTAATGATTGAAAAGTTGTGATGTCTATAATTGATTATTGTTACTTAAGCTTGACTTATGACTAGAAACATTAAACTGTATATGAATCTAGAATTGGCTATTATTGCTAAAAAAATTATAATAAAAATTATAAATTAAGAATTATTTATAGCTTTGGCTATGAAAAAAATAATATGGTATTAATATTTAATTATATACTAGTCAAAATAAATATCAAAAGATAAGATAATACATAATATAGAATGCAAGGAATTAGACATTAAGAAAATACTTATATTTTCTAAACTTCATTAATATTTATAGTTGCTAAAATAATACAATTGTGCTTTACAAAGGAGATTGATAAAAATTAATAATAATAACAATAATAAAAATTTAAATTATAAGTTTATTATTTATATTATATTATTATTTATCAATGTAAATATAAAAATTTTAAAGATGATAATTTTTTAATGCAAGCTAAAATATTAAATTATATCAATATAGATTTTATATAAATTTAAAAAATTAAATATTTAATTTATTTAGTATTAAAATTCTATATATTATAAGTTTTATATCAAACTATTTTAAAGATAATATTTTCCAAATTAATCCATGATTTTGGTATTTAATCAAAATATTTAATTTAAATTATTTTTTAAAATTATTTAAATTTAAATTATTTAAATTTAAATTATTTAAAATATTACAATGTTTATATAGCATCAATCCACATATAAAGTATATAAGAATTTTTTATGTTAAATCAAACTAGAATTATTTTACAAATATTTTGTACAAATTTAGATCCAATTTTTTTAAAAAACTATTATATGCTTAATATTCAAAAAACTATTCAAGCTTATCATAAGCTAAAAATTAGTAAAGTTTCTCATATCTTTTTAAATTAATAATAACTTTGAGGTATTATAATACTAAATTATAATCTTTACAGATTAAACATGATTAATTTAATGTTTATTAATCAAAAGATAAAATAATGTGAATATAAAGTATATTTTTTAAAAAATAAACCAATAATAATTTTATTTATTTAAATATTTGATAGCAATATTTAATTTTTAAATCCTAAATTTGATATCTTATTATAATTAGAATGTATAGTATATAATAAATTTATTTTATATATAAAAATAAATAAATATTTAATATTTAAAATAAATATACTATAGCTTTAAATTAGTTTTAAGTTTTATTTTTAAAAATATTTTAGATATTATTTAATATGTTGATTAAAATTTATATATTGAATATAATATTATTATTTTTTATTAGATATATTAATTTTTATTATATATTTTTGAAATTGATCTATAACAATATTAACATATTAGATGTTAAGGAATTATCAAAGCATTTGTGAATTCAAAAGACAAATTAATATTAAAAAATAGTCTAAATCTTCTTTAAAGTTTTTTTTTAATAATTATATTTATTATATATACATTAATTTCTAGATTTTTCACAATTTTATTATGGTATAAATGTTGGTTTTATCAAGTTGGTCAAAAAATCTAAATATCAAGTAAAATAGATATTAATTTTTATTTTTTTGTAATATAGATATAAAGTATTAATTTTTATTTTTTTGTAATAGATATATATATATATATATATATATTATTCAACTAAATAGAAATAAATAGTAATAAATAGAAGTAGGTAGAAATATGTTAGATAGATAATATCTTCCTTATAAAGCTTCAAGTAAGTTTCTTAGACTTTTATAGATATGACATATGGCTATTAAAACTTGTTCTACAAATTTTCTACTTTTAGAAAGTCATGTTAGAAGTAACCTATAACTTAATACTTAGGTTATAACTCTTGCAATTTCTAAAAAACTTCTATAAGACCTCCTTCGTAGCTAATATATATGGAGGTAAGATTGAGGCCATCTTTAATATTTTTAATACCTTTCTTGTATTTTAGGTTTGGTTCAAGACTCTCTAGGTTCTTTATAATTAGCAATAGCCATTTTAGTTTCTTTCTATCTTATATTTGTTTCTAATTTGTCTACTTTTTATTTTTTACTAATACAAGAGTATATTGTATTCTCAAAGTTTTATCCTAATTTATGTCCTTGATATTTGATATATCTTATATAATTAAAAATCTAAAGTTAAAATATTATTAAAATTATTAATTTAAAATAAAAATATCAAATATTATATTAAATAATATTTTAAAATACTTGTAAATATATTTTATAAATTTTTTTATTTAATTTAAATGAGATTTTAAATATGTTTGAATGGCAGTTGTATTTTTTTAGAAAATACCATTAATAAATAAATAAAAATCATTATCAGCTAAAGTTTAAAATTTAATTATAAAATTTTATAAAAATAAATTAATACCAATATATTTTTTTTAAAAAGTTACAATTGATATCAATGGCTTTAGTAAATTTGGATAACATATGATAAGAGCAACTTTAGAAAGAGATGACATTGAATTGGTTATTGTCAATCATCCCTTAATCGGTACAAAATACATGCTTAGTCATCCTAATATTTTTTTTCTTTTTTTTAATTCTATTTTATATAAGTTACTAATATTTGTTTATTCCATTAGAAATGCACTACTAAGCATTAAAAGTCACATGATTTAATTTGATTCCAAGCTTCATTGTTGCTTCCAAAGCAAGCATAATTGATAGGGCCAAAATATTTAGCATTTATTAGAATTAGCCTTGCTATACTCCATTGCTTTATCAACACCAATTGATTTTTGCATGAGTATGTGGATGTATATAATCAGTCATTTGGTTCCAATCTTGAATGAGAAGATCTAAAGTATGACATTTAGAGTTTTCAATGTAGACACTTTACTTGTAAATTGAACAATGAGGGGTCTCTTTATTGAAGGGACAAGGTGAGAGGCAACTAATAAAAGGATTTAAAAGTTGTGGCCTTTCAACTTGTCTCCTAAGTGTAATAACCACTTGAGAGACTCAATGTTTGAGTGCTTATGAAGAGATTTGTAAATCAGTCCAAACTTAAAGAGGAGAATATGAAGGACTTTTGGTTACAATGACAATTCTCAAACGCTTCGAACTGCAGCATCAGAAAATTTCGGAGGTTGTTTAGGTTCTGATTCAGACACCTGCTTGCAATTATTGCGATCTTTTCTTTCTATATGTTTTCTTCTTTCTTCTTTCCCGCTGCTTGCACATTGTCGGTAATTCCAAATGCATTAATGATTTTTAAACAGAATATAAGTAGTACGACAGCTAGACCGAATAGTAGCATCGATTCTAAGAGGATAAAGTCTGTGCATTTGTATGGTTTTTAAATGTTAAAAAGTTAGAACTGTTTCACAGCTCGGCTTTCGATTCAACTCTTTTAAACAGCTTTGCACTGAACTTTTTAAAAATTTTCATCAGTCACCAACTTCTACATCTTGAATATCTCACAGTAGTTTTCTTACGCATACACACTCTACCATGATATATTCAAGCTAGTGGATTTATTGCACTAACATTCGGTATATGAGCGGCACACTTCTACTTTACATACTTGTTAAACCACTTGATCATGAGCCTGTGGGCCTTGTTAGCCTTTGCTACAGCCGTGGCGTTGTTTTCATCGTACCGGAGAGCCCACCCGTGCTCCACCCCGGAGAAGATCTTCACATAGTTCGGTACCTGTTTCTTTCTCGCCTTCAAAATGCTTGTGAAATTCTGAACGCCGTCCAATGGCGCTGCCAGAACCATTATGGGGACCACCACCTGTTCGTAATCGGATGCTTCCACAAACGCGGGATGTGTCTGAACAATTGCTTTCGTAACCCCGCTCTGCTTTCCCACCAGAGCTGCCAATTTCCCACCCCAGCAGAACCCTCCAAAACCTACTGAGCTAATGCCTTTCGCCTTCACTGATGTCACAATCTTGTTTGATGATTCCACTTCAGCGGCCTGTTCATTTTGGAAAAATCTTGAGTTCAGAGCTTTGATTTTGTATGATCGTAAGCTTTAATTCACTCAACAGCTGTAACTTAAATAGTCACACGAGGGGATTTGAACTGTCATCTCCCATCTGTTTT
Organism: Physcomitrellopsis africana; assembly: GCA_036785485.1. Taxonomy (NCBI): domain Eukaryota; kingdom Viridiplantae; phylum Streptophyta; class Bryopsida; order Funariales; family Funariaceae; genus Physcomitrellopsis; species Physcomitrellopsis africana. The sequence goes on along the minus strand of JAWRVF010000190.1, from coordinate 109,841 downwards.
CAATAGACAAGCTGCTACAAATTTCCTTGATTTATATTGACGTGAGATGAAGCTACGGTTGCGCCACGTATGAGTAATCCATGTGGAAGTTTCTAACGTGTTAAAGAAAAAGAAAAAGCTCATAATTTAAGTTTCTGTCTTAGGATAGTGCAGCTTTCACAAAGTCTCTACACCCAATTGTATAGTCTCCAGTTCTCTTGAGTTTGTTTCATTTAATATTGATCAAATTTATCCTCAATGTGCACGTAAACCAGCTCTGAAACCCCGACTTAGACCCATACACGAACAACATAGATCTAACCGAAGGAAGAATTCAGCGCCTCAAACACCTTCACTGCGAAGTACTCTTTCTATATCAGCAGACTGCAACTGAGTGTGTAGAAGATGAAGAGATGAGAATCTCACCGGGGGATGCTTGGGTAACCATGTTGTAATGTCTGAAAGATTAACAAGAGGATCACCCCTGAAGTAATCAGGTACCACCACATAGAAGCCTTTTTTTGCTACTTTGTCCGCCACCTTCCTGTCAAGTATGCAATCGAGGATTTTTAGTTCTCGGCCAGAATCAGTTATCTTTGGCAGTTAGATGCGCTAATCCAAAGCTGGAACGCGTCACCAATGCCCTACCGACAACTTGGTGCGAAACTGAATTGTAAAGCCGAACAAGATTGCCATTAACTTGACGAACTTAATGTATTTCTCACAACGAGCCTAGCACAAAGCACGAGGTTGTGAAGAACTACTAACTAAAACCTTTTGAATTCACAAACTGAGAGGTAGGGTGTATGCAGATTACCGAAGCAGAGGAACCCTCCAACCTGTCAACGCCAACAATTGCCAATAATGAGTGCACTGTAGAAGGGTTTGCAAGCATGTAAAATTCTTTTAACTGTAAAGAAATACTGATGTTCATCTCTGTGAATTTCATGCGCTAAGGATACAAAACGGTGCGAAATCTAGGATGTTGTTTACCGAATACGTCAGATGCTAGGATAACAGCTGCAGAGGCTGAGGGGGACCCAGTCTCGTATACGTCTATGCCTGCCAAGGTGGTTTCCACCCCACAGGAGTCATATGAAGCTGGCGGCCCAGGAGTGTGGGTTGCAGGGTCGAACCCAGGAGCTGCTGAACCTGAAACAAAGTCATCACACACGCACGATCATGATGAATAACAAAACATTGGGCAAGTTCTAAAACCCTTCACAGTCCGAGGTCTAGCCAACTTCGAAAACTCTCACACACCGCACACAAAGTGTGAGTACGAATGAAACCATTAGAGGACAGTGAGCAGTTCGCGAGTTCCAGCTCAGAGTGACGATCGATATGTCACAACATGTAGAGCTGAGTGGCACGCACATCTAAATTGTGAAAACCAACAACTGACTCAGTGCAAGAGAGACGGCTTTTGTCAATGATCAACACTCAGGAGTTCTCAAGAGAAGGGGCATAAAGCTACCAGTGCAACACAGAAGCGCGACGACGACGACGATGAGGATCAACTTAGCCATCTCTTTAGACTTTCAACACCAGGTGTGACACTGAGATTTCTCTCCCTTGTTTTATATAAAGGCAATAATTGGCACCGAGTGAACTCCAACCGCGTCAGTGACCAGTAGCGTGAGTTTCGAAGTCAGGACGAGGCCTAGATTTTGGATGTGAACACCGCTGATTAATTCAAAAGCGTATCTTGGAATACAGAAACCGCAGCAGTGGAAGTCAGAATTACTGGTAAGAGTCAGAATTGGCAACCGGGTATGATAATCACAGAAGAAGATATGCTGCGGTTTCCTGCTTCGATCCTGCGACCTTCTATTTACCGCCAATTGGCGTCTGCATGGGGAGCAGTATAATTTAACTTAAAAAACTACTAGTCATAAAATTAGTATTTTATATAGTGGTTTTAACTTATATTTTTTTATGACTTTTTCTGATTAAACACATTTGATAACAAAAAATTTGATACTATATGATTAAATTAATATTATTCAATTATTTACAAAAATAATTATGTGATTGATTTATTTTGAAAATTAGGATTCTTAATATGATAGGATATCCAAAAATTATTCTATTTTTAATTGGTTTAAGATTTATGCAACACAAAAATTGACCAACTAGTAAAAATTAAAGAAATTATGAATAAAAATTTAAGCTAATAAAGTTTTGAGAAGAAAAAATAATTATTTTTTAACCACAACATGACTCCAAGTGATGGTTTGAATTTTCAAGAAACTTAACTAAATGGCCGACTTAATACTATAAAAGCCAAGAGCATACAAATTTAATTATAATTTTAAATATTATAATATAATAAATATATATTATTATATATTTATATTTATATTTACTTATTTATTTATTTATTTATTTATATAAAAATAATAATGTCTCTAAATATTCAACTTTATAAAATTTGTTTCTAAAGTCCTAATTACCAATTGCTATATGTGCAAATTGTCAATTGCCATTTCTTCTCTTTATGCACACAAATTCATTGTTATTGTCCTATAGCTACAACTCATGGTGCATTTTAGATATGAATCTATTATTTATAAAATAAAAACCTTTTGATGAGATAAAAGAATAAAAGAATAAAATTACAAAAAGAGCTTATTGTAATAAGATAAAAATATATAAATAAAAAAATAAAATATAAAATGAGCTTGTTATAATGAGAATAAAGTAAAAAATATCAATCTTAATATGGTTAATATTTGCATGAAAACAAATTTAAATGGCATTACATTCTAAAATGTCAAGTTATTTTTTAATAATAAACTTAATAAATAAATATACAAAATTTTATTTTAGCAGATAATTCTTTTAAATCCTAACTACAAATTTATTATCTTAAATTTTATTTTAATTTTTTTTATGATGATGCATAAATAGATGTTTTAAAGATTAATAAAGCTTTATTTTTTAAATTTTTAATTATATTGAATAAAAAATTATAAAATATTTAAGGAATTTATCTATAAAATGGTTATTAAAGAATACATTAAACATAAATATATTTGATCAAAGCTAGAACAGAATAATCTCATGTAAAAGAGAAGAAATAGATTTTGTGTATCAAGCTAAGACTTTGTTTTCTACAAAATTAATTATATTCCACAAACCATGCTAATGTTATCACATTATGTCCTTTGTGTCCCCCAATTTTCCTTAGCAAAGAAAGTGCCCCAAATGTACACATGAATGAGAAGCTCTTACTTTACTTACTACGCCCTCCTTATTATTGTTATTATAAATGTTTCATTCAAAACTAACCGAACGGAGACATTCATCCGATCCACAACCCTCCCATCCCTGGAACTAGGGCAGCAGCCCCTGTCTCATCTATCGCGGCGACAATCTCACGTCGCAACATGCGATCGATTGCAGGCAAAGGGGGACAATTCCCTCACAATTCTCGCTCATTGGAGTCTGTGCAAATCTAGGAATCAATTCCGTCACACGAATTGACGAAGAATAGTGTCCATAGCGAAGCAATCGGCTTGGAACTGATGGGGCCACAGCAGGCTTGAAACAACTCACCTCATTTGTGAGTGCACTGTGTGTGAACAATTGTCTGATTGGTCGCAATTCGATCGTGGAGCTGGCGTGATTTTTCACAGGACATGATGTGAATTTTGGGGTTCAATTTTAAGGTTTTAGTGCGTTTGCGCTCTATCCAGGTTGATGACTCGTCAATTCTTTGCGATGGGTGTGAGATTGAAGTTGTGGAGGTGCGTTTGGGATTAATGGTTGGGATGCTTTGCTTGAGATATGATTTCTGAATTGCGCAGTGCTGTGGAAGTTGAAGGTTTGTGGAAATGGAGGTGGAGGTGAGGAGGGTCGGGAAGCAGGATTGCTTTGCATCGCTGCCCAACCCGCTGCTGGAAGCGTTTCTGTCTGAACAGATGCCGTCGTTTCCTGTCGTGCTCTTCCGGGGAAGAAAGGTCGAAGTGGGCCGTGGTTTATGGTTCCTCTTCTCGGACTTCGCACATCGAGGTGACTACCCTAACAATGATGTTCCTCTCATTTTAATGTTGTAATTTTTGCTGAAGTCAGTAGCTCTCGCTCTGGTTATAAAAATCAAAGGTCACCTGTACTAAATTTCTATACCACTTGGTCCTGTCCTTTGGTGTCATAGGTTTCAGAAAAATTCGCAGAGTGCATTGGTCTGGAGAATGGCACACGGGTCATTGTTCGAGCTAGGGCCGAGGTTGCTGTTGCAGACACAGTCGCCATCGAACCTGCAAGTGAAGATGACTGGGAAATGCTGGAGCTTAATGCTGAGTTTCTAGAGGAGCACTTGATTATTAGGGTACGCATTTTTGCAGTTACTTCTGCAAGGATTTTATGGGTGGCTCTTTTATTGGATGGGCATTTAGATGCTGACAGGAATATAATTGTGAGTCAGTGAGTTTGTGATATACTCTAATTGTGAACTTTCTTAGAGTAGTTTGTGGCTTACACACATAGATGACTGGATTTGGTTTATCAGTGTTTGTTGTCTTTGGAGCAATTCGCAGGTTGGAGTATTATACGAAGGACAGCGATTCCCCGTGTGGATTGAAAGCGGCAGTGTTTTGGTGCTTCAAGCCTCCACTACAAGTCCTAGCAAGCTGGTTAGTGATATATAGTACTTATATTTTACGTAAGTAGTTGCAATGTTTCACCAACTAAAATAAAATCTACAATCTTTCATAAATTTATCAAGTCTTCTTATATAAAACTTTCTATATTAATTCAATTGCAAGACTACACATTCTTTCTTTAATCAAATATAGTAATACATCATTATCATAATATTACAAAAATATTTTAAAACATAAGTTTTTAAAAATTATAATTGGCAATTTATTGCAAAATGGATGCACTTCTTCTTTCTTCATTATAACTTAGAAAGGTAATCAAATTAACAACAAAGTTACTTAAATATTTACAAACTAATAGGTAATTTTTAAGAACTCTTCTTTCAAAATAACACCAAGAAAATATAGGATTAACATCTCTAAAAGATCATTACTTTTTAATCATATCAAATAATTTAAATAACTTTTTTTTTTTTATATAAACATATGATAATATTCTTTTTTTATAAACATATGATAATATACCTAGTATAATATATTAATTTTAAATATATACATTACTAAATTAAATATTATAGTAGGACATGGTATTATTGTCTTAGACAAAATATTCATTTTTGTATTATCAAAAAAAGATTAGATTTTGATATAAATATTTACATCAAAATAAAAAAATATATATTTAAATAATAATGCTTTTAGTATATCTATTTTACATATTGATCACTATATTCTCTCTAATAATCATTTTTTAAAAATTAGGCATATTAATTAGTTGTTATAATAAGAATTTAAAATATTAGATGAAAAAAAAAATTATTATATATTTATTAATATGATTTTTAAAATAGAAAAAAATCTTTAACTAATAAATTTAATATATTTAATACATTTACAAGTCTACAAACTAATCCTATATTAGTTATAATAAGATTAAGCTCTACAAAATCTTTTGATTTTTATGATTTTTTGGTTTTTTGGTTTTTTTTCTTATAATCCAACAATTGGTAATATATATATATATATATATATATATATAGATTAATAATTCAAATATGTATTTTATAAAGTTGCTAGTCTTGGCACCTTTAGAGCTACAAATCAATTTTAAAATATCAAGCTAAAAAATAGAGATTGCTCAACCTTAAATGTTGTCTATCCTAATCATGACTTCTAAATTTCTGTAGGTCAAATTTGCAAGACTTAAAAATAAGTAAACATTGACAACACATCATTAGGTTTTTTCTTTAATTTGTCATTAATGTACTTGTAAAAGTTTACCACTAATACATTAATAATGTTTTATATGATAATATAAATTTATAATACATGGTTTGTATTTTTAATTAAATATCCATATATATGCTAATAAATATATGTCTTTTTTAAAAAAACAAAGACTTTAACATATTGTGTTGAAGAATCTTAAATTCTACAAATATTAATGGATTACAAGCATTAAAAGAATTTATTGTAATAAAAATAAAAAATAATAATCAATGATGTTTCACTACTAATATAAAGATCATTGTTGTTACCAAAACCATGCATACCAACACCACAAATCCATGCAAACTACCACCACGCTTACAAAAACAACAAGCAAAGAAGACTGTGGAAATCAAGTCATGATTGCATGCAAAGTGAACCCCAATTTGAACAAATATTATATAGATGGAAGTTGCAATTTAGTATACCAATAGGAGTGTTATATGTACTTCCCTAAGTAGTGTACAAATATGTGTTCCAAATAGACAACCATTTGGTACATCTCCAATGTTTGTATACTAGAAGAGACAACAATGTAATATTGACATAATACATTGAATGAAACGCAATTCATCTCACATTGGTATGGTCTGTAAACGCTCAGCTTCAGTGCATGTACATCGCCACAAGGCCAGTCACTGATTGTGCTCTCTGGCTGCTTATTGTCTTCATTATTCAGCTACCAAGACATGCACTGGATATTCATCTCCCAATTCGAAAATGCCCAATGAAAGCAGCTCTGGGTTGCTGTTCGAGTATTGAGTGTTAAGATTATCCTTCCGCAGATCCTTCACAGCAAAACAGGTTTTCTTAATTGAAAGGAACTTCATGGTATTCCCATGGTGGTGTTTCAATACCTGAAAGTGAGTTACTCAAGTTTGTCCAACATGAACAACAATAACACCAGAAAAACAGCGATTGGCTGGGGCTTTACTTCAGGCCCTTTACTCAATTTCTATGCCCCTAGCACCTCTAGCAAGCTATGGAAGTGCTTCCATGATAGCTTACTGGGATGACCCAAGTTACTGGGTGTGGTCATTGGTCGCTAGCTACTGGAATCCTAGCCCCATAAAGTGACCGTGCATGGATTGCATGGCCTCTGTGTGCCTCTTCAATCTCGTGTAACTGATATCACGTTTATCTTCCAGGCCCCTGGCACATAGCAAATGTTGCAGAAGATGGTTGTTTAGTATGCTGGACTGGGAAACGAGGTAGTTTAGCCTGCAACCTGATTGTTTTCGCTGCTGTGAGCTCTGCACGTTCACGTGCATTTCGATGTTCGTGCACCAGTGCAATGGAGTGAGAGAATTCGAGCGTAGAGCTGGATTTTCCAGGTTGATCATGAGTTGCGATGAGCTTGTGACAAAACTGGGGTTTGAGCAGGGGTCGCGCTCTACGGAGGCTATGACTACTGCCTCCCTTCTGGGTACCCCACATTGCTATCAGTGAGCTCGGTAAGCTATCTCTACGTTTTGATGTTACTGCTGTTTCTGGTTAAGATTATCTCACCATATTCAAGACGGGGCTGTGCCTAAAAATGTTCGGCAGTAACAGAGAATGCGGCAAAGCAAGAGGTTCTTGAGCCGGGGATTTCTGGTCCCAATCAGGACAGTGGTTGCATCTACTTCTGTCCCATCCTCGGAGAAGTCCAGCTCCAGAATGCTGCTGCGATTCTCACTGGACCGTATTTCGAACTGTGTTGCTGGGCATGCCGGATGCCGGAAAATATTTCCGTGGTGATCATACATTTGGCTTACTCTATCGGGTCGTTTGTACAAATCGCACATCAATTTCCACACAGATGTATCATGAATGATGCGACGATGGTCTCAAGGAAGCTGGGCCGGAGCATACCTGACAGATGTATGTCGGCCGTCTGCCCTATGACTTCAAGACTTGGTTCATGACTACGCCCGTGAAGAATCACTGCTGGTATAACTAAATGTATCAAGAGATGAAATTGCAGGTACATCGTATTCAGGTACTCATTGACGAGGACCTCCCTCAGAAGTACTAGATGTTCAGAGCTTCACAGCATCCAGACAAGCAGACCAAAAACTTTGAATGAGAAACAGCTAAGATAAATATAAATGTTCTTCTACTCGAACCATCAGATGGTTTTTCATTAAGGGAGAACATAGACACAAGAAACCTCCATCACCACATACTGCGCAGGCGTTCACGCTTACAGGGATCCTAGGGTCAGCCACAACTTCTCAAGTCATATCCATGTCGGTGCCACTGAATGGCACAGGAGCCAAGTTCATTGAGATGAAGTTCAAAGCGCTGCACAGGGGCAGCAAACTAAGAAAATCACAACACCTACCAGGACACACAGAATGCATGAATCAGAGGCTCGCTTTTTGCAGCGGCCCATTACTTTAACGGAAGCGGCGTAACTGCGGCCTCTCATTCTTCACACTAGACCCTTAGAATTAACTCAAACCAAAACACAGCTTCAATATCGGGACGCATGTAAGTAGTGTTACCAGCTTCCTGGCTTTCATTCTCCTCTCGTCTGTAACCCCCTACACTATCCTCTTCAGTCTCGGATCCTATACAAGGTCAAATCGCCACCGTCACTATCACACCCAACACAGACACTCCACTCACATAAATTGGCTATTGGAAGAGATTGCCTTATTTCTTCAAGCTGCCTCGCACCCCGGGCTTGGGCTTGTCCTCAGCGGTTGACGCCGTCGCATGCAGGTTAATGAGCTTGTCCTCCTCCCACGGCAGCTTCGGATGCTTCGCTTCATGGTGGATTGACATACTCTTCACGTCCGGCGCCGTCGCCTTGCAAATTGGACACGCCAGCTTCGCATGCCCGCCCTTGTCCAAGGCCTTCCGGTCGATCACGCCTGCCTTGCCTCCGCCGCGGTTCGTCGTAGCCATATCAATCTTCATGGCAATCTCTTTAGCCGTGTGCTTCTTCGGCTTCGCCTTCCCCGTCATCTTGCTCGAAATCAAGCTCTTCTTCTCCTCCTCCTCCTTCTTCCGCTTCTTCTTCCTCCTTCTTCCGGTTCTTCTTCCTCCTTCCGCTTCTTCTTCCTCCTTCCGCTTCTTCTTCCTCCTCCTCCCCCCTCCTCACCCCTTCAATGAGGGCACCAAACACTCTACAGAAATTTTTGAGAAATCTGAGAGATAGGCAGCGACGGCAAGTCGCGCGAGAGCGTGTAGAGGGGAGGAGACGCGAGAGCACGAGAGCGCGAGCAGGTTTCAAAATGGACGGAGGCCCAGCGCAATCCTTCCAAGGCAAAGCGTAAGCGAAGCCTGCCCCTTCGGGTAACGTCAGCCCTAACCGGCTGGTTCGGTTCCTTCCGCGTTACTTTCGACTTGGGCATGGCGTGGATTGAGCCGTTCCCACTCTCCTACTTGCCCTGAGAACGTGTTCCCTGTGGGATTCATCCATATCGTCGTGACTCGGAGTGGGGTCCTTTTCACACCTGCGGTAGGTCACGATGGGGCTCACCCGACAAAATGGACACTTAACAAGAATTGTTTAATCTAACTCACGAGACTTTTCTTATATCATCATTTTACGAGCCAATGTTTCTAAGCCATGAGATTGAATGTCGTTTTGTAGCACAAAATCTATTTTTAGTAGAAAAATACTTTAATTATTATATTTTATTATATTTTTACACATGATCATGCTATTTTTATAACATCCTAGTGGAAATTTATTTTCTATATATATATATATTTATTTTTTTATATATAGTCAATATTACATATTACATCATCCCTATTATCTTTTAAGTATCTTATAGATATTTTTTATATTAAAAAAAAAGACAAATCTTTATATGATAAAATTATATATATAATATATATGCATCTTCTATTTCTTTTATTGTAACATATATATATATATATATATATATATGTTCATATTCATATTTACATATTAACAAATGATTTATAGTTATAGTAAAGTCTTTAAAATCTTTTCAAAATCGTATCTTTTTTGACACCAACTTCAAACAATAAAATTTGCTAGTTGTTTGCTATTTTTATGTTATCTGTATATTCTAAACATATTATCAGGAACTTATATTTCTTTAAGAATTTGATACACTTAAAAGAGTTATGCCATTATAATGTCTTTAGTTGCAATCTTCATTAACTTATTACTGTTCACAAATAACTCTAAATGATGTAGTCATTAATGTTATAGATTTGTGTGAATGAATAAAGAAAACTATGTTTCTTTCGTTTAAAAAGTTGCCAAAGTATCATAAAATTTGAGAGTGGCTTTAGAATTCACCTGTGTACTTAATATTATGAATGGTATTTTAGACAAAACATTCAATAATTACAACCTATAAACAATGATATTATATCTATTCAATAACATACGATGACTTTAAACAACTTTATATCACAATATCAATAATAAATGTACTTATGAATGTACAAGTGTACAAACTATAGAAACGGAACTCAATATAAAACACAAAAATTCATCGTGCACAGCTAATCACAATTTTAAACCCAAATTATCTCTCTCTCTCTCGCCTGTATGTATGTTTAGATGTGTGTGTATATATATATATATATATATATATATAAAAGATTGACTGACTGAATGAATGAAGATGAGTGTTTATTTGGTTGTTAATTTGCTTGCATTGTGTAACAAAACGACATAGAACTAGTAGAAAGTGGTGCAGACATCCAGCCAGCAACAGTAAGCTTGTTGTGGGGTGCGATCTTGCCGATACTTCGGTGCATGAGCAAAGCAGATGTGAAGGGAATCCGAATGAATCTCTAGGGCAGGGTTGCCAGGTGCTGTGTAATGCACAATGCGGAAGAAGGAGGGACGAAACAGCCCAGAATGGGTAAAACAGGCACGGGCATAGCGTGTACAGTGTGAGGCCGGGGCTTCGACGTCAACGCAAGCAAGTCGACCCAACAGGCTGTGGAGATCACAATTGGGTTCTTCCAAGTCACCAGCTTTTTTACAACCCAGCTTCTATTTTGGAGTCGGACAGTGGAGCGTTTTGACTTACCATTTCAGGGCAGGATGTTGGATGCAGATACTATCATATCCATACACACTGAAGGGAAAAAAAAAGAATACATATCTCTAAACCTGATCTATTCCTGAGGTAGGTGTGCAACATCCCAGGAAAATAATGAAGACATCCTTTTGTCAGGCTTGGAAATCATGGAAGCAGGAACAGTCTCTCACTTGCTTCTCGAACTCAGCTCAACATCCGGGCTGCGGTTGGCAAAGCCACCGGAGCCGAGACACACAGATCTTGCAGCTTTAGTGGTACTGGGGTTGGGGTCAGATCCTCCTTGAACTACTGGGCTTTGCATCAACAAGAGGGGCGGACAGACGCTCATTCGAAGTGAGATATTCTGCACAGCACCACTCGTGATCCTGCACTTGTCCCCGGTCGCTGACATTGGACCAGTGGATGTATTAAGAAGATAAAATCATGCTGACGCTAGATGGTCAGAAAGGGGACTTGGTCATGTCCTTACAAGAGGGGGTATTCTACATGGCAGAACTAGTGAGACGCAAGACGCTGGGAGGCGCTCTTGGTATCAAACAAGTGGTTGAGAATGGCAGCAAGCCTCACGCCTGCTTGAGCCAATCTTGTTTCCACAATTGGCAGGCGCGAGAGGAAGTACTCATCTGCGGAGCAAATATGTTGTTCAAAATGTCAGAGATGCTTCACAGACGAGAAAAAAAGTTCGTCAGAATCATTTGCAGAGAAATTTGCAGGTCAGGTCCTACTAGACACATGCACTGGTAGAGAAAGGTCACCTGCTAGAGTGGATCCGGGAGTGGCATTCCTGTACGCATACTGGCAAGCTAATCTGATACTCTCAGTTGCATATCTGCACACGGGAGCCGTAGAACCCCAGAAATTGAGGAAGTTGTACGCAGTGATGGAATATAAAAGTAAAAAAGACGAAATTTTTTATGGATATGCACAACACAGATATTTGAAACTATTCCTAGTACACACCAAGGTTTAGGACGAGTACATATATCTGCGGCACAACGGAGTGTGTGAGCTGCAACTTACGTGTCGGGACACGCGATTTCTCCCTTCGGGCATTCACCCCACAGCTGCGCTTCTCCAATCCAGTTGTTCTGTACAGATCTAGAAGTGAGACGGAGGTAGGACCACAAGACTTTACACGGAAATTCACAAAGATTAAGTTTCACTCCTACTGAATCATAACAAGGGAATAACATTCGTTGTCTGTAAACATACGGTTATGTTAAGGATGATCGCATCCACCATATTAGAGAGGCTCTTGTTGTAGTACACATCTTCTGCCTTAACGATCATCTCAGTGTCCCAAATCTGCCAGCAAGTTCACATAGAATCTCACTCAGAACATGAAGAAAATTTAAGCCCTTCTGAAGCAAGCTGTACTGTGTCCGAAGATCGGACTTACTGATCGATTCCTGACCAATTCTTGACTTCGTAGCAGGATTACAAAATGACGAAATTCAAAAAGTGCTTAAACAACATCTCTAATACAAGACGAACTGAGGAAAAGGGGATAACTTCAAGCATTTTCAACCAGAAACATGAAGGAAATATGGTTGCTCGGATACAAACTTACATGATGAAGATTTGTTTTGCGTCGATACCAGTGCACTGTGATAGTGTTGCCACCTGCGTCTGAAGTAAAACCTACATGCAAAGGCTACACACAGCACAACGGAAAAATTATGGGGACAGAAAAATCAATAGGTGCAACTTTGACCTAAAAAATTGAGCGAGGACTACGTGTCATATTTCTGGAACAAAATAGAAGGATTTACGTTCATACGAAAGAAAAAGCTCTTTTGGAATCACGGAAACGGTGGAGGGACGGATGGGGTGAATCAAAGCAAGTGGATAAGTGCAAATACCTGGTGTATATCGCCTACAATGTGTGCTAGGAAGAGAAGAGCCTCGGTCAAGTTATCTGGCAACCCACTCAATACACAAATCTATTAATTTCCAAGAAATGATTAGGATATGCAAACAGTCCTCAGAGATGGTTCTATGAGTGTCCATGACCAATGAAACCAATGTTAACCTTCTCGGCCATGGACGACGATGCTCGGAACAGGAGTAACTAAAAAACCAATAACAAATACTCAACAACCGTAACCTTCTGGGATATGGGGTGTTAAGAAAGATTGGCACTTACACTCTGATGCATGAGTCTTCGTTAGTAGTGGCCGGCTCGCCTTGGGAAGTTGATAATTTGTCAACTGAGATGTGAAATTGTTAATAGCTCCCGATGCACAGAAGCCCTTGTGACCATACTGGTCATGGCAGTCGCCTGCACAGTGGCAAACTGTGAGTCATGAACAAGGTCTAAACGTGCTCAACAACAAGACGATTTCAGAGGGCTCGGCGTACTGGAAAAGAGAGCTAAGCTTAGAAAGTTTACGGTCGTAGTCGTATCGACAGAGGAAATCAGGTGTGTCGATATAATGAAGAGGAGCTGTCCAATGATACTTCCACATCCACTTGATGTCGTCTGCCCAAGTGCAAAGACTTGCCAGACTCCCATTTGCATGCTCCGGAAGCAAGGAATTTACTGCCTTCCAAGTTGTGGGTGTGAGCAGAGGCTGCAGAAGAATAACACCCATCGACAGTAAGCAGGGCACTTCTCCGCAGGGTTTAAACTACTCATGGAAGCCAACAAAACATGCGACCATATTACACTGTGTCTTCGCATCGCCACGGCTGATAGAAGCTATCTCTTCATTCCGGCTCAAAACGACTTGAATCCCCTTCTAAGAAATGATCCATCTCATCTAATTCTTCGGTTTGCTACGGATAAGGAAATTATGCCCCTAGAATCAAACTCAACGTCATATGCAATTAAGGCAGAACATCTTAACTCTAGACACTGCAAAACAGTCTGATGAAAGGATCCTAAAATAAGGCCCAAAATTTAAAGAAAAAGTGCATTAGAACCAATCGACTAACCACAGAAAGAGCTAGATTAAACACAAATGCAAACATTCATTGTAATTTAGATGCTTTGTTTATGAATTCCGAGTTTGAACTTCGAAGTAAGTTACTTACTCATGAACCTGAAATTCAGGCATCTTGACAAATTCGCAACGTAAGCCCTACATCATCGAATTAGACGCAATGCAATTCAGGTCTAAGATTTCCAAAGCAATGAGATGAAATCACTCACTTCTGCAATCAGGCAAGCAGCGTGGTGCCCATCAGCTCCCCAAGCTCCAGCACGTCCAGGTAACGTCGCCACGCAGAGCACCAAGCACACAAGTAACAACACTCTACGCAGACCACCACCATAACTCGCCATGGCTACCACAGCAAACACACCTCACCAACAAACCTATTCTCCTCCACCACCTCCACTCGGATTACCAGAGCACCCAGTGGCAACATTAAGCTCCGGCCACACTATCAACCCTCCCACAGAAGCCCAGACCCACATCCCCAAAACTTCTATCACAGGCCACCTCCAATTCTGAAAATGCGAGCTCGAACTCCAGCATTCTCGGGAAGGAGAAAGAAAAAAAAAAAACTCACAATTCCCTCGGGAGGCCTAGAATAAACAATGCGGTGAAGGCGGAAGCGTAGAAAAGGATTCCAAGTGCGTGGGAAGGAAGGAAGGGAAAGAGCGAGCGAGTAAGCGAGAGAGGGAGAGGAGAATTCGAAGTCGATCAAGCAAAGCTGTTGAATGATGCTGTTTGGGTGCGAATCGTGAGACATGAAGTGTACGCTACACAAGCGTGAATCAGCTTCTCACTTTGTCAGGTTCCGTTTCCAACACATTTTGTGCAGTATTATAAGTTCACATGCTCAGAGACGTTGGTTGGTTCCACATGAAAGGATCTTTACTTCTATACGATGACGACGACGACGACGAGGATGATGGTTTTGACGGAAGACAGTCACCGAGATTGGCGTCTCCATGTGGCCGTTTCTTTCCGTCAGCTCCTTCACCTCTTTCTTGCTCTGATAGTCACTTTTGTTGAGATAAAAGTTCGTTGAAAGCGTAAAAAACTGCAATGAACTCGTTAAACATACTAGTAATAAAACACCATCCAATTCAGAGTGAAGTTTGATTGTTCTCAACAATGCATACCTCCGCATTGGAAAGATAATTTACCTTTACAAATACACCACACATACACTGAGAAAGAGAGAGAGGAACAAACAAAATTAAAAGCATCAATCTAGACCCCATTCTTTTCAACGATGGGTTTCGAACCCATCTTACAACAGTTCCATCTTACAACAGTTCCACCGACAATTAAAAAATATCTTGGGGTTCATATCTATCGGTAGGTTCAAGAACTGCTGACTTCGAGCTTCATTATGTATTTATTTATTTATTTATTTATATTATCGTTACTACGATTAGGATTTAGTTGTAATCAGTTTCAAACATTGCTATAATTCTAATGTGATTGTTGAGAATTCATGTGGACTTGTTTAACTGATACAAGGTTTTATTTTATTAGTTGATTTTGCATCTTGCAAGGAAATGTAAATACACAGATAATAATAATAATAATTAATATTACTATTTTTATTGTTTCCATGTAATAACACTATCACCATATTGTTTGTCATCAGATAGTGCTGAAAGATTATTAAAATGTAAAAGAAATCACAACATACGTTATAAGTACCCATTCAGTAATAGAGTTGTTTTAAGTGCATTTACACGAGCAGCTGCAACAAAATTATTAGTACAAGTCTCGGAATCGCCATGAAAAACTCCCAGCTTTAAACTCTCATCTGAACCTCAGAATCAGACTGCGTGATCCTGCTTACTAATATGAACCCATGCCTGCTTTTAGAATATCCTGGCTAATGACTCAATTTTTCATGGCTATTGCATCAAAAGACTGCTCGAAGTTTTGCATTGCTCGCAATCATTCCCCATTACCCAGAGCACAAATATAAATTCTTGAGCACTTGAAGCTCTGATTGATCTGTTAAAATCAAACATCGAAGCATGCTGATACTAAGAGATTTAATGTATCTGTCCAGTGTGATTTCCACTAGGATTCCACAAGTTGATCGTTTTGTGGATCTTTCTGCTAAACTTATAACTTGCACTCGAACTTAAGCATCTATGTTTAGAGTGTTGAAGTACATCCCAAGACTGTCACCGTTCAAGGGAGGCGATACCTTTGCTGGTTTCATAAAAGTAGTCTGGACTCAGAGTATTCTGCCTTCAACTATATGCATCACTTCGAACTTATGATAAAGTGGCCTGAAACCTGCATAACGAAGTACGTCCTGGTGATTACTTAAGTTGTCAGTGGTGCACTCGATCGCTAGCGTTAGGAAAAAAAGAACCTGTATGTGTAACTCTGGTTTCTAGGATATTGAGAGATGATTTCAGAGCATCAACAATGGTCCAATCTGAGGCCACATCAAAATGCCACGAGAGATGAATTCTTGTTCATTAAATTATTGTTCAGGCATCAACAATTTTACCGCCTCAAGATACTGCAGAGGACACCCATTAGGGATGTTATGTTGCCCTATACATAAGAATTTTCGTAAAGATTTGGCAGATGCAGCAACATAATCACCCTAAGAAGTGCAGTAACTTGATCACCAGAAGTTTGTGTGATTAAAAACATAGATGGAGGTGAAACCCACCAGCAACCTCTTCATTGTTTTATAATCAGGAGAACTCATCTAAATTTGGAGTAGCAGAAGGTTTTAGACGAATTAAATGTCGAACTAAATATACTGTCGACGTTATAACACTCACCAACCATAAAGAATGATAACGTACAACCAAGAAAATCAGTATAGCAGGAGGCTGTGATACAAAATTGTTCGATTGTCAATACCGAACATTACCATGACCTCAGCGTCTTGTAACAGTCGTGAGAATTTTGGATCATTTATATTAGGAGATAAAGTGAAAAAGAAAAAAGAGAAATGGATCCTGACAGAGGAAAGTCAAGGTTCCACATAAAGAAGATTGTTTTCACCCAAGTGCCATTGAACGATTTCACGACGCCTCGTCAAGCACCCAATTGCCATCAACGATGAGCTTGATTTCATACACACCTGGGTAAAGCCACAGCTCTGTTCTCCACAACAAGGGACTGCGTGTGCCGGGCAGCATTAGTAATGCCTTGGAGGAAAGATCGGGCAACAAGTAAAAATGTGATTTCCAGCCATTAAAACTGCCAGCAAGCTCAACTCGACTTCCCTCACCCCACCAATCCACCTGTGTCTGAAGCGAAGAATAGTGTAAGACATAAATTACATACAGCTCAGCCACAATAAAGAGAAATGTTACAAAACGAATGAAAAGTATGTTATACCACTTTAAAATACCCTCAAACTAAGTAACTACATAAAACAGAATGACACGTTGTCTTATGCAACCCGAAAGTAACCATCAAATGTAGCTTTGGTTACCACTGTAGAAAATATTAACAGTAATTATACCAATCCACGAATTAGGAACCTAATCATGCAAGTGAAAGAGACTACGTGTGACCTAGCCAGTTGGAAATGGTCACACGTAGTCTCTTTCACTAGATTCATGATTTAAACAATGACCACATAAAAGCAAGTATACTCAGAATGATGAGAACAGTACCAAGACTGGAACAAACATAACACACATAGTTCCAGATGAAACACACATACTTTTAACATGCATACCCACAAGAAAGCTAAAAACCTTCTAATATCAACATCCAACAATGATTTTACAGAAAGGGACTAAATGTGTCGGTTTCTTTCATGCAGTAGCTACGAATGCTTAAAGCGAAATTATCGGCACACAACAGATTGTGATCTTCTTTTAGCTGTCTTATGATTTCACTGACGAACTATGCAACTTCATGACTACAAACACCAACAAAGGAGGAATTAGGCTTCAGTAACTAGTTTTCATTTTAAATGGAGCAGGATAGTGCTAACGTTCAGACATGATTCAACGTCTGAAGAAGTCAAACCCTGAAATTGCACAAGAGTTTTGACTAGAAGTGCCTACAGCTTTCTCAGCAGGGTTATGAAACCAAGCATCAAGTCACTCCACCGTGTTGGAAAGATAAGAGCGACCAATTCGTAACGTCTCTACTCCTCAAACACATCCTCTAACTACCCACTAATTCAGGGTGTAATCACTGGAGTGCTGAAGCAAGCTCTACTATACCAAAACAAAACAAGATCATGGCAACCAGCCCTAGACCAAGAGGTATACGAATTGGAGAAACTGTTTGCATATACGCGGTGACCTTCATAAGAAGGTCTCTCCATAATAGTTATGGCATGATACCTCGCAATCCAAGAGATAAAGATGAAACAAGAAAACAATCATCACGTCAAGGAATATAAACAATATGCCAAACAAACATAGCTCTATAATTCTCCAAACGTCATCAAGCATCACAGCTGCTACACCTGCCTACGATTCAGTTTTTCCCGTTTTCATGTTTCGGCTGAGTAATAGCACTTGTGGTTCGACTTGAAAAGAATACTTGGGCAGGCTAGACTGTACCAATTTCAGCGAGTCCACAGCTTGTTCAGCAGCTTGCAGACGTAGGTCTTTCTCAACAGCCATCAATTTAGCTTGTGCCATATCAGCAGCACGAACTAGTGAAAGTACTGCCTTGGTCTCCTCTAACTCACGAGATGCCTTGCAATACTCCAAGTCCTTCACGTGAAGTAGTGATGTCAGTCGAGCAATTTCTGCTTCTGAATCTGCCCTGCGAACCACAATTTTCTCCACATGACTTGGTTAAGAGAACTGATAAAAATTTAAAATACAGTGAGGAAAAAGAACCACATACAATACAGTCAATAAAGCATCCTACATGTCAAGATATATCCATTCAACGGCAAAATTAAATCACAAATATGAAAGTGCAAATTGAAGCATGCCAGCTGAGCTGTTGAAGTCGTTAAAATACCTGCCTGCTGACAGCATATCCTTTGCTTGTTTAAAATAATACGAGAGCTCCTCAGACTCCCGTTGTTTAGCCATGATGTCAAATACTACTCCTGAATCCCTACGAGGCCTGGCCATGCTTTCCTCGACAGGCTTATGAAAGAACGATGTAAGCTTAGACCTCAACATAGAAACCTTTTGCCATGTTTCGCTTTCTCTCGACTCTCCCACACTCCTAACCGGTTCTTTCGACACCCATTTATCATCCTCGCCGTCGCTAGAGTCTTTGTAAGTATGCACTTCAGTGGCATCTTCATCGTCGCTAACTCCTTCATCACGTGCACCCTCAACCTAACAGTAACAAGCCAGTTAGAGGAAAAGCAAGGGTTCCAGTTTACAGGTGAACTACTATGTAACCTCCCTTCACAGTCGAAATTAGTATGCATGGAACAGCCGGAAATAGTATTTGAATTTATTAAAAAGGAAAGAGAACTGGGAACTAGTTATCCATTATAGACCTAGATCTTAGGACATGGGAAAAGCACATGATCACCAGACATACGGAAACCATACCCTTGCACTTACCTCAGAAAAGCTGACCGCATTCTGCGTTCTTGGCAAGGTTTGCTTACTCTCAACCCCATCGTAGCCCATATTGCTGGTACCAGAGTTAGTGACTTGAGTGGCACAATCCTTGTCAGATAAATCGTGCAGGTTTTTTTCAACTTCATATTGAGAAATCAAGAGTTTGGCCTATTTTGAGGAACCAGATCAGTAATCTGAGGTGCATTTGCGGAATCCTGAAGCCTGATCCTTGTGTAAGGAACTGCTTCTGGTTTGAAGACCCCGTTCGAGGATTCACAAGCTTCCGATTTCGAGGTAGCGGCAACCACTGCAAAACGACAAGCATGTTCCCACCGATGATTAACTTAACAACGAAAGTGTTTCATCTACCACCTGAAGAATACACATTCAAACAAACATAAATGCTTACTTACATCCCCAATACATTGTGGTCCTGAAGTGTTCATCCTTGATTGAATGCCTGCTTCCAGAATAGAATTTACCATTGTGTTGAAAGTTCACAAGTCTCCAGAATAGAGGTTACCGACAGTAACATTGATGTAGGCTAGGGTTGGCTAGAGTATTCTTCATCGTAATTACATACCAGACGGCTCACCAGACTTAACAACTGATAACTGGTAAAGACTCTACTATCGCAATCAGATGCAAAAAAGGAGTGAATCAGTATCGAGATTCTTCGGGGGTGTTTTGAGCTTCGAATTGGGAGAATGTGTAGGATTCTTGCGGAGGCGCGAATCTTGAACATACAGTAACTGAGTGTACAGCGAACTAAAACGCTAATATAATTCACAGTTCTTTCACAAAACCACGACTACTACTTCCTTTAAGAGTTCCCGAGGTATCATCTCATGCACCTGTAAGTGCCTATCAGGATTTCCAGCTACTCCAAGGGACGACGTTCAATAAAACTGCCATGAGTTCCTTGAGATGCGTTCAAGTAAACACATTTGATGAGGTTAAAAAGTACCTGGATTCGGCTCGTCCTGTTCTGTTGTGTCATTACTCCATGAAAAATTAGGATTCGACAGGAGCTGCGAGATAACTCTCTCGCCTCTCCGGCGTACAGCGTTCGCAAGGTCTTGTCTTCCACGTCTGACTAGTTCCCGGGTAGATGGAACTTGGAATGGTGGAAGATCTGCAGCAGACACAAATTCTTGAAAGTCACGCAAGAGTTTCCTGTCGTCCGGCAACACTGACAAAGGGTTGGAGGCAAAGTTTCTTCTATTTTCGTTGCCATTAGAGAAGCAGCTGTTGTGTTGGACTGAAGAATCTCGAGAGTGTGATGAAATTGAGCACACAAAATGGTGAGGCACTGCGGTCGTAGTATTGAATTCCCTGCCGTAGCAACTGATTCGAACTCCCTTAAAACTTGAGGAATCTACTGCACTAAATCCTATTTTACCACTTCTGCGTACAACACTCGGAGTATTTGCTTGCAATGAAGCTAAAGAGGGAGCCATGTTCCTATCAGCATCGCAGTCTTGTAATCCAAAGCGAAATCAAGTAAACCTGCAGTCATCCAGCTCCTGACTCCTAAACCATAGTTTCCAACTGAATTCAAGCATTCCCTCACACAAACTTCTTTCATATTTTCTCGCTCGTTTTCGTCTCTTCAATTCTCAAGTCTCCGTGTATCTCGTATTGTGTTCGACTGCAACTGTAGCAATAGCATATCGAAAATGTATGGCAGAGGAAAACGGAGAGACAGCGGAAATCACTCCCATATTCGGGCTAAAAAGTCAGCGCCCAATGTCAAGCAAATTTAAAGTAGGGGCGCGACAAATAACCTCTCACAAGGAAGCACCATATTCCTGAATGTGGGCATTCGGATGTGTCTAAAGTGCAGGAATAAGCCAATTTAGGGCAAAAGAGCTGTGTAAATCTCAACCTAGGCCTCTAGATATGTTAACAAGTTACCAGCTTTTGAGATGAGTGGCTCTGCCTCAAGTACTGTTCCTCACATTTCAATTCTGTGCTAAATCATAAAACGAACTGAATCTTCCTCTTGCAATGAACACCAGTGAGCCGTATGCATTATTGCTTTGAACGTAGATACGATGTCTTTAAGATTTGTGCGCTCCGAAGTCCAAGCCCTTCCAATCTTACAAGTAAAAATTTGGCATTGCAGTTAAGAGTGTTCAAGAGGGAAAAAGGGATTTTGGCACGACATTTGGATGAGGAAAGTCATTAAGGGTTTGCTTGTTCCCAGTCCTGAATCTCACGGAATGAGGACAAGAAAGAAAAACGCAAAATCCTCGGCGTCATTCCAACTTCATCCCACGCGGAATTAAAATTTTGTTTATTTTTCTCAGAGCATCCTTAATGCACAAAAAACAATGTTAACTGGTGTGGAATTGCAAGGATCCTGCACACCATCCTTCGTCTTCATGTTCTCTTTTTTATTTCTGCGTGCGTAATTCCGCACTTGCAAAAGGAATCGTGCATCGTGGCATAGCAGTCGCGATGGAAGTGTTTTGAATTTCTCTGCTATATTTTCTCTCAAGCTTGTGGAAGTATTTACGACGCTCAAGCTGAGATTTACGACGTCGCAACAGCAGAGACGCCTGTTGTTTCAGTGTTACAGCATTCTTCGTCGTTGGACACACGAGCCCTAAATAAGAGCAGGAGGATTGAAATCGCAAGACAATTGTGTTTATCTTAATATCATATTTTGAATACAACAATTTATAGAATTTTATACAATCAACATATCAATTTAAAATTAAAATTAAAATTTATTATTATTTGATTTAGATTTATTGGATTAAATAACTGTTGCATGTGCAAAAATTTATGTACATTTTTCTTTATCATGCTTCATGTGCAAGAAAAAAAATATTGCATTTTCATATTGTAAGAGTATCTTAATAAGTTACATATTATAGAATGCATTTTAATTAGACAATTTTGATGTTACAAGTGGTACCATTAACATCAATGATTTTTAATTTATTTTATTTTTAATATAATATACACCAACAATAACTTAGTGTATACACCAACAATAACTTCTATGTGTCAAGTTTGAAAAATTGTCAAAAAATAAGAAATTTGTCAACAATAAAATCTATTAGAATATTTTTAAAAAATATATTTTTTATTTTTTATTTTTTTATTTTTTTTATAATATAAAATATTTTGCATCTAAATACTTCTAAACTTATATTCTTTTGTTTATATTTGATTCTTGGTCAAAGAAGATTTTAAGAATGTTTACAAATGTTTACAAATGTTCTCAATTTATTTCCAAAATAATTTAGATAGTATTAAAAACCATTCAATTTTTATAATACATTGTAGGCATGTTGAATGGGCCACAATTAAATTTTAATTGGCTATAGCATTGTTATGATTCAGATATTTTAGAAATATTGCATCTCATCAGATAATTGCAAAAGTGTTTTGTATCAGAGTCAAAATTGATACATTCACATAAACTGAATTATGATCGAATTGCTATTTTATTTTATCTTTAAATGCAATCAATAAAATAACATTTATTGCAAAAAAAAATTACAATTGCTATTCATATTAAAAGCATTAATTACTCCCCTTAGTTTGTAGACATTTTTAACAATTGAAACATTGTTTTGGTATATGGACCTACAAAATTTAGCAAAGACTACTACTGTGTAAAATATTTTTATACTATTATAGCTACTCTTGTATGCAATCATATTAGAAAAATATTATATGTGCATATGAATTTTTTTAAAATCCAATATATTAAATATATATGTAAATTGTTAAAAAGATCAAAATAAATTTAATAATTTTATCAAAATTAAAAAATAATAATTACATTGTATTTTTTATTATACATATTATTGTAAATAAAATACTTTAATAGAATATAATTGGAAAGGTCACAATAAGACTTGATGTATTAGAATTTTTTATCATTAATGGTTCTAATAAGATATGGATTTTTTTAATTAAAAATTAAAAAACTCTCATAAAGTAGGAGTAAAACATCTTATCAAATATTATAACTATTTTAAAATATCATTATATATATATAATCTTATAAAAGAACTATCTTTAAATATAACAATGTGAGTACTTAACTTACAACTATAAATATAACATATCTACTATATATAGTCTATTAGCACTAATTTAAAAAAGTTATTATTTTAATTATATATATATATATATATATATATAATTCTAATGAGTGTAAATTATATTATAAAAAATATGCTATGAAAATTATATAAAGTATATGAGCAAAAGTTGTAAACTATTAAAATAATATTAAATAGAGTACAAAACATTAATAATCTTACATCTACCTATCTATAAAGAAATAATGAAGCATAAGTTGTGTATAAAGTTTATTATATAATAATATCAATATATTTTTATACATCACAAAATATGATTTATAAATACAAAAAATCATATTTATTGCATATACAGGTAAATACAATACATGCTACAATTTTTTTTATTTACTACTTAATGATCTATAGTATAGTCATTTATTTCTATGTTGTTCTAATTGTAGTTGAGTTTTAAGATTTTATTGCTCAACAATTTTTGTCTCAAATCTAATATTTTTTTTCCATAAAATATATATATTAAAATATTTCTATATCTATTTATGTTTTTTGTCACTCAATTAATAATATTAGTTATTATTTTATCAAATTTTTATGATGAGCTCACCAATAGACACTAATATGTTTGCAAATCCTTTAGACTTTGATCTTCTAAACAATTGACATTGTTAAAATATATTTGATACACTATTTGAAGTAGGTAGATTTGCAAAGAAGAAGTATCAGATGGTTCTTCTATATAATCTTATAATACATAAGAATTGCAAGGAATACAAGATGAAAATATATATGAAGATACATGTAGAAATTAATCACTAGATTGAAGATCATAGAACAATGCGGCTTGAATTATATCATCTAAATTTTCCACAAATATAAGATTAATTGGAGGCCTATTCAAGATAACTAAGTGTAATTTACATTATTAAGAACATAATAAAATTACTATCTTTTTAATTGCTTCAATATCCATCTTGCCAATAGAATATAGTCTAATTTATTTTATATATATCTTTTCAAAATATTTGAATTTATTTAATTTTAGAGAGGTAGATTAAAAAGAAATGATGCAATTAAAATTTAATTAAAAAAAATCACTAATCTTTCAAAAAAAATCATGCAATTAAAATTTAATTTAAAAAAATTACTAACCTTTCAAAAAAAATCATGCAACTAAAATTTAGCTTTATTATAATAATAGCTATTACTTAGTTGTTCATTATTTAAAAAAAAAAACACAGCAAAAGATTAAAAAAATAAAACCTATATTCTATAAAACATATTTTATACTTTTGTGTTTCTACTAAAAAATTCCTTCTAAAATATGCAAACACATGGTTGAACATAGTTGCTATTGTACTTTATTTTTTTATAACAAGATTCAAATGTCTCCAAAAATATGACATTAAAAAATACACAATTTTTTATTTTTTTATTATTTTATTATTTTTAATAATATTAAGATTAACTGCCTTTTAATATATATAAACTCAGATGTTTGAGTCTCAAATTTGTTATATAACTACATTTTAATTACAATTTATTTAAAAATTATTCCTAACTTGTATTTAAATCACTAAAATAAAAAGTTATAATTATCAAAAGTATTTGGACACTTAACCTTCACACTCTTCATCAGAACATATGAACAAACTCAAAAATAGTGTTCAAATTTACAACTCAAGCTGAAGTAACAAACACAGGCCAACATTCAATGAAGTGTTATGTGCTTCAATCTTAGTCTGCACAAGTTGACCTCAACTGCCCGAAAAAGAAAAAGAAACGAACAGTAAAAAAACGGTCAGGCATGAGGAAAAAAAAGATTCAAAATGTAGGAATGAGGAGATCTGAACTTCGTCGAAATCCAGCAGCCAAAACCATTGTGAGCCAAAAGCCTTCATTCATCCACTATAATTCGTCGGTCATCCACTAGAACGCACGATTCATCCTTAATAGATTATCATTCATCTTCAGTTTCATTCCTAGGGACGAATGGGGAATCGAACTCATAGTCCGTTGGGATACGATTGATCAACTTCATCCGGACATACAGAGTCACAGCTCCAGCCCAAGCTCTCCGCACCCTGGAATATGCTGGCATAAGGGGGCCAACATAAAAATCAATACAAGCACAACACAAGACCAGCACGCAATCTGCGCGTCCAGCATCGGCACACAATCTCGACGCGCAGGCCCACGGATTTGCGTCATTGCGTCACGAATTCGCGATCTGGTGCTGCGTAGTAACTAGGATCTGTTAACGGGTGTGTGTGCTGCGGAGGAGGTCGGAACAACTGACGGTTAACGATTCTAGCTGTGAGTGATATCAAGCCTCTGGCTATGGCTCTGGCTCGGTTGTAGTTCGTGGATTCCCGTGCCTGTGTGATTGCTTCTTCTGCTGCTTCTCCTCCTCCTCCTCCTCCTCGTCTGTCCGCGTTTGGGTCTTTCTGGTAGGCAGGGTATCGGTGGCGGTGGTGCCGTGCGGGTGATTGCAATCATCGGCTCGCTCTATGCTGCTGTGCTCTCTAGGCTGCGTGGTTCGGAGGTCGGGGGACTGCGTCTGTGAGTCTCGTCGCACATTCTTCGAGCTTCACCTTCTCGCTTCTGCCCGCTTTTAACCGATATCTTAACTTTCGATTTCTTTGTATAGTCTCGATGTGGGCGAGAGAGATAGAGCGAGAGATCGAGGATGGTATATCGATTGCCGTGTTACGACTGCGATCGACGTCTATGTGGTGGACCTTTGGGCTATTTGAACATTTCGTAGACATTCGACCAGCTCGTGCTGGTTTCGGAAACAATTGGTTTCCGTGCACTTCAGAATAGTATGGGAAGCCTTTGTGCACGCTAGGGTTGGGGGAGCTCCGCGTTGTTTGGTTGGAGAATATTCGATAGATTGGTTGGTTCATGACAAAAAATTCCAATTCATCGACCTTGTTATTGGTTGCACGTTACGATCGATCATTAAATTGTGGTGAGCATGCCGGAGTTGATGGGTTTACGAGTGTCCAGAATAGAACAACTTCAGTCTCCTGTCTTGATTGATGACATTCTTCTTGATTTGTTCTCTGACTTCGTTAGTTTCTCCCAGGCGTACTCAAATTATCCAGTCTGGATGATGTGAGGTATTGGCAGATTCTCTGCACTTGAGATCATTCGACGTTGTTGCGGAGTTCGTGCCCACTTCCGAAACTGAACAAGTTGAATATTCAGCAAACGAAGGAACGAAAGCCTTTGTGTTACGCTTCCCTGAGAGGTTTTTCAGTAGACCTAGTAGACCTGTAATTGCCATTCTCAATTTTGAACCTAGGGGTACATCATTCAAGGCAGTCATGACCTCTCATTAGGTGGAACATTGGCGTTTGCCTAACACCTTATCACATCTTTACCAAATTTTGAAACGCTGATTGTGGTCTTTGTTCATAGAGGAAGTCATCTATTTTCCTCTCAGTAGATTTGTACTCTTAAGAGTTGTCCGTCCTTGTGTGATTTGTAAAGGAAATAGTTGAAGAAATAACACTTAAAGCACATCAAAAGCTTTGAATTTGAATGCTCATTGCTCGCAACTACTTGCAACAGGTTGAGAGTTAGATCAAAATCTTGGTTTCTATGAGAAGATATGGAGTAGCGAGATTGAGTGGTTATATGCTTTATTTGAACACGTATTAAAAATGAAGTAAAAAACATATGATTTTTTGAAGTTTCTGAAAACTTTTTCTTAGTCAGCGAACTCTGACTTTCTGAATACCAGATCCGATCCTAGGCAATTCGAGTTCAGCGGATGCATTCGTGACGGATTTGGTGAAGATCACAATCGAATACCACACTGAACTGTGGGCAATTTCAATAAGGTAGACAGCTGAGCTGCAGTTCGGGTTCATACAAAGCTGCTCCTAGATCAAGGCATGTGAAAATCGTGTTTTAAGCAGAAAACTTTTGAAGTCTGACGACGTTGAAAGCAGGCTTTGAGATCTAGTTGTGAATAGATTTTAATGTTAGAGTTGATGTACGCGTGAGTGCACAATTCATAATACCGATCCTTTTGTTGGAAGAGAAATTGTAAATTGATTAGTAGATTGACCCATATGTGATGGTCATTTCGACGTCTTTGCTACGTCTTGGGATAGATGGATGCTTGGCAACTATTCTTGTGCATGCATCCCTAATTGTCTAGTCTCTGAGAGTGACAACTGATAACCACCGTGTTAACCGAGGTCGTAAAATTAGGATTCAAGGAAGTGTTTCAAGCACTGTGCATTGTAAACAGGTTTCATTTCGGTTCTACTTGTGTGTGGCGCTTCCACCTAGGAGGTTTGTAATAAGATTTTGGAGTAAGACGTTTGTGTGTCTGGATGGGATGGGATGGGATGGGGTGGGATGGTATTGTATGGGATATGAGGTGATAGGAATATACGCTAATTAAGTGTCTGCTACAAAAGTTGTGTATTCTTCAGATTTAAGTTTAGCAGTGTTAAAAACTGTTAATTATTAAAATCGTTAGCAATAGTTTTTTACATTTCTACCCATTTTTAGCAATAGTTTTTGAAAATATTTATTATCTTTATTTCGATACAACTTTTTCAACCAAGAAACTCGTGTAAGTTTTGAGAATGGGTCGTGATTCTGTTTTGGGAATTTTTTACCAGGGTGGCTTTGGAGGTGTTCATTATGAAAATTTCAGTGTGATGAAGTGCAAGGGTTGGTCATTGCCTTCAAATTGCGAAAAGCTGTTCACTAGAATGTTTGCAGCTTAGTTTACATGGTGGAATTGAGCCCTCGCACTTATTACGGTGCATTATACAATCATTCGATTGCGTATTGAGTGTGTGTAAATTTTAGAGGTCTATAGCTTTTCAATCAGATAGAGTACAGCATGGTGTTGATCCTGGGCCAAGTCTGAAGGCTAATTGTTTTTCTAGGGGTATGGAGGTCAATGTTGTGCTACAAGATGTATCATTTTGCTCTCTTTCATTATTGCCTTCAATTTTGTTTAATTGGAATGTGAGCTGTAAAGTGTGACCGTTGGTCGAGAATGTGATTCAATTTCTTTTTCTTGTTCCAGTTAGTTGGTTTACAGTCATTTTAGCGGTAACCATCTCCGTTACGGGTTCATCGAACTGAATTGTGTCATCGGTAATCTCTTTTACGATACAAGACTCCAGAATACTGTAACGAAATCTAAATTGGGTCTCATGTTTAACTTTTTGCCCGCAGTAGACTTTGCTTGGGCGGGTCCAGTGCTTGTCAGCAGGCGAATCCAAAACAGGGGAAGACACAATGACGATGGAGGATGCTGTCAAGGAGACTCCTAAGGAGATTTTTCTAAAGGATTATAAGGCACCAGATTATGCTTTCGAAAAGGTGAGTTGCCTGCAGTATTTTGCAAACTGTGTGCTGGGGCTGATTGAATCATTGGCAGTTTTGTGCGCTTGTACTCACAAATGGGCCTTAAGTTTTTGTAGGAAATTTATGCTGCCTTGAGCTGCCATACCGCTCACGATGTCATCATAGATCTTGCACATGATACGAAGCAATAATCCGCTAGCTGTTGAAAGCATGAGTGGTTACACAGTATTATAACTGAAGGTTGTGATACGTTTTCTGCAGGTGGATTTGATATTTGTGTTGGGGGAAGATAAGACGCTCGTGACATCCAACATCCGTGTCATTCCAAACTTTTCTGGTAATGATCGCATAGTCAAGTATAGTTTGAGTAATCAAATACTGCTCCTATAGGCTTGTTGTAGTCATCTTTACGTGCAGTCACGTTTAGTTAGCAGATGCATTAAGTTTTGTCGTCACGTAGTAAATCCAGTGGCTTTTCTTCATTTTATGTCATAAATGAGGGCTTATGAGTTAAGTATGAGATTTGCCTCTGCTTCAAGTTCCATCACCTAAGCTGTTTGATGTGTCGTCTGTTTTCCCTCTGCTCACAGATGGTGCTCCTTTGATACTCGATGGTGAGAGGTTGAAATTGGTCACTTTGAAAATTAATGGCTCGCATGTCTCGGTACGATTGTCTAATTACCTTCACCTGTTTTCTGACCCCGGATAAGTTGGGCAGTATGAAGCCAAGTTTTATTGCAACTTTTTATTCTACCTTCCTCTTTATGTACATATAGCATTTTCAATTTATTATGTTCAGATTCAGCATGCACTACTTTTGTCGTTTGGTTCGAATTTGGAATGGTTGTCCTTAACTTACGTTTGGTCACATCTGTCATCATATCATGCAGAAAGGTAATTATAAGGTTAGTGCACGGCAACTGCACATGGCATCGTTGCCTACTGGTCCTTTCGATTTGGAAGTTGTCGTGGAAATTGAGCCACAAAATAACACTTTTTTGGAGGGATTGTATAAGTCGACTGGCAATTTCTGCACTCAATGTGAAGCAGAGGGATTCCGCAAGATCACCTACTTCCAGGTACGGAGTCTCATTTCAGCTTATATTGTGGTGTTGTGAATACGTTAGGATTGAGACACACAATCTTAAGCCGATTCTCGATTTTATTCTTGCAGGATCGTCCAGATGTCATGTCCAAGTTCGTTACACGCATAGAAGCTGATAAAACTCTCTATCCAGTGTTGTTGAGCAATGGCAACTTGGTTGATGAGGGTGATTTACCTGTAAGTTGCTCAATTACCATGTCACGTGTTTGAGTTATCACGCAATTTTTTTACCCTCTACATGTAATCAAATGAGCTTTAACACTAGATCATTCAGGTTAGTGCTAACAGTTTGGTGCGTTATCAACTGAATATGAAAATAGTTAATCTGAGGATGCAACTTATTTTTGGTAATCTATCATGAGGTAATTAATACAAAAACGTACTAGGAGACGTATGATAACATGTTTCAGCATAGTTTAACCAACATGCTTCCGGGGTGCAGGATGGTAAGCATTACGCAGTGTGGGAGGATCCATGGACAAAGCCGTGTTACTTGTTTGCACTTGTGGCTGGCAAACTTGTGAGTCGGGACGACTCTTTTACTACAATGTCAGGACGCAAAGTGGCTCTTCGAATCTGGACTCCTCCACAAGATTTTTCTAAGACTGCTCACGCAATGAAATCTTTGAAACTGGCTATGAAGTGGGACGAGGAGGTGAATATTTACCTATGGTTTAAAATTGCAACTGTAAAACATTGCCTAAAGTCATACAAGAGAATAAAAGCATTACTACTTTGAGTATATAGGAGTTGATATTATCTCAATATGTATCTGATGCTTTATGTCTTGTCATTGCCTGGAATTTAGACCTAAATGTTGAGGGTTGACAAACCTTTTGTGGAGTGACCTGTTCATATATAGGAGCAGGTGTCAATATTTTCAAAGAACCATTGGGTTTGATTATTATGTAAGCACAAGTTACCTCTGATCGCATGATGTCAATAAGCAGGTATTTGGCTTGGAGTATGACCTGGACCTCTTCAACGTTGTTGCTGTGCCGGACTTCAACATGTAAGTATGCAAGATCTCACAGTTCGCTACCTTTTTCCAAGTACTCATGTCTCTTATGATATTAATGAAATCTTGTGTTGAAAAAGATAACCAGTATATGCTGATTCAATTTTAGCTCGTGACTATCCTGATGAGAAGTTAGCAAATCACATTGGAATGGATGATGGGTGACAGGGGCGCTATGGAAAATAAGAGTTTAAATGTGAGTTTTCTTTCTGTACCCAAGTGCAGTATATATATATATATATATATATATCGATTTGTTTTGTTTTTGTTTGTGCTGCAATATTATTATTACTCGGATAGTATATGCCGATATTGCTGCAGTTTCGAGTGATTACTGATTATTCTCCCTGTCCCGGTGATATTGTCTATTTATTTCGAACTTGAATAGCGTGGTTGAATCATAGACTGGAGCCGATGTTTAGAAAATCGTTCGTTTGAGAAGTATTGACGATTTGTCTCATGTTATGAATGTTTTTACAGATTTTCAATTCAAAGCTGATACTGGCATCCCCTGAAACAGCCACAGATGTAGACTATGCTGCTATTGAAGGTGTTATTGGCCACGAGGTATGTATCTTTGCCTTGTTTTTATGCTGCCAAAGTGCCTTTTGAATAGTTGGACACCTGCAAAATCATTTATACGGTCTTGATTTTTTGAACCACTGACTTATACACTTTGTATTCTGTATCCTATCTGAACTGGGTATGCAGTATTTCCACAATTGGACTGGCAACCGGTATGCCCTCCCGTTCTTTTTCACATACCTATTGTCGACTGCAGTAATCAGATTGCACTTCATTCTTTCTATAGGTCGTGGATGTTTTGGAGCTAAGCTTTCGTTGTGTTACTGGTTTTTGTTTTCCAAAACTTGTGCCAGTCACTGAAAGTCGAGCACTCATAAATGTTCTTTTTGTATCTGGGCAGAGTGACATGCAGAGATTGGTTTCAGCTTAGTTTGAAAGAAGGTCTCACTGTCTTTAGAGATCAGGTGACAATTCCTTACATTTATCAGTCGTAGAAATTTCTTATCGGTTCTCAGCTTTGTATCAGGCTTGGAATATTGTTTTGTTCCTTTTAAACTAAATATGTACTAGAGTTTTTTAATGTATCCTTTACAATTCTCCATTAGTTTTGATTGCATGGAATTCTCGTACTATTCAACTGTCTTGATGTCAATGCTTGTTTCATGCATGTCCGTTTCAGGAATTTTCTTCTGATATGGGTAGCCGTGCAGTGAAACGCATTGCTGATGTGGTTCGGTTAAGGACAATGCAATATCCTCAGGTTCTAATGTGGCTTGATTTTCTTGAACTTTGAAGTAATACTGCTATTTGGTGATTTGACTTGGTACTTAAAACTAAAATATCTGGATTAGAGTTTCACCCTTTCTTCTGGAAGTTCGAATGCTGTTGTTTGTGTGAATGCTACTTTAGTTGATTTTAATATTCCCCTCTGTAGGTACTGTGGATTGTACTCCTTTTCTTCAGATGCATTGTTTCAGTTTGTCAAGGACTTGAACCTACTCTGAGCGTGTCTCTTCACCTCTGGCAGGATGGTGGTCCAATGGCACATCCAGTACGGCCGCATTCCTACATCAAGATGGATAATTTTTACACGGGTTAGTATGTCTAGTCCAAACCTTTCGTATCTTGGTAATTAAATTTGTCTAGTATTGATATTTTTGTCTCCTTGAAAATTCATGTTTAAGTAGTATGTCTTTATGAAGCTTTTCTAACTTTCTTCTTGTTGTGAATGGGTTTTTCTTCCGCCGAAAATCTTTTATGCTTACGATCCTGCAGTCACTGTAAGTGTTTAGATTTACACCCTCTGGAGTTTATTTTTATGATTGTTCGCTCTGTTGTAGTATGGTCGTTGGACTCTAAAAAGGATTCTAAATAATGATTCTGTTGTTCGCATGTTGATGCCGTTTCGGTCATGGCGCTTCCCATTGGACTGCAGGTTTATAGAAAGGTACTGATTAATTACTTGATTTCATGATGATTTCTCTTGCGGCTGTGGCGCTTAACTTACTGCAGGTTTATGAAAAGATGGTGCTTTCAGTATTAATTTCACATGTTTTTGATGCAGGGTGCCGAAGTTGTACGTATGTACCAGACTTTGCTAGGGAAGGCTGGCTTCAGAAAGGTTTAATTTCTTTCCTTCATTTGGATAGGCTCTGTTTTGCCGTTTAGACGTTATTGTATTTGTCGGCTGTTCTATTTTTCGTCCTTGCTATGCTATTTTCTCTGAGTTGTTATTAATCTGGACATTTTCCATTTTTGTGAGTAATCTAGGGTTCATAAATTTTATAGAATATCTGCCTTCATATGCAATAACACTCTTATTTTCCGAGGCTTCAGGGTATGGACTTGTATTTCCAAAGGCACGACGGTCAAGCGGTCACCTGTGAGGAGTTCCTGGCTGCCATGTTTGACTCCAATAAAGTGAAGTTCCCAACATTTCCTCTTTGGTAAGAAACAATCTGTTGTGGTGGAAATGCTGTTGGAAAATCATGTTTTACAGGTTAGAGTTCGAGTCTAGCGTTGTGGCTGTTCTCAACATTCATTGTCAACAGTGGGTGCACTTTCGTATACATATGAAGTTCTCAGTTGACTTAGTTCCTATTACTGAGTAAGCTTTCGGATTTTCAGGTACGCCCAGGCGGGTACTCCAACTCTGACTGTGATCACCTCGTACGATCCTGATGCTCAAACGTTCACCATCAAGTGCAAGTACGTGCTTCCATTCCGTTTAGTACTTGTAGGGTACTGCTGTGGTGGAATTTTTGGATTGTTGTACATTTAGCAGGTGGGTTGAAATTAACGATAAAAGAGTTTATATGCGAACTTGACTCGCTTTTATATGGAACGAATTCCTTTTGGCTTAAGTGACGGCGATAATTGCAGGAGATCGCATTCTTGGACCATGTTCGGTTGGATCTCGAACTTAAGAATTTCTTGATGTAGCATATGTCAGTTTGGTGTTGGGTTTCCTAAATTTTATCTCTAATTATGCAGGCAGGTGGTGCCGCCCAGTCCGGGACAATCAAAGAAGGAGCCAATGCTTCTACCTCTGGCCGTAGGCCTTCTTGACTCACACGGGCACGACATGCGTCTTACGTCTGTGAAAGACGGAGCCTCACTGCACCATTTGACAAGTGCAGATGGTGACTACACCACTACTGCTGTACTACATGTTGACAAGGTATGTTACAGGATGGGATTGATCTCCATTAGAATCTCGGATGCAACAAGCAGGGCATAATAGTGTAGTAGCTTGCTTGCTTGTTCAATAATCATTCAATTCTGTGTCTTCTGCTTATATTGCATGAGGTAAAATTAATGCATTCTCACTGTGCTTGTTAAAACTACAGACCGAACAAGAATTTACATTTATGAATATTACGGAAAAGCCAGTTCCATCACTGCTGCGTAATTTCAGCGCACCAGTGCGTCTAGTATCTGATGTTACAAATGAAGATCTTTACTTCCTCCTGGCTCATGATTCCGATCAATTCAACAGGCAAGAGCCAGTAATCTACTTATTGTGTTTAATTTTAGTGTACCTCAGAAAACATATGTACTGAAAGAGCTTAGAATGCCGCTAGTTAGTGTACAACAATTTTTTTTCTCCCCCACTTGGGTTGAGATATGTCCGTCGGATTTCTTACTCATTGTTATGGTGGCGACAGGTGGGAGGCTGGTCAGACTCTCAGCCGAAAGCTTATGTTAGACCTGATCTCAGGTCATCAGAGAGGAGAGAAGATCAGCGTTGACAGTCCTTTTATTAAAGGCATTCAGAGTATTCTGTTGGATTCGTCACTTGACAAGGTGTGTGGGAGAGTGAGCTAGCACTTTCCTGTGTGTGAGCTTCTCACCTTTTAATTGTAAACAAGAAGTCTTATGTAAGATTATATATTGGAGTATGGTTTATAATGATGTGTGTAATAGTTCCTTATCTATTTCATTTTTGCAGGAATTTGCGGCAAGATGTTTGACTCTACCTGCAGAGGGTGAAATTGCGGACCTCATGGATGTGGCTGACCCAGATGCTGTACACATTGTTAGACGGTTTGTCATCAGAGAGGTTTCCGCCTGTCTTCGTGAGGACCTACTTAACACGGTACGTGCAGCTTTTTAGTGCCCTTTCTTTGCGAAATAATTTACGCTTGCATCATAATTATGGATGCAAAGTGTTGCCAAACCACAAGGTCCCTGTATTTAACAATGAGAAAGGTTTCAATGTGAAAAAGGTATCCTTAACATCTGATATCTGGAAAAACTAATTTAATCTTACAATCATAATCCTCGTAAATCTTAGAAGAGTTAAGTTTGCAGGCAGTCACGCGCCAATGAGAATGCAAAGAAAATGGTGAACAAAAGAGAAAAAAGGAAGAAGAGGTCACTGTATATACCTTAAACATTTAGGTGGCATAATATTGGCAAGTTTCCATGCGGCATAGTCTTGCATTAGTGATCACAATAATATGTACACCGTTTCCAAAACTATACTTATATGATCCCAATATCCTCTTGAAAATAACGTCTATACTTGCGTGTTAGTTCTTTTATATGTCTGCAATCTTTGTAGTTTAATATTTTAGTATTATTGTTATTATTATATTTTCCTATTAGCTTAAAATTGTTGTTGGCACAGTTGACGCGATTCGTGAGAGCCTCCAGATCCCACAGTTGAAATGTTTTTCATGTTGTAAATGCAGGTCAAAGCCAACAGAAGTTCAATTGCATACGACCCTAGTCATGAGCACAGGGCACGGCGTGCTTTGAAGAATGTTGCTTTAGGTAAGATACATATTTTGACCCTTGTGCTCATAAATCCGATTATTATGAAGTTTCTTATGTGACTTCGTTTGTTGACATCGAATTTGAACAACAAAAGTCATTGCGTCTGTGATCTGCATGATAACATTTTTGCAAGTCCAGGAAGTTTTCCTTTAAGAGGTTGCAATTCTAGGCACCAATGATTACCATTCGATAGGTTCAATATATGGAACATGTTGACAACTTGGATGCTTTCATGACAATTTTTTTCTATGCTGTTTGCAGGTTACTTGGCATCTTTGAATGAACCTGAGATCATAGACATGGCAGTGAACGAATACAAGATTGCCACAAATATGACCGATCAATTAGCTGCTCTGAACGCTATTTGCCAGAATCCTGGGAATTTACGATCCAAGGCCCTGGCAGATTTCTACGAGCAATGGAAGGAAGAGGCCTTGGTATGTTCTCAAAACTATCCAGAAGTGATGATTCTGATACACTCAACCAGCTGGTTCATTTTTTATTCCTCCTAATACGACTTGGGGTGTCCGACTATTTTTGCAAACAGGTCATGAACAAATGGCTAGCTTTGCAAGCTATGTCTGATATCCCAGGAAATGTGGAGAACGTGCGGCGTCTGCTAGAGCACCCCGCTTTTGACATTCGGAATCCAAATAACGTATGTTTCTGAAGTTCCCCTTGTTTTGCAAATTTCAAGCTTTCATTATTAGTTCCAGCTTACTATTCTATTTGGAGGTCTTCTGACGGCTATCGCTTTCACAGGTTTATTCCTTGATTGGTGGTTTTTGTACATCTGCCATAAATTTCCACGCCAAAGATGGTTCAGGATACACGTTTTTGGCTGATGTTGTTCTCCAATTGGATAAACTGAATCCTCAGGTTGGATTTGCATATTGTGACATTGACAAATCTGCAAGAGTTTAGTCGATTGTGCTATGAATTAAGTGCTGGTGTAGAGTTTGGTCTTCTTTGCTTAGTGAAGGACAAACCACATGCTTTCAGTTGTAACTACTGAACATATTTATTTTAAAATTTCAAGTAATTTTTCAATTCTATCTAATTAATTACAGGCACTTGATTAAGCTCTCAATTTTTTATTTGATGGTGGTTTTAGGTTGCATCCCGCATGGTGTCGTCTTTCTCTAGATGGCGTAGATTTGATGAAGAAAGACAGGCATTAGCCAAAGTAAGTTTCTGCTAACGATGACCAATATCATTCCTATTTGCTTGAAACCTTTGTCAGATCTTGCAACATCTCCAATTTTCAACCCAGCATTTCCATTCATTGTATCCTATGTACAGTATTCATAGGCAGTTTATATGGGGACATTTGCAGGCACAACTGGAGCGAATTACAAGCCAGAACGGTCTTTCGGACAATGTTTTTGAGATCGCCTCGAAAAGTTTGGCTTCTTAGTAAGTGAAGGATAAATGACCCGTGTAGTACTGTTCTCTTTTTGAAAAGATGCTTGTGCGGAATGTGCAAAGTACCTTGAACCCTTCCACTTCTGCAGCAGTCGTTTTTTTCTTGAAAGAAACATCCAGTGGGTACTTCTCCACTTATGTGTTCAGAATTTGTGTTCAGAATTTGTGGTTTTTGTTTATTCCTTGATTGGTGTTTTTTGTATCAATGTTCAGAATTTTCTTTGAGTAATATGTAGATCAAGCACATAATGATTACACAACCATTTGGGTGTTGAAGCTTAGTAGTAGAGGATGTGTTTTGTATTTTTTGCAAAGATTGTGAGTAGTATTTGTTGTGTTTGTTGGTTTACTTTGGGCCTATCACCATGAGTAACCATTCCATTCCATTGTGCACACAAGTTCCATCATGATAAAAGAAAATGCATCAACTCCTCATTTGCTAATTATATGTGGAAAATAATAATTACAAGTAGACATTGTGAGACAGCATCACAGGTTGATATTTGCATGTTCTAATAGTCCACAAGCATAATAATTAATTAATTAATTATTGTTATTATTTTGATACAAAAACAAGGTGTATTTGATGCATTAATGGAGTCAAAAAAGTACAATTGACTATTTAATTCATATCCAAAGGTGGGAGTTAAGAGTACTAAGAATAAGGAGCAATTACTAAAGCAAGCTCATCTATACTTTTGTGTACGATCACACCACATTGAGGTATTCTAGAGTTCTATTTAATTATTTAGTCATTTCTAGAACCAAGCATGTGTTTAGCCATCTAGAAGTTATTCCATCTCTTGAATAGGAAAGCCTCATGTCGCTAGTGTTTTGCTAATTTTTTTTTGACAAATTTCCAATAAATTTGTCCATATTTGATAAGAACCTTTTAAACTATGCTTCTAATATGGAGTGTATTCTATAATTTTCAAAGACAAACTTGTTTCTTTGAATCTAAATAGTTCATAAATAAAGTCTCCTTCGCAAGGACTAGATCTTATAAAAACATTTGAATTTAGAAAGAAGAGTTTTTACAAAAATAGCTTGTTGCCAAGTGAAGGATTTTCAAGGATCCCAATTCCAAGAATTGGATGTTAATTTGTATAAAAGAGAAGTGGTCCAATCCCAAATGTAACAAGCTTAATGATAGTCTCAAAACTGATGGAGAATAGATACATGTATTTGGAATTTGCACATAATGTAGTGAATATTAATATTAAGACTGATTTTTTCCTTCTAAGTGTTAACTGCTACATCTTTGTGCCATATAAGCCAAATGAATATGATTTCTTTACAAGAATGAAGGTTAGATCAAGTGTCTTTTTAATTAAATGAAAAGTCTTAATCAAAACGAGAGGTCCATTTTTGAACCACTAGATTAGTAGTATAGCTATTGCTTTGAAGTAACTTTTTGCCAAGCTTAGCAAAATAAGTCATGAATTCTTCTCGAGTAATCCATGAATACGACAAGGGATCAAAGATCAAATTATTAATTGAACAAACCATTTATTTTCTTCCACACCCACATATTCCAAAAGGAATTAAAATACCACATCAAAAAGATGATTTGAACTTGATTTATATAATCTAATTTAATCATTGGATTTTAGAAGGGCATTATCATATTGAAGAGATTTGAAAATGAATGTAGAAGAAATCTCAAATAGAGCTATGAAATAATGAGATGTGACATGTGGATATTGCTTCTTTTATAGTAAGAAGAGTCATAGACCTTTTAAAGAAATTTTTAATACAATGAAGATTGTTTGGATAGAGAATTGCAACTTGATGGGATTCAAAGTGAATGACAATTTAAAAAAATTGAGGATCCTATCATAAAAAATAATTCTACACATTATAAAAGAAAGTAGGAAGGTGTCACTGACATAACATTTATTCCAGTAATATTTTAAATAATATAGACCAATAGAAGTAGGTAAAATAAGTCGATTTGATTATATCTAATAGAAAAGCTTCCTAGAAACTTCATAGATGCGGAATCACCTTTATACATGTCTATAGGTGATTGATAGGTTATAAACTTGGTCAACAAGATAGCCACATGGCACACATGTTGGTAGCTTATGGAACAAGCTAGCCATGTGTCACACATATTAGTAGCTTGCGGAACAAGCCAAATACGTGGCGCACATGTGGAAAACTTGTCGTGCAAGTTTAACACATGTCTTGTAAATTAGACACGTGTATGAGGTCCTATAGAATACCGCCACGTAGTTCTTAGTTAGATAGTATTTATAGAGGCAAGAGTAAAGCCTTCTTCACTCTTATCAACTCCTTTCCTGATCCTAGTCTAGTTTCAAGAGTCTTTATGTTTCTAGTCTTTGGCAATAGCCATTCCAGTTTCCCTTTGAATATACATACTTTCTGATTCCTATTTTGTGACTTTTCTTTGATACACTTTTCATTAGATTATATATCTTTTTTTAGTTCATGTCCTTGACAGATTGATAAGAGTACACATACAATATTAGAGCTTTGTCTTTTCTTGATTAAGAGTGGATTACTCCTTTCTCTTGATAAGACATAAGCATTTTAGAAGTTGTGGAGTACCTACTTCTAAACTGATATTGTTTCTAGAATTTTTTCTTTTAAGTGTGTTATTCTACATTTCTTGACGTGAGAGTAGACACCTTCTTTCCTATTATATTATCATGGCAGAGCTTGTGGAAATGAAGAGTGCAATGGCACAAATACAAGAACAAATGAGAGAGCTAATACTTGCAATGCATCAACTCAATTTACTACCACAAGGAGCAACAAAGATTAGCAGGAAGTGAAGATATAGAGATGGTTGAAGCTGCATCAATATCTACACCAAACCATACTACCTCATCTATGATGGAGCACCGTTCAAACATTAGAGAACCATAAATTAGTTTGCATGAGAAGTTTCATGATACAAGATCTAAGTTATGAGAATTTGTCAATCAGGTACAATTGGTGATTGAACTTCAACCTCAAAGTTATCCTATGCAAGGATCTCAAGTTAGGTTTATTGGAACGTTACTTTTAAGATCTATTTTTTTGTGGTTTTCATCTTTTCTTGAACAACATGATCCAATATTGGATATTTTGGAGGCATTTTTAGCGGAATTTTGATATATGTATGGAGAACATGATGCAATCCATGTTGCCACCAACAAGATTCGCATCCTACAACAAGGCAATTGAGGAATGTCATTATACGCTTTACAATTTTGACAACTAGCAACTGATATCAAGTGAAATGATACTGCACTCATCAGCCAATTTCTCTACGGATTAAATTATGAAGTAAAAAAATTAATACTCAATTTATAAGATCTTCAAACATTGAGTCAAGCAATTGATTTTGCTATGAAGTGTGACAATCAACTTTTTGAGTTTTGATCCAAGAGTCGTACAAGAAAGCCTCAACGTTATTATTCAATAGCAACATCAACGTCCTCACAAAACATACATTCGGAAATAGAAGACATGCAAATTGATGTGATACGTTTTAAACCTCTTATTGAACAAGAAAAGATTTGGTGTCGTTAAGGAGGATGATATTTATATTGTGGAGAATCTAAACACATTGCTCAACATTGTCCAAAGAAATGATACAACTACAAAATGAGGAGTATGGTTGTCAAAGAAGACAACATGTCAAATAACGAATTTGTCCAGCTATAATAGGGACTGTGTAGCTGGAACCTTGTACAATTTCTAGTGAAGGTCCTATTCTCTCCTCAGAATCCTTTCCTTGCTTTATAATAGATGTATATTTAGGACCAAAAAACTACAAAGCCTCTATCTTATTAGATTCCGGAGCCTCAACATGCTTTCTAGATAAATAATTTGTTAAGAATCGTAAAATACCTTTAGTATAGAAAACTAAATCCGTACATGTAGAAGTCATAGATGGTCGTCCATTGTCTTCTGGACACATCACTCATAAAACCCATCCTATAAAAGTAACAATAAATGGTCATAATAGCTATGTAATCTTTAACATAATTAAATCTCTGTCTAATCTAATTATTTTAGGTTTATCATGGCTAGAAAAATATAACCCTCAAATAGATTGGAATTTTGGTAGACTTCATTTTTTTTCAAAACGTTATTAAATATTTTACCAACCAAGTAAAAGACTATAAGTCTAGTATAATAAAATCCGTACTTATAGGTACAAAAGCTTTTATACATACAACAAAAGAACAATCAACTTTTGCTATTTATGCCACACCCGTTTCTAATGATGGAAAGACTTCAAGTCGTATTCCAAGTCAATATCTGGATTATCAGGACGTTTTTGAAAAAAAAAATGCAGATATTCTTCCGAAGCATCGTCCATATGATTGTTCAATCGACCTTAAGGAAGGAACTCTGCCACCATTTGGACCAATCTACAGTTTATCACAAGATGAATTGGCTGAATTCAAGGTGTATATTGACAAAAATTTGGCCAAGAATTTCATACGCCATTCTAAATCTCCAGCAGGAGCTCCAATTCTATTTGTAAAGAAAAAAGATGGATCATTACAAATGTGTGTTGACTATCAAGGATTCAATAAGATCATAATCAAGAACAAATATCCATTATCTTTGATATCAGGACTCCTTGAGCAATTAAATCAAGCTAAGATCTATACAAAAATAGATCTAAGAAGAGCATATAATCTAATATGCATCAAAGAAGGAGATGAATGGAAAACTGCATTTCAAACTAGGTACGAACATTTTGAATATTATATCATGTCTTTTGGACTTACAAATGCACTAGTTGCTTTTCAACATGTCATGAATGATGTTTTTTGTGAGTTTCTAGACAATTTTGTCGTCTGCTATCTAGATGTTATTTTGATCTATTCTAAGAATACAGAAGAACATGAAATACATATTTGTCAAGTATTACAAAAACTTAGAGATGCAAGATTGTACGCCAAGATGGAAAAGTGTGTATTTTACACTACTCAAGTTGATTTCTTAAGATACATCATTTCAAATGATGGTCTCATGATGGATTCTAAGAAAGTCCAGATAATCATGAATTGGAAGATTCCAAAGAGGATAAGAGATGTCCAATGCTTTTTGAGATTTGCCAATTATTATTGGATCTTCATCAAAGACTTCTCTCAAGTTGCAACTCCATTTACACATCTGACTTGTAAAGACAAACTCCAGTGGAATCAAGAAGCGGAAGCAGCTTTTGAAGCTCTGAAGACATCATTTGTTTCTGCATCAATCTTATATTATTGAAGAAAGCAAAGCTTGAAGTCACAACTCTTAGCATCAGCAAGGTTGTATACAAAGAAAAGTGTGGAGTAAGATATCTCTCACTTCCAACATCCATTACTTATAGGTGGTGGTTGCTTCCCTTAACGACAATATCTATTCTTTCACTTTTACATTGATCAAAGGATATACCAAGTATATCCTTTGGAATCTTTTTTTCTATGTGGATATGTCTTTAACATATTCAATATACTCTTAGGATCATTTGGCATCTCACCTATCTCAAGTATATCCTAAGGCATCTATTTTATACTCTTACCTAGTCTGTGGATATTTCCTAGGATATCCTTTATCCCTTTGATCTTGTCTTGTGGCCCTTGGCTTTGTCTCTTATTCATAGGATGGCCTTTCCATTCACCAAGAGACAACCCTTTGACGATTAGCAACCTATCTAAGATAATATCCATTACTTGGTAACTTATTCTACTATTATCTATTTACCTTAACATATCTTAACACTCCCACTTTGCTATTGGTCAAAAGACTTTCAAGCTTAATGTCTATCCTTTACTAATGCCTTTGTAAGCACATCAACAAGCATGTCTTTTGTAGTACAACTCTTCATACCTATTATGCCATCTTCAATCTTCTCTCGTATGAAATGATGTTGAACATCAATGTGCTTGATTCTTGAATGGTGCTTTGGATTTTTGGCAAATGCAAGACATCCTTGATTGTCACACATTATTGGAGTTGCTTCAATTTGCATTAATTCAATGTCTTCTAAGAGTTGTCTTATCCAACAAGCCTCTATTGCATAATGACTTGCTACCATGTACTTAGCCTCCATAGTTGATCTTGCAATGGTAGGTTGTCTCTTGCAATTCCAAGAAATGGCTCCCACTCCAATAAAGAATACATACCTTGTTGTGGATCTTCTATCATTTGCATCTCTAGTCCAATCCGCATCACAATATCCTTGCAAATCAATCTTTTTACCACCAAGGCACAATTTAAAGTCTTTTGTATCTTTTAAGTACCTCAATATCCTTTTTACCATTGCTTAATACAAAGGTCCAGCTTTAAACATGTGTTGGCTCACAACACTCACCGCATATGTAAGATCCACTTTTATGGCCACCATTATATA
Organism: Physcomitrellopsis africana; assembly: GCA_036785485.1. Classification (NCBI taxonomy): domain Eukaryota; kingdom Viridiplantae; phylum Streptophyta; class Bryopsida; order Funariales; family Funariaceae; genus Physcomitrellopsis; species Physcomitrellopsis africana. The sequence goes on along the minus strand of JAWRVF010000190.1, from coordinate 66,376 downwards.
CATAAGTGAGCCAACTGCTGCCTTGTATGGAATACTTTGCATCTCACCTTCAACTTAGACAAACTCCTCATCTGTGAGCTTCATCAACTTCAAATTGGCCTCCAAAGATGTTCCAATGGACTTGCACTCCTCTATGTTGAATCGTTTGAATACTTCTTCAATGTATTTACTTTGGCTCATTGTAATGGTCTTGTTGCTACGATGTCTTACAAACTCCACTCCTAAGCAATAGTAGAGTTCTTCCAAGTTACTCATTTTATACTCTTTTTGTAATATGGCCTTCATGCAATTCATCTTCTCTATATTGTTAGCGAAGATGATCAAATCATCAACCTAAAAAATTACAATTAGCAAAAACTCTTTAGATTGCATCACATATAATAAGTGATCAATCTCACTCCTCACAAAACCTTCATTGACAAAAAATGTATTAATACATTCATATCATGCTCTTAGTGATTGCTTCAACCCATACAAAGATTTCTTCAATTTGCACACAAGGTGTTCTTTGCCTTGTTGTACAAATCCTTGAGGTTGATCCATGTAGATGTCTTCTTGAAATTTTTCATTCAAAAAGGTTGTCTTCACATCCATTTGGTGTATTTCCAAATCCATTGCTGCCCCAATTGCTACAATGGTCCTAATAGTGGTGAATTTGGCAACGGGTGCATAAGTCTCATTGAAATCAACACCAACAACTTGTGAGTATCCTTTGGCAACTAATCTTGCCTTGTGCGTCATCACCACATCTATTGCATCTTTTTTAGTCCTAAACACCCACTTACAACCAATATTAAATCGATTTGGTGGAAGAAGAGCCAATTCCCATGTACCATTGTCTATGAGAGATTGGTACTCTTCTTCCATAGCCTTCTCTCACTTGATTGCATCTTGGGACTTCAAAACATCACACAAAGACAACGGATCAGCAAGAAGAGCCATATTTGCATGTTCTTCACTTACTTGAGGAAAGATGTGATTCTTCCACTATTTACCAAGTGGTCTTCTTTCCCTCAAAAGATATCTTCTTTCATTTGAAGAAGAAGATTCACCTTCTTCTTTTCTAACCTTCTTCTCTCTTAAAACTTGTCTTTTCTCATTCAAAGGTTGATACTCCTCATCATCATCATCATCATCTTCAACACTTTCATTTCTTTCATTGCTGGTTTTAGCAATTGTAGAAACCTTCATCTTTTTAATCTTCTTCTCATCTTCAATCACATTTCTACCATCTTCATCATCTTCATTGTCTTCATTGTCTTTCTTTGCTCAATTGTCCACAAACACACCATTACTCCCACTTGGACACATCTCCAAGTACTCACAAGTACTTTTATGCTCCAAAAACTCTACATCACGACTTTTGATGATCTTTTTAGTATCCAAACATATTATTCTATATGCCTTGGTACCTTCACAATATCCCAAAAATACACACTTTGTATCTTTTGTATTAAGCTTGGACCTCATACAATCTAGTTTTTTTGCATATGCAATGCATCCAAAAGTCTTCATATGTGAAATACAAGGTTGTCTTCCACTCCAAACCTCTTGTGGTGTCATTGATGCAAGGGCACTTATTAGACACATATTCCTTGTATATACAGCATTCACCACAGCTTCCGCCCAAAATTCATAATCAAGGTTTTGAGCATGAAGCATACTCCTTGCCATCTCTACAATGGTTCTATTTGCCCTTTTATCAACACCATTTTGTTGTGGAGTGTATGGAGTTGTGGTTTGTCTAGCAATTCTTTCATTCTTCAAATAAACATCAAATTGCTTAGACATGTACTCACCTCCACTATCCGTCCGCAATACTTTGATCTTGTGCTCACTTTATTTCTCAACAAGTGCTTTGAATTCCTTAAACTTTCAAAAGCATTCACTCTTGGCTTTAAGAATGTAGATCCAAATCTTTCTTGAAAAGTCATCAATGAAAGTGAGGAAATACCTTGCTCTTCCAATACTTGTGGTCTTTATAGGTCCTTATACATTAGAATGGACAATCTCTAATAACTTTGTAGCACGTGTTGCTACACCACTTGGAAATGAAGCCCTTTGTTGTTTGTCTTGTATGCAACCTTCACATGCAAGTTGCATTGCATTTTGATTTGTTTTGCCAAGGTCTAAACCACTTACGATAGACTTGAATTCTATCATGCTCTTCATGTTCAAATGGCCAAGGCAACAATGCCATATGTTCAACTTGTCTTCATTTGATGTAAACTCAGCAAATGCGGCTACTTCTACTCTATTCACCTTCTTGCAATTGAGGTAGTACAAATTTTCCTCTCTAGAACCTTTGGCAACTACGTTTCTACTCAAGATTCTTACAAAACATCCATTCATGTTGAATTGAACCATAAAACCTCCCATTACAAGATTACTCACCGAAAGTAGATTTTGCTTCATCTTTGGTACATGGAGGACGTCTTTAAATTTAATCCTATTGATTTGTCCATTCACCACCACCTCCACCATAATGGATCCAATTCTAATGGCTTTATATGTACCACTATCCGCCAAGACCACATTTGATGTTGGAATTATCTCATAAGTGTCAAATGAACACTTATAAGGTGTCATATATTTGGAACAACCTGAATCCATAATCCATCTTGCCATGGCAGCCATAGAGGTTCTATTTGATGCCATGAATGCATAATCTTGTCCTCCAAACTCATGTTGCACGCTATTTGCATTCTCCCTCTCCATCTTTTTGCTTTTGTAATAATTTCGAGAAAAATATCCTACTTTGCCACAAATGAAGCAAGTTTTGATATTACCTCGTTGGCTTGAGTAGTTGCCTTTGCCTTGACATGAGTAGAGTGCTGAATCTTCACCTTGAGGCTCCTTTTCTTTCTTCTTGATTATTTCATGGGCAAGTCTTGCCGTGACATAGTCCATAGTAAGTTGCTTTAAGTGAATGGATTCCAAAGCCACAATAAGATAGTTGTAAGACTCTGGCAAGCTCATAAGTAGAATCATAACAACATCAACTTCTTCTAAGGACTTGTCTACAATTGCAAGTTGATTTGCAAGTGCCTTCACCTTATTGATGTGTGTCATAAGGTCTTCACCTTCTTCCATCTTGCAAGTGAAGAACTTCCTCCTTGTATAGATGATGTTAGATAAGTTTTTACTCTCATAGATGTTATAAAGAGTCTTCCATGTTTCCGCTGATCCTTTGCAAGAAATAATATGGGAAAAGTTGGCTTCATCAACGTTAGTTGCAATCAATCCAAAAGCCTTCTTTTCAAAAACTCACAAGTGAAGGTGAGTGGGCCAATAACCTATTGAAGAAAGCAAAGCTTGAAGTCACAACTTTTAGCATCAGCAAGGTTGTATACAAAGAGAAGTGTGGAGTAAGATATCTCTCACTTCCAACTCCCATTACTTATAGGTGGTGGTTGCTTCCCTTAACAACAACATCCATTCTTTCACTTTTACATTAATCAAAGGATATACCAAGTATATTCTTTGATATCTTTTCTTCTATGTGGATATGTCTTTAGTATATCCAATATGCTCTTAGAATCATTTGGCATCTCACCTATCTCAAGTATATCCTAACGTATCTATTTTATATTCTTACCTAGTCTTTGGATATTTTCTAAGATATCTTTTATCCCTTTAATCTTATCTCGTGACCCTTGGCTTTGTCCTTTGTTCATAGGATGGCCTTTCCATTCATCAAGAGACAATCCTTTGACCATTAGCAACCTATCTAAGATAATATCCATTACTTGATAATTTATTCTACTATTATCTATTTATCTTAACATATCTTAATATGTATCGTGTTGACTTTTTCAAGGCATTTTTTTATAGAAACAGATGTATCAGACTTTGCCTTAGGTGCAGTTTTATCACAAATGGGAACAGATGACAAACTTCATCCAGTAGCTTTTCATTTAAGAAAATTCTCAGCAGCCAAGATCAATTATGAGATCCACGACAAAGAACTTCTTGCAATCATGGATTCTTTTCAAGAATGGTATCATTATCTAGAAGGCGCTTCTAGTCCAATCACCATATATACGGATTACAAGAACCTCAAGTATTTCATGTCGACACGCGTGTTGAATCATTATCAAGCTTATTGGAGTATGTTTTTGTCAAGATTCAAATTTATTATCACTTAATCGCCAGAAAAACAAGGTTTATCCGATGTCCTTTCTAAACGATCTTATTTTACACCAAAAGAAGGAGATGTAGCTTTTGAGCAACAAAGAATGGTCATCTTGAAACCAGAGCAATTTCATCTTCGAGCAATAAAATCAACATTGACTGTTAATTCAACTTTTCTCAAACAAATTCAGTCAAGTATGTCCTCAAACCCTCTTGTTCATGATATCAAGAATAATTCTTCTAAGTCTCATGATTCTTCTAAATTCGAGTTCAAGAACAATCTACTATATTTTGAAGGACATCTATATGTTCTAGAAGGAGAAGCACATTTACGTGTTCTTCAAGCACGTCATGATTTTTCAACAGCGGGACATTTTAGATACAATAAGACTTTGGAACTTATATCAAGAGATTTTTGGTGGCCTCAAATGTGGAAGGCAATCAAAGACTTTGTACACTCATGTGATATCTGCTCAAGATCAAAGACTCCTCGTCCTCGATCTTTTGGGCTTCTTCAGCCATTACCTATTCCATAACAACCATGGTCTTCTATTTCTATGGATTTCATCACAAATCCTTCAAGCTCAAGATCTTATAACTCTATATTTGTGATAGTAGATCGGTTCACCAAGATGGCTCATTTTGTACTATATACAAAATCTATCATAGGTGAAGAAACAACTAAGCTTTTCATTGATAATATCTATTGCTATCATGGATTACGTAAAGATATTATATCGCATAGGAGAATTCAATTTGTGTTAAGATTTTGGAGAACTCTTTTCAAGATCTTAAAAGTGGATATAAAGTTATCTTCAACTTTTCATCTTCAAACTGACGGACAAATAGAGCGCGTGAATCAAGTCTTGGAGCAATACTTAAGATATACCATCAACTACTAATAAGATGATTGGATAGTTCTTCTGCCATTGGCAAAATTTGCTTATAATAATATGATATATTCTTCTATACAACAAATACCTTTCTTCACCAATTAAGATTACCACCCATGACTTGATGCTTTTGACTTTTCAAAAGTTGATAATCTAGTGGCAGAAGATTTGGCAGATCGTTTGTCAGAGCTACATGCAATAATGAAGGTGCAATTAAAAGAAGCTCAAGAACGACAAAAAATAAATGCAGATGTGTATCGCAAGGATCAACCACAATTCAACGTGGGGGACAAGGTATGGTTACTTCATCGCAATATCAAGACTACTCGTCCTTGTGATAAGTTGGACTATCGTAGGCTTGAATCTTTTTCTATTTTTAAACAAATCAATCTAGTTGCATATCGATTACACCTATCGAAATCCATAAAGATCCATCTTGTATTCTACGTGTTACTATTCAAGCCATATAAGACAATGGATATACAAGGAAGAAGACAAATGCCATCGCCTCCTATAGAAATAGACAACGATGAAGAATTCGAGATTGAAGAGATTTTAGATTCAAGGCGGCGCCAAAATCGACTGGAATATCTTATGCATTGGCATGGATACGATATTAGTGAACGCACATGGGAGCCATCAAAGAATCTAACAAATACACTAATAAAAGTCAATGCATTTCATCAACGACATCTGTCAAAGTTAAAATAAAGAATCAAGAAAATCTTTGCTATAAAGCAAAGCAGGTTCTATAGAGGTCTCATCCTACCTTGAATCATTTTTTGTCATTAGATTTGTTTGTGCTAAAGAGATGGAGGATCAACAACCAACAAATTTAATTCAAGAGCCATCATTTGTTGATTTATTGGATAAGACATTATGACTATCACAACCTTCAAGACAACACAATAAAGATGAAGATCCTCAAGAACGACATATCCTTCCTTGGATTGATGGCAAAATACAACATGTTTGGTATCACAACCTTGGAAGACACTCCTGATATTTGGTGATACTTTTAGAGGTAGGAACTACTCCTAATGGTGTTCCTAATATTTTCTTTGAAGGAAGTTATGAAGGCCTCAACAATGATCAAATAACAGGGTGGTCATCTCGCTCTGGTATGGGACATTATCGATGGCTGAAAGGACCTATCAACTACCTTCAAAAGAAATAAAGATCAGAATATGTGGCAAGCACAATTCGACGTATCATAGACTTCCTCAACATATAATCATCGCTCCTCGTGGAACTTGTCCCTAGAAGGGAGGATAATGTCATAAATAAAAGATTTATTCCAATAAATTATCTAAGTAATATAGACCAATAGAAGTAGGTAAAATAAGTTGATTTGATAATATCTGATAGAAAAGTTTCTTAGAAGCTTCGTAGACGTGGAATCACCTTTATACATGTCTATAGATGATTGATAGGTTATAAACTTGGTCAACAAGGTAGTCACATAGTGCACATGTTGGTAGCTTGTGGAACAAGCTAGCCATGTGTCAGACATGTTGGTAGCTTGCAGAATAAACCAAGTACATGGCACACATATAAGAAACTTATCATACAAGTTAGACACGTGTCTTGCAAACTAGACATGTGTATGAGGTGCTATAGAATATCGCCACGTAGTTCTTAGTTAGATAGTATTTATAGAGGCAAGAGTGAAGCCCTCTTCACTCTTATCAACTCCTTTCTTGGTTCTAGTCTAGTTTCAAGAGTCTTCATGTTCCTAGTCTTTGGCAATAGCCATTCCAATTTTCTTTGAATATACATACTTTCTTATTTCCATTTTGTGACTTTTCTTTGATACAATTTCTATTAGATTATGCATCTTTTTGTAGTTCATGTCCTTGATAGATCTTCAATCTAAAAATACATTATGCACGTGGCTATAGACAAATTATTTGTAACTTATTGATAACATTTCAATAAGTGATTTTTTTTTAAATAAGAAGGATAAATAGATATAATAATATTATCAAAAAAATATTATATTATTAAAAATCTCTTATATTTAAGTAGATTTGTACATTAAATTTTTTTTTGGTATATAGGAAATTTTTAATACCATTTTTTATATAAAATAAAAAATAGCTAATTATTGATAAGTTAAATTTTCAATAACTTCTAAAAAAATCCATAATCTCCTTTCAAAATCTCATCTTCATATCAAAATTTTATTATAGCTTCATATATCCATTTTTCTACCTCTATAAAATCTTGGCTTCTAAAAAATCCTTTTAGTTTGTACAAAATGCTCAAATTGCAAAAAAATCCTTTAATAGCTTATTCACTTGCAAAAAATTTATTTCTTTCTAAATTTTAGAATCTAATAACTTTTGATCTAGCTATTCAATTTATATCAAATTTCTCCAAAGTGTAGCTTATACCCTTAAGCTTCACCATAAGAAAATTCAATTGTAGATTTGCTTCTAATTATTTGATATCTTAAAAATCCTAGTTTATAGATATCAAAATACTATTTTCTTTATATTTCAAAAATCCAAAATTCTAATGCTATAAAATTTTTGTATATAATTTTTCAGTATAAATATATTCACTTCTAAAAATTTTGAGCCAAAACCTTACCAAATTGCTTAAGATATAGTTCAAAATACAACCATTAATTAAACGGGTTGCTTATTGCTCTTAGATTGCAAGCATTGACTTTAGCTTCTAATATCTCTTTCATTCTAGCTTGGAATTTATTAAGCTATATATGTAAAGTGTAGCTAAGAAAGTTTTTTTTTTAATTTTAGTCACTAATCCTTTATTACTTTGTATATACATGAGTTATATCCCAAAGAGTGATAATAAATACAAATTCAACTTCTTAACTTTGAACACCTATATTTTCTTCACAAAATTCTAAATCACTCAATTTTTATACCAAATTCATAGCCAAAAATCTAAATTTATTGATCCTAACCTTTGATGTTCAAATGTCCTTGAAAATGAAACTCTAATTCCTAATAAGGCCTTACGCAACTTCCTTGAAGTCCATTGGATATGACTTTTGATCAATAGGAATAGAGATTTCTATCATCCATCTTCATTCATCCACATAAATGGCCTAACTACTCTTTTTTACACTAAAAATTCCTTTTCTAATCCTTTTTTAATAAGTTTTATATATTATGCATTCTAAATATCAAATAAAAGAAATAAAGTAAGATTTTAAGGATTACTAATGTCTAACAAAGATGACTCAAAATATATAAAAGTGATTATCAATATAAAATCAACTTTAAAAGTCCCTATCTAAGAAAAAAATTATATAAACTTTAATAATAGTCTTTTTAAATAAATTCCTTCTAGGATAATAATCTAACCACATTTTGTAATTAATAAAAATCCACTGATATAGCTCTCACTTAGTTATGTAGTAAATTATATATTATATATATATATATATATATATATATATATATATAATATTTTTACATAGTAGCTAAATCACAATATGATAGTATGATTTGAAATATTCTATTATGCATAAAAGCCACCACATTACTAATTAATTATTTAATTTTTGGAAAGATTAGTATACAATACTCTCAACATCTATACTATCAAGATTATTCATATAGCTTGGAGTTGCTTCTAAAATATAAAAATTTATATTAGGCCACAAGGAATTGTCTAATTCTTGGGCCTTTAATCCACATAACTTGTGCTCTTGAATAAAAATAATATTGCATTTTAAAAAATATATTTTGAATATAATTACAAAGTTTCAATATTTTTAGAGGATCATTTAAATTTTTTATATTATAAAATAGAATCTTTTATTTCATAAATTATTAGAAGAAAGAAGGCCTCTATATATATATATATATATATATATATATATATATATATGTATATATCTTATCAATAGATAATTATCTTTTTAAAGATTTAAAGTTTTTTTTTTTTTTTCTTGAAATAAAGAACCACACTTATTATCTTTTTTCAATTCATAAGAGCCAAGATTTGAATGAGTTTTTGAATTGCCCAAAGAAATATTACTCTCTAATGACTCAAAATCCATATTGTATAAATTAAAAGGATGATAGAGATGAAAGCTTAATTACCTATGTAAAAGATATTTGCCATTGCTATCTTTGATTTTATACAAAAAAGGAGATTTTTCCTTTTTTCTTAATCCACTCTAATCATAAGTTTGGCTCTATCTAGCTAAATTGAATACTTTATGTTTGAATAAAGAACCAAAGCAATGAATCATCTTAGCTTCCATATATATTTGAGGATCATCTATGATTTGATTGTATAATGTAATTTTTTAAAAAATAGAAAAAAATATAAGGATATATTTGGTGAATGAATCTTCATCCAACTTCTTATGTAAGAGTAGAGTGAGAAGGAGGTTTCTCTTATAAAAGTGAATTATGAATTTGAATCCCCTCTACATTATCTTTTGTATATATCACCTTTAATTTTAATTGAGAGGGTGACAAATCTTGATTATGAATCATATTCTAATCACTATTAATATACACGGGATGAGTGATTTCTTGAGGGTATATCAATCTACACCTTGTGGAATTTCTATCCGTTAGGCCTAAAAGGTATGTATATCAAAACTAATGGAGAAGCAACTTGTTGACCTGGTCCACTGAGTATGGTATATCTTGTGGGGTCTTAAGATACAAGTCTCCCATGCTATTGAGAATATGATTGGATATCACCAAAAACTCTGGTACATCTGACAACTATGCTTGCGCATCTAATATAAATAAAAAGATTGTTGTTGCTACTAAGATTTCTACCATTGTTGGAGCTATTATAAATAGGGTCTCTTCCATCTCTCGAGATCTCACAAGCAGCTTCTCTAGAACTTGATTGGAGTTTCATGAGAAGAGACTCCAATAAGACTAAAATATAATAAATTTGATATCTTCTATTATAAGCTTGTTACATGGAATTAGTTCACATTATTATGTTGTAACATGGATATAGAGTGAAAGAATAAAAATAGACCTATATTATAAAAGAGCTTAATTGAAGACTTAGTAACAAAATTTCTTTAGAAATCATAGATAAAAGATAGAAAGAAGTAGAAAAATTATAACTATCTTGCCTTTTTTTGTAAAAAGGCTTTTATTTACTTTGTAGAGCCATAAATATTATTAAAAATAAAAAAACAAAAAATAAAAATAAAATAAATTTTAAAAAATAATATTATATGCATCTATAGATAAAGATAAAAATTAGTTTTTAGCAAAAATTACCTAAAAAAATCTTAGAATGATATTTGAAGAGGACCAATTGTGAATCAAAGTTGAAATTAGATCCAAGGGCATAAAACCATGTACCTATGGCAAATGAAGGGTTATTTGTTGATCAAAGAACAAAGTTAAAAGAAAACTTTATAGAATTTTATTAAGCATTGGTTTAAGGTGATTTGAATGGATAATGTCTTTGTAAGAGCTTTGCAAAATTAAAATTGTTTTGGATGATTTTGATTTTTATGAAATAAAAATAAGTTTACATTTTGAAGAATTGTGTACAATAAATAATAGACCTACTGCTTAAACTTTGCAAATTTGTGAATATAGTTGTATTAAAGATATTTTATAAATTTAAGCTTAATTAGATGGTTAGATTAAAGGTTATTGAAATTTAAGTGGATTAGGATCTTGAAAATTAGATTTGAGGATTAGTGAGGATTTTTATGATTTTGAGCAATTTGCAAGTTAGATTAAAGTGATTTTTTTTTTAACTAATATTTGATTTAATTTTCAATATTTGTAAAACTATCAAATTTTTAGATTTGATAGCAAGTAAACAATGAAAATAGGAGCTTTTGATGCATGAAGATTGACATCAAGGTTGGAGAAGGAAGACAATTGATACTAGAGCGGATTAAATATTTTTTCTTCTAATTTGTAAGTTTAATTCTCTTCAAATTTTATGTACTTGTTTTTAACTAGGAGATTGAAAAGTATAAAAATTTTGAATTAAGATCAATTGTTAATTTAATAATTATCAAGGATTTAAATCTACTATAGGATTTGATTAGAATTTATTTGAGCTTTTTTAAGAATTTCATGAGGATTTGTTAGGATTTTATTAGGATTTGAATAATATTTGATAAGAGTTGGTTAGGATTTTATTAGGTTTTGATTAAGATTTACTTAGGATTTACTTAGGATTTACTTAGGATTTACTTAGGATTTGATTAAGATTCAATTAGAATTCCTTTAGCATATTTTTAGGATTTCTTTTAAATTCTTTGTGATTTATTTATAGTTTCTTTATGATTTCTTTAGGATTTCTTTAAAATTTCTTAGAATTTGATTAGGATTTGATTAGGAATTGTTAAGATTCAATTAGATTTTATTTAGAATTTCATTAGGATTATTAGATTCTTGATTAGTTGCAAAATATAACTTTGCCTTCTACAACTAAGTGCCCGGTGCATTGCCAAATAAGACAACATGCAATACAATAGTGCATTAGTAGTTTGTGATAATCTACCCTACATTCTTTGTCTTCCATCAGATTAGAACCTAAATGTTCTAAACTATCTAATGCCGCATATTGTTTGATGTTTTTGAAGTCGCTACTTCTCCAATATTTTGCTTGTTTCTAAATATTATTTGTTGCTCATATGGGTGGTGCTCACTGTTGGCTTGCTGTATAATTCTTGATGGCTTAATTTTGATTATCTCAAGATTATCGATAATTGGCAGGACTTCAATTGGTGCATGAGGGTGTCTACAAAGTACCACCTTTTGGTGTGGAGCAACAGCTGTTCCTGGATATTCCAGTACTACCTCTGTGATCCTAGCAATCACCTTTGCATCCACTGTCGGAACCCTAGCAATTACCTCCTAGCAACTACTTTCTAGACCAGCTTCTGTGCAGTGGTTTGAATTCCCTTGTTCTGTATGCCCTTATTGGGGGTGTCTGTAATTGTCATCACAGACATCTTTGACTCCAAATCTGTTGTCTCCTGATATAAATCTTGAATTGGATTAGGCTGGTTGGCTAGATGTTGATTAGTTATTTCTATCATTTGGTGCGAATCTACCTTGATTCACTGTTCAACCAATTGCCTTTCCAAAACACTACTTGGGTTGGTTTTCACAGCTTGTTGTACTTGACCATGCTGTCCAACATGATATGGACTGTTCCTCGCGATTGATTGATCTCCTACTGATATAACCCGCTTAGCTTCCTTCTACTACTCTAAAGTGCCTTCCAATCTAGAATCACTTGTAGAAACTGAGATTTCTGTAGTTGCATTGCCCTTAATACTAATTGTGAGCTTTCCAATATCAACCTCAATCGATTGATAAGTTGCACCGTTTTGTTCCATTGCAGGGCCTGAATTTCCATCGCTACCATCGTCCAATTCTTGGATCCAATCTATTATCCGATCTGCCCAGGCCTCGGGTAAGGCTGCTTTTTCAGACATAGAGATTGATGTGATTTTAATCACGGACTCTTTTGTTGTTAAATTTGTTTGTGTTGGTCCAAACATCTTATTGTTGGGATTGTTTGGCTCCAGATTCAAGCATAAGATTCTTGTCTTGAACCTCATGCTGTCTTGATAAATTACACCCCCTGCTTTAGATTTTTGATATAAGCTTGAGTAGAAAAATCTAATATGTCACCTTGTGTATTGAGAACTGATTTCTCTACGTGTTGTTGTGATGTCCCCTTGCAAGCTTCCAGTTTCTTATGCTTGACTGAAATAAAGGCGTCTAAATCAACAATAAGCTCTCTCTGCAAACTTGTGCTGGGTTTTGTCCAAAAACAAAAGCCAGTTTTGAGATATACAATTTAAGTTTAAGTTTTTCATACTAATAAAAGTAATTCTCAAGGAAAAAGAAAAAGAAAAAAACTTTTATGGGAAGTTGACAAAGGAGGCAGAGGGACTGGAGAATGGCTTTCAAGGCATCATGCAATTAAGCTAAGATTTCCATGTGTGCATTCATCGAAGAATGCAATGTCTTTTTAAGAAGAAAGAGGAAATTGCATTCTGTCTTCCCTCAGGACAAATTTGATTCCAAAGTTGCATCATGAAATGGAAAAGTTCCAACACATGGTTGGGCCCACAACCTTTTTTTGTACCAGTCACATCCTCCCCTTCCTAACCCATTGATCCAACCATTTAGAGAGGAGAAGACAATTATGTCTTTCAAATTTTTGGGTTCGTTTAATTGAATTCATTCCAACATAATTGCTCCACATTATTTCTTTGTAGAACCATCCTTTGACACAATTTCCTCTCATAGTACCCACTATTAAAAATTCATGATTGCTTCAACAATCTTTATCTTGAAATACTCAACCTTCCCATCGAATGATGAAATCTTGGATGGTTCCAAATCCCAGTTTAGAATACCAACAAAACTTTCTCCACTCCTTGCATTTGATGTTTTTGAGGCATGGATCTGCTCAATTTTTTCGATAAATATTTGTAAATAATATTCAAGAGATTGTCATCCAAAAGTTTGTCTATGACAATGTGCAAAACATGCAAGAACTACACTGCCCTGCTGCCGTGCGCACGGCTACAGGGGAAACCTAATTCCGGTGAGGAAGGGAGAGAAAGGGGGAGGGGGAGGGAGAGGGGGAGGCGGAGAGGGAGAGTAGGAGTGGCAAAGGTTTTTATAGCTCGGAGGTCTCAGGAATGGCGGAGCCTTTGAAGGAGCTGACGCCGTAGCTCTCTGCTTGGGTCAGCCCCCCCCCACCCCACCTTCGCCTCGCCTCGCCTTCTTCTGCTTCTTATGCTGCTGCTGCTGCTGCTGCTGTTGAATTTTGTTTTTATTTCTGCAGCCGATTTGTGGAGAAGTGTTGAGTAAGGGATCTCTGTTGCCGTTGCGCATGAGCTTCTTGCAATGGTTTTTTTTAATCAAGGTTTTGTACACCCATATGGGATCTTCACGGACGGGATCTTGTTGAACTCCGTTTAGGCAGTGCGGTGGCTGAGAATCAGCCACAGAGAGATGCAGAGAATGTGTGTGATGAAGCGTGAGCCGCGGTACAGTTTCGAGGGTTGAGCTTTTGGGGGTAATCAGGGGATGATGACCCACGGAGGTAGGGAGAGGGAGGGGAGAGAGATGGTGAGAGGAGTGGTGATTTGGAAGCAGGATTGAAGCTGTTCGCGGAGCATTTTCGGGAATGAGTGGTTCTACTAGGTGCATTACTAATAGAATCGGGGTACTGGTGACTGCCACGGCATTGAGTTGGACTCGATAGATGACGAAGAGAGTCGGGGCAGGTGCGGCGATCAACCATGCAGTAACTGGAAATCATGTTTCACGTCTTTCACATCTGCTGACTTTAATGTGCAGATGTCGCCTTCGTTTTTTTTTGTAGTGAAGACTTTTAGTCTCTCCGAATTTGACGTATATAGAAGTTATGTACAGCTTGAGGAGTTGCCTTTGAGATTTTTTGGGCTTTTTAATGTTTCAGTTGTTTTTGTTGCAGCTACTGGTAATCTTGTATTACGTTTCCTGGTGCTTGCACAGGAAAATTCCTACTGTGTTTTGCCTGTTTCCGACTCCTCACAATTTTTTGTCGTGCAGCCTCAGCAACTCAGAATTTAGAAACGCCTGGATTAAACGCCACCCGGATGGTCCTGTACACTAGGGGTTAAACGCTTCAGAACTAAATCTCAGAGAAATTTTGGGGTTAGTGTGGGGAGATGGAGATGGGGCGAGAGAAGAGACCATCAGGATCTGGGACGGGCTTATCGGACGAGACCCTGGCGTGTGTGTTGAAGTATGTGGAGAGTGCCGAGGATAGAGCGTCAGTCTCCCTGGTGTGCAAGCAGTGGCAACTCGTGGATGGTGCCACGAGGAAGTTTGTAACGATAGCTTACATGTACTCCACTAGCCCTGAGATGCTCACCCGACGCTTCAAGCGCCTGGAAGGGCTTAAGCTGAAGGGGAAGCCTCGTGCTGCGGAGTATGATTTACTGGTGCCCGATTGGGGTGGATATGCCGAGCCCTGGATTCGGGAGCTGGGGCGCGTATATACAAGTCTGCAAACGCTGCAGCTGCGTCGGTGCCAGGTTTCTAATGCGGATTTGACCTTAATTGCGTCTTCTCCCTGTCACGCGTCTCTGCAAGTGTTGTATCTACATAAATGCGCTGGGTTTTCCACCGCTGGCCTCCTCCCTGTTGCTAAGTCCTGCCGGTGAGCCTACTTCCCATGTTTCCTACCTACTTATGCATCCTCCATCAAGCCTTTTCAGAACTAAAAATTCAAACGTTTGTCATACCACAGACCATTTTGTTTATGTGGAGTAAGTCTGTTATTTATTATTATGCTATGTAGCTGGAGGATGGTTGTTTCTCTTTGTCATTCATAATCCACTTTTAGGGCTGCATGAAATTATCAAAGTCCAGCTGCTACTTCTTCGGATTTGGCATATTGGAACCATTAATGGTTGTGAGTTGATTTTTGATTTTCACCTGCCATTTTATCATATCTTGTATTTGTGTGGGCTAATTGGACAATACAGGGTACTGTTGTTGCAAGCTTTTGTTCTCATCCTCTTCCCACCACGAATGCATTTAGGTCTCTGAAGACTTTGAGCGTGGAGGACAGCGATGTAACTGATGAAGGTGGAGAGTGGCTATTCGAGCTGGCTCGCAATAATTCAGTGTTGGAGGTCCTGAATTTTGCTGTACTTGGTCTCGAGGATGTTGATGCAGCTGACTTGGTATTGCTGGTGGAGAGGTGCAAATCACTCGTTTCTCTGAAAGTTGGTGAAGTCGAAATGGTGGACATGATAAGTGCCCTTAGCAGAGCGTCTTCTTTGACTGAACTTGGCACAGGCTCTTGCAATTTCCTCGGGGACGAGGACAGCAGGACACATGTATCTACATCTTTACCTTCAAGCTTGACGGGTTTGTCGGGTTTGTGGGCCATGTCCGATCCTGGATTGGCTATGGTTCTTCCCATAGCATCAAACTTGAGAAAACTGGACCTGAAGTTTACGCTTTTGAGCAGAAAAGCTTACTGCCAACTTTTCAGTCAGTGCCATGCTTTGGAAGAGCTTCAGGTAACGTTGGCATAATTAATTCTTTTGCAGTGTCTCAGTTATATTTAAAAAAATTCTTAACAAGTCAGGTAGCATTTGCCAAGCCTAACTAGTTCTTGGGAATTCATTGTTGAACAGGTTCGCAACGCAGTTGGGAACGAGGGCATGGAAGTTATCGGCAAGACATGCAAGAGCCTCAGGCGATTACGCGTGGAGCACGATGATGCAGGAGCTATCACTCAACGAGGCGTTGTTGCTGTTGCCCAAGGGTGTGCACGAATGCAGCAGTTGATCGTGTACGTGTCCGACATCACCAACGCCGCGCTGGCGATGCTGGGACAATGCTGCTCACAGCTGACGGACTTCCGTCTCGTGCTGGAGCCCGCTGCAAGACGCGTTGTCGACCTGCCGTTGGACGATGGAATCAAGCTCCTGCTCAAAGGCTGCCGAAAAATATCCAAGCTTGCGGTATATCTTCGGCACGGGGGCTTGACAGACAGAGGAATGGGTTACATCGGGGAGTTTGGCACGAATTTGAAATGGTTATTGTTGGGATGCACAGGCGAATCCGACATTGGATTGGCCAGTTTGGCATACAAAGCGCAGCGCATTGAAAGGTTGGAGTGTCGGGATTGTCCGTTCGGGGAGGCAGGTCTTGCGGCAGCAGTAGTGGCGATGAGCTCGCTCAAGTTTCTATGGATTCAAGGCTATAGGGCTCCGGGGGCAGGAGAGCATCTACTGGCCTTGTCACGGCCGTATCTGAACATAGAAGTTATCTCCTCTACAAACGCCCAACCAGGCCAGCTCATAGCCCACTACACCACTGTCGGGCCTCGCACTGATAACCCTTTGGAGGTAAAGCAGCTGACGTTAAACCCAGACGATCATCTGCAGGAAATGCGTCCGAGTTTACACTCACCTGGATCTACCCGGCACTAAGTAGAGATTAGGGCCAAGCGTCATTTCTTTCAGGCCTTCTATTGATTTCTGTCTTCCAGCTGCGGATGGTCGCAGTGCGCCGTTGGATACCCTTCCAGAAGCGTGACTATTCATACTAATGAGTGTTTGCCAGAACGGCCCTTGATTGTGGTCTTTGGTGGACGTTTATTGACAGCAGGTATGGAATTTGAAATTGAACCTTATTTTTCTAATTTTTAATTTGCTAAATTCAGATAGGAATTATGTGTGGCAATTATTATCCATACTGCTTGGAATTTTACCTCTGTGCTCTGTCTCGTTGTGGGTTTCCGTTGTCAGTATCTAAGGGGCAAACTCCCCTAGTAAACATAAACATTGCATTTATTCTCAGGAAAGTGACAAGTTTCAACGTGAGATTTTATCAGTTCAGGCATCTACGCAGGAGGTTTACGAGAGATTGCTCCTCATTGTAAAATCTGTAATTGGACAGCTAGGCTACCAATGCTGCTGTTTCAAGTCCTTGAAACAGTGAAGATGTTGCATGCATACGAGGACTGCCTACTACTGTACTGTATAAGAGTACTGCAGTGTGAAAGTGTAATGTAGTGTATTGAAATTGGGTAAGTGTATGGCAAGGAGTTATGGGAAAGGTTCCGTAGCTGACACAGTTGAATGTATTTAATGTGCATTATGGAGAAAAGAAGCTCTGCAAATTTTTACGTTGATTTTTTTTACATTCTGTCAAAATTGTGGTAACTGAATTTTTTATCACAGGAAGTGTTAATTACAATTATCTTGAAACATGGTAATTAACTTTCAGGTTATGGTTTGCAACTGCTCATTGTGCAATGACAAGATATTTGTAGACCAAACTCTTTCAGATGAAGTGATTGCTGCTTCAAGTATAGTCATAAATCCTTGCAACATGATAGACAAGAGGTATACAGAAACCTTAAAATAGTACATCATACTTTTCATCCCACTGCCTACGATTTAGAACGCAACAAATTACCAACTGTTCTTTTTTACAGAATGTGCCTACATCTTACAACCATTTCCAACTTTGTGTTCCACTAATTGGATCAAACACCTTTAGTCCTGTTCTAGTGTTGTTCAAATCTTGTCAGCCTCAAAGTAAACCAGCATAACCACATGCCTCAACTTCACAAAAATACTTACACATTCGTTTTTTGTATTTCACCACACACACACTTCTATGTTCAAGGTGCAAGTTGTTTTCCTCGATCAATTCCCAACGTCGTCATTTTGAACGTAACGTCCTTCATTCGGTCACAGAAAGTTTTATAGAACTGTAAAAAACAGACCACTTTAGATATTGTAAGATCAATCTTGAATAAGTGGAGCAATTCTACTTCAGCAATTGGTGTCATCATATAAGGGAAAACGCATATATTACCTTGTGATATTCCAAAGTATCACCCATGGCTTTCCGCACCTCAATCATGAACACAGAAGGCGCCATCTCGAACACCTGGAAGTGAAGAATTATAAGAAACAATGTTTTCAGAGGTAACAGCCACAGTACTGAACCTACAGGATCACTTCATGCGATAAATTAGCATATTAGAGCGAAGTTGTCAACCTCAATGGCCACGGCCAACTGCTGATTAATCTTGCCACCACCACGACCTTCAAGCCTCATCTGCTCCATCCAGTCCCAGACCCAGACGCGTTAACGCATTATGTTAATAAATCCTCGCAATTTAAGTATAGTAAATCAAATTCTTGTCTACATATTCTGGATCATTCTGCGATCACCAAATCTTTGCATCTTGTACGCTCTTGTAATTAGGTCACCAGGTAACAAGCATTGAGAAACCTAAGCTTTGTAACTTTTTCTTGGTCCAGATTCTTTTCTGGCTAAATACATCACATCACCGTGCTGAAGGGGCATGCTATCCTTTATTGAGAGTACCTTGTATTTGCGGGTTTCCACTCGAAAGCCCATCGATTGGGCCGCTGCTTCCATTCGAGAAATAATTTCTTTAGCCGGTTTATTTGAAGTAAAACATGTTTGACGTTTAACATGATCCTGCACAACACAAGCCCAATAACATTTACCACAGACCTTTCCATGCAATTTCCATGAAAATCATTTCATAAAAGATACTGAATCTAAGTTTAGAAATGCCATACCTGTCGCCTATCAAACAGAGCGGAGAGATTCAATCCCTGAGAGAGTGTTATGAGTTCAAATGCATTCATCATGGAGGGTCCTGATTCCTTGACCAGTTGATCATCAACGAATCGTTCCTGCAGTGGAAATTCAGCCACTATTCTGATAAGAAAGTACGATATTTAAGTAACGTAATCGCAAGCGAGGAAAAAAAAACATAAAAACAAAAATAAAAAGATCATGTGCGATGCTCGGTAGATAAAAAAATTCTAGAGATACTTAGAAACAGCATTCATCTCTCCGCGTCGCCGCTCAGTTTCTCACCACTACAGTTGAGGAAGGGAAGTGTATGAGAATTTGACTACCTCTGAATTATCAAAGACAGACTCCACATCATCAAGATCCGACGCCTCTTCAGCATCGCTCAAACACGCGGGAACGTAGTTCTTTTTAAACCACGGGTGGTTATAGATCCCCTCTAAAGTAATGCGCTGCACAGCAATTTATCCTCAGTTTCTGTTAAACGAAAGGAAATTCTACAATCATAAATTCATATAGCCAACAGGCCTGGGTAGCTGATTCAGTGAGAAAAAAAGTGACAGCAATGTGCACATAAATATAAAAAACGTTGTTCTAGATCAGGTTTGAACAGCATACAGTTCGAGTATTGGGGTCCAGCATCTTCAATATCAATGACTTGGCGCCAGGTGAGAACCAGGCAGGACATAAGAAATTTGCATGTTGAATCTGCAAACCACCAAGGAAACATCAAGCAGTTAACTAGAAATGATACGAATGCACAAGAATTTCAAGCCTGAGGATAAAATGTACAACTTGGTATCTTCCATGGTGTGGTCGCTTTAAACTTCAGGTTGTAACATGGGTCTCAACCTTGCTATAAAGAGTTTTAAGGTCGGCTTCATTGAATGGAAGATATCCCGCCATCAAAACGAAAAGGATTACACCACATGACCAAATGTCCGCCACTGCACCGTCGTAGCCATTGTTGTCAAGCACCTGTCGTAAATCAATCCAACACATTCTAATCAGACAGTAATAAAAATGATAAAATAACACAACCGGATTAAAGCACCCACAACTATCATGATGCCTCAACCTTATATCAGCCAGGGAGTTAATTTAATAACATACCTCCGGTGCAACATAGTTGGGAGTGCCACAAGTTGTGTGCAAAAGGCCATCTTCCTGTCAACATGAACGCCAAAAATCCCTCCCAACCTCTTCACACCCAGATACAAGAGTCAAACTAATCACAGAACCAGGATTACTACAGAACACATACTACAAACCTTTGAGCAATCCATGTTTTCAATAACTACCCAGTTAGAAAGAGAGGCCTTACCCTCACTTGATGCGGCAGTGCACTAAGCCCAAAATCAGAAACTTTCAAGTTTCCCTTAGCATCCAATAGCAGATTCTCTGGCTACAATACACAAAGTGGGTGGGGTGTTAGAGGATTTTGAAGTCTCTGTAAAGAAGGTGAGAGTTAATGCGATCGTGTTTGGGCTTGAATTATACCTTGCCTCGTCGTCCAAACTTTGGAAAGAGCGTTCAGGTGAAAGCTGAGTGGCTTGTGTACAACACTAAAAATATGCACACAACCAAAGGTATCGCTAAAGAAAAGGATTCCAGCAACAACATACCTTCAAGTCTCGGTGTGATATACCCTTGCTGTGACAATATGCAACTGCATCTATCAGTTGCTGGAAGTACCTACGTGAATGCCCCTCACTGAGTCTTCCTTTATGTGCCTGCCACATAATTTCAAACACAAAACTCTCACAAATAATAGATTCAAGGTCATATCCAAAAATGCAGCAGGGCTGCCGAGGGAAATATATACCGATCACCATGTAGAGGTAAGTTAAGAGTCTCACAATTGTATCTAACAATTCTCCACCAGAAACAAACTCCAGCACGATGTAGATCTTCGCTCGGCTGGCCAGCACCTCATGCAAGCGCACCACGTTGGGATGTCTAATCATCTTCATTATGGATATCTCACGCTTGATCTGTCAAGTTATCACCGATCCATTTCAGACTTCATCATCAATTCGATAAGGCCTTAAAAACCCTGGCCAACTCATCGTACGTAAACATTCTACAGACTCAGAAATGTACTAAGCATCTATTTTCCACTCAATTTCCCGACGATACGGTCTTGGTATACTCGATTGCTGCCGAAATCCCTCAAATGCAGCAAATCGGCCCAACTGAGAAGAGAGCAGAAGAATGACCACCTGCTCCACCATCTTATTCCTAAGCACGGTATCTTTGTCCAACACCTTCATCGCCAAAAATTCGCTCGTTTCGGTGTTGATGGCGAATTTGACTTTAGCAAAGGTGCCTTCGCCAATTGTCCGCCCCACTTCATACTTCCCCACCTTCCTCATCACTTCCTCTTATTACTTCCCGCGTTCATAAACGAATCAATCAACTTTCTCTCTGTATCTTCACAAAACGGACAGCGAAACCGACAGCAAAGACTCGGCACAATAAGTGTAACCCTAGAAATTTAGCCTTGACTCGAAATCCCCACCCCGTTCCACTCTGCCAGCTCTTGCACCCGACGAAAGACCACCCCCGACAGTCCTGCGTATATATCTACCGCCTCTCATTTAATTCTCCTCGAAGGTAGCTGTAGCTTCCGTCGACAGGAGCCGCTGACGGGCGGTGCCAGTAGTCAAACCTTCAAGCCTCTCAGCCATGAGTTCCAATCCCTAGAACAGAGCACGCAGAAATATAGCCAGCCTGTACTCGTCCGTGCATGCAATTCCCTAGGAAGTGGGGTCCATGCGCCCAATTCCAGCATTCTGCGAGCACGGGATGCATGGTGCACTCCGGATCATCCCAATCGAACTCCGACAAGCCTGCAAACGACACTCACAATCCGCGATTCTACAGCAACAACAGCATCGCCCTTCATTACACGAGTCCAACGAGACGCGAAGCTCCGCAAGGGGAGCCGTCGTCGTTCTAAGGCGCCTGACGTGGCATCACAGTTGGATGGATGAGGTCGCATTGCGCTGCCAGGCACACGAATATTGCCTAAGTGGCATGCCAGGCTGTCGGCTAGAATCTGGCCTTTGACTTGGATCCCATCCACGACCCTTGGAACCTAAGTTCATGTCTAATTCCGTACCATGGCGGAATCATAAATGGGAAAATTGTACACCTTCATAGAAGCTTCACCCACCAACACGCTCCAAAAGAGCTCACCAACGTTCCAGCAATATTTAAAGACTGACACGTGGCTACTACTCTAGGTTGAGCCTCCACTTTCAGTGTGAGCCTGGGCCCTCTATTGTGCCAAGCGCCTGTGGTTAAGACCCTGGCTGATATCCGGTGAAAAGTGCAGGATCGTACTAGTCACGCGCCGTCAGTGTGTGTGTGTGTGCACCTATCAAGCTCTTGTGCAGAGGAGCTGGAAGCTCTTGGTCGACTGTGTCCAATCACCATTCTACAGAGTCTATCCCAAAATGCTTTGGTTCTGTTGCCAAGTTGGGTTGGGTTAGGTAACGGATTCCATTTTATTCTTCTGTTTGGGAACAGAGGAGGGTAATTTCCTTGCCGTTAGGTAAGTACTACAAGGTAACGTACTTAAATATCTTATTTTGAGTTGATAAAACTACAGGTCATTGACTAGCTTTATGACAACTGTGGTTCTTAGAAGAATATAACTTAAAAAGATCTCTGTATTTATTCTGGTACATAATATGTTGTTTTTAGTTCAAACTTTGCAATATTGTCATAAAAAGTTTATTTTATCAAATGATTATTATATAGATTGGAAGACCATGTCGTAATGTTCTTGAAAATAGCAAGGAGGTCTTTGACCAATGTGATTTGTTTAAAGTCCCGAGAGAGTCAACATAGAAATTACAAAAAATTACAATTTCCTAGTGGATAAGGAAGATGACTGTAATTTAGAAAATATATTAATTGAAGGTTTGAAGTATGAGTCTAAAAGTCACATACTCCACTTAAAGCTGCCCTTTATAGCTGTCTTCTTTTATTTTTAGTTATTCTTCTATTTTTAGTTAGAGACAATATAAAGACAAAAATGAACACAGTGGATATACTTGGATATACTTTGTTATTTATTGAAGTGAACCATCTTCAATTAACTATTGGATCATAATTCCATTCTTTGTGGACCATCAACACCATCTCAATTCATGGTGCACTTATTGATTGATACATGTCACTTTCTCCAAAATAAAATTTCCCATTCATCTTCCTGCTCATGAAACTGTAACTATGCATAGAGAGAAACATGTATGCATAGTTTGATTACATGTATGCACAGTTCAACTTTACATAGATATATATTTATATATATGTACCCACCTAAAGACTGGGTATGTTTCTGTATGGGAAAAGTGTTTCCCACTGAATCAGTTGGATCTGTTGATACTGATGCGAAGCTGTGTGTCAGAGAAGTTGCAGGTTCTTCTCATGGTAGCTCCACAGTGTTTGAATCTCTAATGTGGTGATATTGGGGTAGGCAGCTTCTTCAGCTTCTTGGATGTGGATTTAATAAAAAAACAGAATTCAGGTCTCATTATTCTCAGGTAGCAGCTTAGAAATCATCATCATCGTATTCAGAATTTTAAAACCTCAACTTGATTACTACAACCATCCATGTATTCTTGTACCGCTTCAAGCTCATTACTGTAGGCTACAAGAAGTTCACTAACAGAATCTTGTGTTTTTGTGTCGAAGGATTCATCGATTTCTCAGGCATTGAACACCCACACCGAGACTCGATACCTCAAATGAGAGGTATGAGAACTAATGGAATCTTGTTGTGCATGATTTGCCATGTTGCTTTGACACTGAAATGTGTAGATTCTTGTAATGTTGATCTGCAGCAGCCGACTGAAGTGGAACCCTTAATCCATTGCCATTACCTTCCCAGTTACCCTAATCACGGCAATTGCAAAAGCCCCACATGAACCTTCATGAAAGCTATTTGTTTGTGATGGGCAGTTGCTGCATACAGTTTGAATGGGGTGCAATGGAATTCCCAGCCATTTCTCTTTGACGACCTACGTACTGGACATCAGCCATTTTTTGGCTCGTCGTTGAGAAGAAAACTGAATTTCGGAGAATATTAATGCTTTTGGCACTACCGGGTCAATCAAGAGGCTGAGAAGAAGATCATGGGTCTGGTATCTTTGTTAGGAGGTGTATTTCCCGAGGTAGTGAACGCTCGATATGGCTGAGAATGTTGGATGCGGTGGTGAATGGTTTGGCAGGTGCTGCGGGGTGGTATTGTGTCGAAGATTTGAACGTATCCCCTTCAAGCAGTAAGTGCAGATCCATGAGCTCTTTGTAATCTTTCTTGGAGAAGACATGCCTGATGCTGCATTGATGTCATGTTCGAAATATTAAGCTCCGTGGAAGTGATTTGGTGTGAAGCTCCACATCCAGCTCAGCTTTCCATCACTTGCCCATGTGCACAAGTGTTCAACCTTAATCTGTTCTACTAACACATATATTTGACATGTGGGAGTAAACCGTGCATTATGTGAAAATTAATATGTGCATTTGTGATTAATTTGTGGATATCTACCCTGTGCTTTGCTGCACAGGTTTACATCAGATAACAGACGGAGCGGAAGGCTAAAGCCCAAAATGCCGCGAAAGATATTGACGCTGTGTTTGCTTTTTTGTAAACGCATATCCTTCACAGAAGCAAAGGAGGCCCATCTTAGAAGTTATCAAGGTGTGCCTTGGATGTACTTCATGGAAATCGATATCTTACTTGTGATTTTATGTGACATGTTTTCTTATCTTTTCGATGTTCATCAAAGACAGCAAGTGAGGAAAGTTTGGGTAACTGACAGTCATTCCTTGTTAATGCTTGTTTGTCTCATCGTGACAGTATTCATGACCTACTGGGTTTTAACAAAAATTATTGGACAATCCATAATAGCGGAGGGGTGAGGAGGTTTACGCAGAGGTCTCTGGCATCGTTACTGGACACTGCTTCGTCTTAATTGTTGGCAACTTCTCTGAAATATTTTGAACAGCAGAATTTCTTACATTCTGCATATCAGAGGTTTAAGTGATCTAAGAATAGGAACATCGAATGTGGGTGAAGTATGTTAGCATATGCTAGCAGTATTGTAACTATTTCATAAAATTATGTCTGGGTCGTCAACCATGCAGGGTATCTCGCTATTTTTTACCCACTTCCGAAGGCGGAAGCTTAGGCCTGAGTTCTGGAATCAACGAAGCTAGGTATTCCAGATGCTTCAGTGGGTTTGCTGACTTCTCTGATTTTAGCCCCTCTGGTTAAGTGAACTGATATCACAATCTATTCTACCAGTTGTGTCATGTTTGGCCCGTGCTTCAAGCACTTTCTATGTGCAGTTTTTTGTTAGAAACTTCGGCACAACAGATGTTTTTTGCTTTTTCATTTTTAATGTGATTTTTTTATAGTTTGAATTTTGATAGTCTGGAATGCAAGAGTCTAAGTAGCTCTTATGATGCAGTTTTAAACATACGGTGTTCTGCACAGATTTGTGCAAATGTTACTAGTTGGGTCACTGTCACCCGCATGATCTCTGTTACTAGTGTCTCCAGTGCAACCACTTTAGGCTTCATGTGGCCGCTGCTTTCTTGTTTCCCTTGAACTCGTAGTGCTCCAAGTACGTTTTTGAGAAATTGGGGTATTTACTAAGTAGATTGTAAGTGTACTTCCTCTCGGGTTTGATTCAACATTTCATTTCTTACTTTTTTAATTGCATTGATTTTGTGGCAAGTATTCACAGGCTATAAAGGTCTCTAAGTTTTCTGCCAATTGTGTTAATGCAAGATCTTCGAGGTATGTCATGGTTCCAGGTGTTGATTCAGATACAAATTCAACTTCCAGTTGATCTCCTTCCGACACCAGTAATGCCTGTACAGAATTTTGAAATTGTTTACGGAATTTTGTTTCGTTGGTCATTTGCATGATCGTTGAGATGCCTCGGGATGTTTCATTGTATCTAGCTCACGAGTCATATTAGTTTATATTTAGACTCTAGTAGTTCCCTTGAATCATACTACTATGTCAATGGTATGGATGCTAATAGGATAGGCATGATAGGTTCAGAATTTAATTTTCAGTTACTCTTTCGCCTGGAGGTTTATATGGTGCGCTTTAATTTGCGCCCTTCTGGAGCAAACATTCTTCTCTGTGGAATTATTTCTCACATTTCGTTCTGTAAGGTTGCTCATGGATCCAGACACTTCGGACAAAATCGAGAAGAAAATACGTTACAAGGGTCTGATTGGCTTCTTCAAGGGCATAGACACCACAACCGTGCAGTTTGATTTCAGTAGCGATGATCTTTATGATCAAGGAGGAGCTTGTGAAAGCAGTTTTCGCACTGGTTACGAAGCAGGTGAAGATTCCCGAAGTGGCACTATTGAAAGCTTCCTTATATGTTATTCTTTAGTTTCATTCTCCTTTTTTGGAGAGAGATATATTTCACTCCTGTGAAGGTGTTAAAATGTGAATTTCATTCCACTAATCAGCAGATACATTTATTAAGGATAATCTTGATTTAGTCCAGATTAATGCAACATAATCATTGGTTTTCCACATTCATTGAGATCGATATACCATAGCTTGAATAATAACATATTTGATTCTTTCTTTTGCCAATACTTAAGTTCTGTTTTTGTTTATTAAGGTTCAATTGAGAAAGACGGGATATTATTCCAATTAGAGGTAGCCTTCGGTGGATTTTCATCTTCCTTTGTGTTGCTTGCTTTCATCAATTCATTTCTACACAGTTTGAAGTACAGCCAGAAAATTACGCTAGACCTCATTGACATTACATTTACTTGAATCGGTGGCTACACAGAAAATCCCTATTGATACAACATGATGGGCTGGTGTTTCCTTTACATTCTCAATGCAGACGTATAATTGTCTGGTCACCAAGTACACGTACTGGCAATGTTAAGGAGTCAAAGTAGAGGTTCCGTTGTGCTATGTCTCTCAGCTGTGCTATGCATTGGGTGTTGTGTGGTCAGGGCTGCTCATTTCACAATCCTTGGATTCCTCGCTTTAGAGCTGGTTTCCAAGTCGCCGACCTCGCATGGAGACAAGTGACCGTGGGGGGCCGGCCTCAAGGCGGTCTTGGTGAGGGCATTAAATGTTGGGCGCGTGTTGTCTGACAGAAAAGCAAGAAGTCTTGACTGAATTGGTTCCATGTTGATGGAGTGTATCTGACATTTTCAAGTCCATTGTCATGTGTACAAACCCCATTTTCGCACAACTCACTCGCTTTTTCGATCCAATCGAACTCTCAGCACATGGGAGGGGTACGCAGTTCCTCTTAACTTGAATGTTGACATATTGTCGTCTATGAATGGCTTCAGCTTTGATCATTCGCTGTAGTTGTTTTGTGTGATGTCAACTTGCTACTGCAAAGGAAATGGTGGCAATGCATTGTGCTCTACAATCAACCTTAGTCTAAGGTCAAAATAAAAAGGTACACAAATGTCATCATGTATGTATCAAGAGGGTGTAGATATCACTTGAGAGGGATGAGAAGACTGAAGCTGAATAATACAGTGGCTGTTCTGTTCCAGGAAAAAGGACGATGTTACAATTGCCCCATGCCATTATTAGAGCCTCTGCAGAAAACTGACAACCTCGCTGATTGTTTGATGCGATATCTGATTGCTGAGTAGAGCTTTCTACTCCAAGTGTTCAAGAATGTACAGGAGGCTTACTTGCCATGGGTAAGATTTTGAGACTATCCTCCATGTTAGCTGTAGCTTCTTTCGCAAACTGAATCGCTTGTCAAGTAATTTGACATCCTTAAATTAGTTTTGTTCTGGTTTGGTTCCTGATTTGCAAGAAATGGTCACTTTGGCTAGCTGACTTTGGACTACCTTTTTCAGTATTTAAGTGTCGTTATTTCCAATTGTCGATGTTGTTGAATACAGTTTGGAAGTTGGCATCAGTGTGAACCAGAGCTAGGAAATCAACTTGGATAGGATCTGATTGAATTGTGCATGTGAGGCTGCATGTCCGAAACTCTCCAATTAGGCAGCTCTCATGAGGATTGCAACAGTCAATATTTGCTCCTCAATAGAGCCAATTACCCGAAGTACCAGACTCCAACATTGACTGCCACACAGGGATCATTCAAAATATAAAATAAAAAAGAATAAAAATAAATAACGAAAGAAACAAAAAACTTTTCAAACCATGGAATATTGTGGTATTGATATGTTGATGTGAAACGCACGTACTGTAATCAGTGACATGGAAATGCTTTTGCACATGTCGGGGAAAAACACCAAAATAAAAACAGAAGAAAAAAATAAAATCGCAGTACTTTGTGTGAGTGTGTATGTGTGTATGATCTGTGATAGGAGATGAGGGAAAGAGGGCCTGGAATGTGAAGCATATCGACCTATTGCATACCAATAAAGACAAAAAGCCTGGACCACGCAGTCAGAGCTCAAGGAAATTTGTACTTTGAGCATGACACTGACAGACATGTACCTTGATGGGCCACACCAGACAGAGAGCACATTGTACCCACTAGTGGAGAAACACGAATGATGAATGAAAGATGTGCCCGAAATCAGAGACTTCTTCAGTGGATGCGGCATGAGCAACACAGGCGTAGATAATTCCAGACGCAGAAGGTCCCATCGGTTCGAAAGAGGCTTTGAATTGTCATCGGAGACAATCATATACAGGATGAGTGGAGTTGATCAACAATATTGAGTGCGTGGAATAATGCACTTCAAGCACTGACTTTAAACTTGGACTATTTAAAAACTGTCAGGCACTCATCGCACACAGCAGTTGATTTATTGCGTTGGTTAAAGAATGAAATGATTTGTAGCGTTGATCACGCTATCTACTAAGTTTCCTCCAGATGGACATCCGCACTAGCTTGTGGGTGATGTCTAATTTTACTATTCACCCATGTATGCTTCCACCATTCCAACTTCAACAGTTTTGAGTTATTGAATTTCATGTACATGTTTGAACCACAGGGTTTCGTAACAGTGTGAAAGTTCTGGATGAAATGTGAGTATCTCTACAATGTAAACCCGGGACAGAAATTCGACCACAACAAGAGAGTTCATGAAAACTAATCGCCAAAACGACCTCTAAATCTGGTCAAGAACGGCAGCCATCCGTTGAAGGTCTCGAAAGATGGGAACCACGGGGCCTTGGTAGAAAGAACTGTGACCTTGTGCACTATCCTGAATCTGCATAATTTGCCACGGATCATTGTTGACATACACCTCACGGCCAGTAACTGCCAGCAGCTGATGATTCACTTGATCAGGCCCAACAGTGTTGATCCTAGTCTGATCGTGGACGTTGTGACAGGTCTGCTGCTGATCTTGCAAATCACACAACTTCATGACAACGTCGCAATCGGAATTCGCCGCTCCAGGCTCACGGCGATCATCCGGAGAGCAGATCAACATGGCCCTCCTAGCAGAAATGTGTTGGTCATCTTTCGTTGGCAGAAGAGAAGTACTCTTCCGGTTGACGGTCGAAGTCGCTGGAATATCGGTGTCAGTTCGATTCAGCCATAGATGGTTGGTGCTAAGAGGACCTAAGGCATGATGGTTTCTGTTAGTCTGGTGATTTATCTCGGTGCTGAGGTTGCTGGTGCTGCTACTGTTCGGCTCTGGCCAGTAATATGGCCTCCGCAGACCGCGTTCGGAGAGCTCCAGATCCGCATTCACGTAGACGTCGTTGCCCGACCTAGAACCGAGCTGCAGAGTGCCACCAGGTTGGTGAAGATTAGCAGTAATGGAGCTCAATTTTCCCCTATCCTGTACAAAACTAGCGTGAGCTGGGAATTTTTCCCTGGGGATGAATTCAGAGTTAGGTGAGAGCGAGGATGAGTCGGAGTGTGTTGGTCGCGGACCCAGCCTCGTCTCAATCTCTGAAAGATACTGAGGAGGGTCGGAGAAGCTGCTGAGCTGCTGATCCAATTGCTGTGTACCTCCTCGGTTGTGCACTTTGTTGCCTTTGCGGGTCAAGTGGACCTGACCTGATGCAGACGAAGAACTGGTGGCTGCTCCAGACTGACCGAGCAGCCAATACATAGGATTGAAAACTGGTGGAATAGTGGTGGACTGTTGCTCAACTTCTAATAACCTAGTGGAATCATGGCTTTCAGGGTGAAGATGATTTGGGGAGCTCTCAGCCAGATGCGGCGCAGTGGGCGAGAACTTTGCGTCGTGACTTGTCCCGCTCACCATCAAGCGCTCCAGAAGGTTGTCAGTCGAGGGATTCATTGATGGTCCATGGCCAGCTTGGATGTTAACCCTGTTGAAGTCCACCAATTGTCCGACTGCGTGAGAGTATTGAGAGTTTACTCGATGGCTTAAGGATCTGGTTGGATTGTACATCACATCCTCCGTGGAGTTGAATATGTTGTGGGCAGCTTGCGGAACGTGGAACGTAGACTGAGCTTTGAACTTGTTCGTCAACCTTACATTCCCTTCACCCGCTCTGTCGATGCCGCCGGCCATGAGCTGGGTGGAAGATTTGCGAGAGTCGTTCGGAGGGTTAATTTCACTGGAGGAACTCTCCCCAGCTACCATCAGTGCCGGGTTAAGAGTGACAAACTTGTGAGTGTTGGGGTCGATTCCCATGCTGCGGAGCTTCTTCTTGATGCATGAGTTCCAGAAGTTCTTGATCTCGTTGTCCGTGCGGCCTGGGAGTTGTGTAGCAATCTGTGACCATCTGCAGACCCACCAATTGACTAATTAAAAAAATAATTAATTAATAGAACAACATTATATCATGTCAACCACTCACAAGGGTTGACAGAATCTGTTGACTTCCGTAATCACAGTAAACCTTGAAAACAATTTACAATATCCGCCACTCAGTTATTCAGTTCTTCCAAATACAATCTATTTCTTTTATAACGAATTGGATGTAAACTTCATTCCTTAAGCTTAACCTAGTCATTACGCATGACCTAGAGCAGACATAAATTTGCTACAAACACTTACTACTGAACATTCCAGCATTTCCCCGTTGAAGCGGCTCACGAACAATGAATTTGCAATATCGTCAATTAATGGTGAATGTAACATTGATGGATAAAGTTAAGGTTTAGTGAGGTGAAGATTTAGACCTGTTGCCAAGTGCAGCATGCAAGTCTATTATCAAACTTTCTTCTGTTGCAGAGAATACCCCTCGTTTCAAATCTGGTCTCAAGTAGTTGATCCATCGTAGCCTGCAGCTCTTCCCACACCTTTGAAGACCTGTTGCATTCATTCACAAACACAAAATTTGTTAGTGATTACTACAAAATAAAGTGTGCAAACCTGGTCTCTCTCAATTCCTGTGAAACCATTTTCATTTTCGAAATGCAGCTTCCCTGCATTAAACTAGAATTTGGGGTCCTTTCAACTGGTCCCATTCAACTGACTATGGGCTTTAAACTGGATGTGAAATGATTGTTGATGATTAAGGAGGCTGTGGCTATCAGAAATTTTCCAAAAAGCAAGAAAATGCTGGGACAAAATAAGCCTTCATTTTCCAGTTGAGGAAAATAGAAGCTTGTTGATCTAAGTAAACAATTTCTAACGGCTTAGAGGTTCCAGGAGAAAATTAATGCCGTAAAACTGAAAACAAAAATACAATTGTTCGGCACAAGTTTCCTGGAGAAGTACTAATCCTCTAATGATCTTGTAACCAAGTCATGGGCGAACAAGGTGCGAATCGAGCAGTAAATTATTGTACACAAACAAAGTTCATCATTGGTTTTGAATATATAGCAGCTGAAGTGACGAGTACTTAATTAAAGCTGTCATGGGTTAGAGGAGAAGACCGGCTTGTTTAGGGACAGCGCTCCAGCAGCCATGGCCGTGCTGGGTGATATATCGCACCAGCTTATCGTCTTCTTCTGGTGACCATAAGCCTTTCTTCAGTTTCTGTTTGTGACAACACGAGTGCCGACCCATGACGGTTACACTACAAACTCCTGGCGATTGTGAAATCGTGCACCTAGACCTCCCTTCTCACACTCTAGTCCTCTCAATGTCATCACGCCTACTGAAATACATTCTGTGATGGCCAAACTATACTTTCTTCAATTTAATGTGCTGGATTGGGGCACCACTGCATATTGTCTAAGTTAATCAACGCTGCCGGTGTCCCAGATAGGGCATTCGAGGTTAGAGACACCAGCTGTGATTGAACCCCAGTGTCGACTGCAAGAAGGTCTGCACCTCTTCGTGCCTGCAGGTTTGTAAAAAAATTCGTTGCACCACTGACATACTTCTAACCCCGTCACAGACAGTGCTTGATTGAGCGCCGAAGCAAACTGCCCCTGCCAAACAACTAGTATAGACGAAGTTTGTCCATGCTTCTGTTGTTCCGAAGGAGGTGTATTCTTGTTTATGAATCTGAGATAACCACGCCTACAGATGTTCGGTAGTACTGCCGCTGTGCGCTGCTCTCCAACTCAAATTTCTCGACACTTGCAATTCTGTTATTGACTCCCCATTCCTATCTAATGAGTATGCAACCCCTCCTTGACTCTTAACAAGGATCCTCTCAGTTCAGATACTCCTCTCCATTAATCTAAACGTAGGCCAGAGTCCACAAGAACTCAGTTGAAGTGGAACCGTGGAAGACGGCGCTGGGTCTCCCATCCTGAGAAGGCTGAAAAACATAAGCTGGTCGGGAACGAAATAAACAAGCTGCAAGTTTCTCCGATACTTCGATCCATTTATACAGAAGTGTTAAGTTAAGTAACGTCTTGTGCCTTTCAGCACTTCTAAAGCATTTCGGTTACCTCTACACTTCACACAGCAATCGATATTGCGAAACTCAGCCGACCAGCTCCAGGGCCCACATCTAAACAGAAGACAATTCTCTTGTATACCAGGAGCTACGAGACAAAGATTTTTTTGGTGAGTCGTGACTCAGCTTGTACTTGGACTCACCTCTACAGATGCACAATGTTCCTCGCAGAATCCGACCAGACCACGGAATGCAGGTACTGCGCAGATCGGAGCACACATGCGAGGGAATATAAATGTAAATTTGTGGTTGCTGGGGTAGGCCGATCGCTTGTATAGGATAAGATTAAAAAAACCCCCCAAAGATGAGGTCTTCTGGGGTGGGGTCCCAACCCGGCGAAGTGTAGCAGGCACCACTGCAGCTTTCCAAACCCTCGATCGACCGAGATCATGATCTATTTTCGTGCATCCTTGTCTCAACCCTTCTCCTCCTCAATTATTGAGTGCGACTTGCGGAACATATTGCTTTTCCAACGAGTTTGGCAATCACCAATATTGCATAGTAATGTATTAATCTCTCACTCGGGGAAAAGCTTTGACATCGCTGCAATGCTGTGAAACATCTCAATATCAGTCTGGGAGCTCACATCAATGATCGTTGAAAATTTGCATTTTCCAAACTTCCTCGATGCTGTGAATTAGGAACCTTGGCTGAAAATTTTAGCAACACCACAATCAGCATCAGAGATGTAGCGCTGCCGTACGGCACTTCAGTGCAGCAGATAGTTTGACGTTTCCAATTTCATCATTTACTAGTCAGAGCCAGGAAAAGCCGTAAAGCATGAATGCTGGATTATATTTCCAAGCTCATGATCGAACGGCCTGGTTGATCACGACCCGCCAGTTCACAAAGATCGCCAACCCATTCGAGTAAGTCCCCACTGAGCGAAAAAAAAAACAGAAAAAGAAAAAGAAAAATGGTGTGCACCATCTGATCCGCATGATAACGTTTTTCTACCCCCACTCAATCTGCAGACCGCAGGAAACTAATCAACACCACCGCGAAACTTCGACCCAAACAAGGTGAACAACGCCGAATATTCACTGTCGAGGCGTTTCGTTAGCTGATCATGGCCCAGGTTTCTGGCTTGCTTTTGATCACCCACGCGCCATTACTTGATCCTGGTCCCACTGTGGAATGATTGCAAACTTGGCTACGCAATGGCCACGTTCACTCTGCATCAGTAGCTTCCATGCCCCGATGGACAGATGAAATATTTTACAGAGCCCGGGACCAGATATTCCGATCGTGACGTCGGAAGGAATCAGGCTGCGCACTGCTCCTCCATGTGAGTACTCCAGGGCGATCGACGCAGCATACTCCTGCGGCACTAGAGAGAGGGTCCATTCGCCAGACCATGCGCTAGTGCTAATTCGCTCAGATCTGTCTACTACACTGCCCCCATCACAGCGCAACTACCGGATTTGCCACCCCATCGCGTCGATTAACTACATCTCATATCCAAAATTAGTGATTTAGTGCTGTCGTCGCCGCTCCCGCGTTGCCCCCGCGGTTCGACGCTTCTGGATGAATGAATGTTTTGGATGAATGTTTCTGTTTATTTGGATGTATGGATTTTGGGTTGGATGGATGAAAGATGGTTTTCACAGGTAGCAGGTGATATAAAAAGAATAAGTGTATTCCTCTTTGGATTACTTGCTGTGGTAAGGTTTATAAGGTTTGTGAGGTTTTTGTGGAATGAACTACTAATTGATCCACAAATTCTATGCCAATTTTTTTGGAAAAAAAATTATTGTATAAATTTTTTTAATCAAGAGATGTAGTTATCAAGGAGTGGATTCTGATGGTTGATTTTGTTCTTATATTATGGCTCAAATCAATTGTTTAAGCTTTTGCAAGTGGGAGAATTAATAACTAAATCAATATTTTTTTTATGAGGATTTTTTAAAGGCTTTTACTTTAGGGCTTATGACTTTTGTTTAAAAAAATAGTAAGAGACTTTATATATAGAATATCTTCTTCATTGACACAAAATATAAGACCTTGACCTGTTTTGAAAACAGAAAAATCCTTTTGAGTCTCCTTGTCAGTTAAATCATTAATTTTGGATATGAGAATTAAGTTTCATATCTTTACTCATATTTTTAGCTTTTGAGTTTACATTACAGCTTTTACTGCTTCTTTGGCACAAATTTCAATAAAAATAATAAAACAATCCATATTAAGAGAAGTATTTATATATATTTTTAATATTTGTATGCCATAAAATTTAATATAAGCTTTCATCAATATCAATTAGAAAATATACATTTTTCAAGATTTCAACGCCAGTGTATTTTATTTTAAAACTCAGGTGAAGTTGTATTCAAAAAATTCAAAATATTTTATTCATATATTTTGGAACATAAAGACTTGTATAAAAAATATTCTAATAAAAAATATGTGTATTTCAACGAATACAAAAATACACAGTTGTGTTTTTAGTAACTTTTACGAATTTAAATAATTGCTAATCTATATAAAGATACAATTTTTTTATAAAAAAATAGATTGGTTAGTTACAACATTTGATACATTGATGGTTGAAGATTTTTTTTTCAGTTAATATGACCTATTTTTTAATTCAAGTAGTGCAAGATTAGTTGTATTAAACCATAAACTTTGGTAATTCATAACTTTCTAGTAGCATTTTTAAAACAATTTTTAGAGAAATCCAAGGTTGGATTAATTCTACAAGGATTTGTACAAAATCAAACTATTATTATGAATTAGTGGATCTGTAGTGTTATTAGATGATTGTAATTTATTACTGACATTCAAAACCATTTTTAAAGCAAGCAAGAGACAGAAAAAGGCAATTGACACACAAACAAGTTAGAATACATATACTTTTTTTTAACATTATATATTTTTATCTATGAAGTTGACAGGAATTTGATATAATTATTAAAGATTAATTTATGAGCACAGAATATTTCTTGACAAAATGTCATCACCCCAAGTGGTAAAGAATCCACCTTTATTAGTGAAGAGGACGGTAATACTGCGGTGGCAAAGGAAGACTTTCCCAAGGTCACAATGCCCACCTCACCCTCCTCCTCCCTCTCAAGCAACGGTACAGATCATGATGGAGAAAGGGAGGTGGGGGAGGGATGCAGTGGGGTTTTTTATTTTTTGTTTTTTATTTTTATTGCTTTCTTACATGTTGAGTCGAAGCAGAATTGGGGCTGAAAGATTGGCTGTATAATGTGGCAATAACGAGGCAGCACGCCAAGGTCCTGCAATAAGGAGGGGGAGCATTAAATGCGCGGCTCTGAGCCGTCAAAAGGCTGTACTTGAATAATGACGAAACCCATGCATCGGTTGAGGGCTGTCCACTCCATAATCGTCACAAGCATCATCCAGGGCAAGAGATTTTCCAAGCCTCCATGCCTGTCAACGGACAGCATCATCATCTGCAGCCTTCGAAGCTTCGACCTGATGAGGAGGAGGAAGAGGAAGATGAGCAAGTGGAAGAAGTGGAGGAGGAGGAGGAGGAGGGGTTGAAACGGCAGAGTGTGACCGTTGCCAGGCTCTCACCCGTCTCTTCCCTAGGGTGGTGTGGTATGGTGTGGTGCCTTGGCCACTGTGATCTCCCCCCTCGTACTCTGCCCTGGCCCCACGAATAATATTGGTCCGCCCAGACCCGGGCTCCACCCCATGATTCTTCTTCTTCGCTGCTGTGGGTCCACGATCGTTCAAGGCACATTGTTTTCTATTCTCCAGTGCAGCAGCAGCAGCAGGACCTCCTCACCTTCATTTGACAGGGACCCGGTTCATTGCGTCTGTACATCACGCAAGGAAATCGTCATGGAATCCAGTTCCAGCACTCTCGACAGTATACAATACTATATAATACTCCCACCCTCCCCCAGCTGGCTTCCAGGAAATCGTGGGAAATAGTAGGCGATCACTTCTCCCTCGACGGCCATAGGACAGACGATCTCATTCTCCTTTAATGAGACTTGCATTTTCAGAAACTTTGCGCCTATTGTGAGATATTTATATTCATGTGTATTTGACTTGTCCATTGGAAATCGGGAGATGGGGAGATGATGGAAAGCACATGTGATCTTCATGAAAATTGTGAACCTACACCCTCTAAACTTGGCCTGCAGTTTTTATTACTACAAATGCGTAATAGTAAGGTTGATGAGTCCATCCACTGCGTTTGAATGTTCGAGAAACCTGGAGCGTTATCAACTATTGTTTAAAATTACACAGAAGAGCGGCAACCACAAACCTTAAATTAGCAGGATAAGTAATCAGGAAATCACGGGTGTGTGGTGAAGGTTTCTCCTACCAGAGGCGAATTGCATGCTCGATCTATCTCGTGCGCTGTCCATGAACCATTCATACGTGAGTTTGGTGACATTACTCAATCCGCTTTGAAACTTCCATTTCCCTTGACGATGGCTGTCAATTTCTTTATTATGAGTATCAGAGACAACAACTCGGTACTTTTCAAGTTCCTCCTTTCTTGGTCATCGACATTCTATCCTTTACCTTGAGTGAGTATAACGTTGTGAAACGACATGTGGCCATTATCCAAGCTGCTGAAGCTCTCGCAGTAATCTGTGCAGGTGATGTAGGAAATCCAAGACCTCGTCTGAGAAGACAGTACAAGGCCAAGGAGATTCGACGCAAACATTCTCTGAATCTAACCTATTCTTAGATTGCCCACTAAAATGTGATCCCCACTAGCATCAAGCAATCATGGAATTCTAACTTACCTCGAGTAATTCTTTTGATTGCCAGTTCCTGTACATCAACTACTTCAGCAGATTGGTTGACTTCAGAATTCAGAATATCTTCTACTCCACTGAGGAACTCCAGACCAGCTGACTTTTTCAGCAGATTCCTTGCTCAGTCATGTGTATTCATGCAGCTTGATCAAAGAATCCTCTGTCGAAAAATCTTGGGTAAGATATCGTACCTCCAAACGTAGGCATCCTCTTCAAAAACTCTGTTACTCCACTTGAGCGATCCTAACAGAATGATATACCTCATCAAATCACGAATCCCTGCCGAGGCACAAGATATATCACATGCATTTGAAGTTGAAAATATGGGTCCACAGACCTCCCATTATGAAGCTTTCTAGATGTGCCCGAGTTAGTTCTCTGAACCGGTCTCTGCAACTTCAAGCGTGAACGAACTCCAATCTATATAAGGAATTAATTTCGATAAGCTTACAATACAACGGAATGAGAGAGAAACATTTCCATTCTTAGGTGATGCAACATAAGCATTTCAGGCCCTAAAGATGAAATCAAGGAGTCAGAGTCGAAACAAACGTTACACCAAGGTAGCCATTAGACATACAGCGCAAAAGGTACAAACCTTTGCAAGCAACAGAAACTCACGCAAAGATTTCATGACGAGAATTTCAAAACCAGGACATAAGTGAAGGTGTGCTTCC
Organism: Physcomitrellopsis africana; assembly: GCA_036785485.1. NCBI lineage: Eukaryota > Viridiplantae > Streptophyta > Bryopsida > Funariales > Funariaceae > Physcomitrellopsis > Physcomitrellopsis africana. The sequence goes on along the minus strand of JAWRVF010000190.1, from coordinate 28,021 downwards.
AAGTTCTGAACTTGATGATATCCAGACATGTCCTTCAATGGAGAAACAGTCCCAAAAAAACAGAGCAAACGAGGGCAAATACTATCCAGAATGTCAAATCATACAACAAACAAGAATACCATGAGCTGACCAATGCATGTGACTGAGTCATAGGCATTAGTCCTAAAATTCACGGCATGGATGATCTGAGTATGACTAGAAAAAGCAAGAAAATCAACACTAGTAAGACACTAACATGATAAAGAGCTTGGGATCTCGATAAGTCTAGCACATAACTCCACAAATAGACCGACTAATTGCACTAAGTTCTACCCTAATCGATGCCTTTCATATTGTTGGATTCATCTCAGATAATCGTGGTCAAAAGTGAATACTACGAGCATAAGCTACTAAGCCCAAATCTACTTGCTAATGGTCCAAGAAGAGATTGCAGAACGCGCATTCAACAATTCTCAAGTAAGTTGCAAGTTTTCCCGGATAGCTTCCATTCTGCTCACCTGCACAAATACCCAGCCTCTCAGTAAGGTTTGGCGATTGAGAAATATATTGCATCGAAATAATTGTCTCAAAACATGGAAATACAATGAATTAAGAAGAAATCTCCGTCAAAAGAAGCCACGCTCCCAAGTGCAGCCGTGCATCATCCTACACAGATCCAATTTGAATCTTGAAGTACTGACAGATTGGGGCATTAACGAGTGAACGTTTTCTCCTAAGCAATAATAATTAACAGTTTAAATCTGTCAGTAAGTAACAACAATGACTAGAGGTCCTGATGGCATTTCAGCAGAAATGTATCTGGTAGGCTTCGCACTTGCGTCTAATATTCCAGTGTGATCTCATATCTATATGTCTTTCAAAACCCAAATGTTGGACACACAAACTCTATGGCGAACTATGTCTCATATGTAATGTATGAAGTGTGAAAAAAAACCTTTAGAACCGATTAATAGGACGCTAAGCTGGAACGATTTGATGAAAGCTCAAAAGAATCTGTCAGTTATATAAAATATAATGCTTTCGTGACCACCCTTACCACACAAAGGCTCAGCTAGTGACTGCTCTTGGGATCAAAATCATTGCGAATCGCACTGCACTTCCTCAATTCAAAGTGCGTCTCCGCAAAGTATCTGTGCAAAGCATAAAATAGAACACATCTATTAACACAGCCCAGTCATTGAAGCAGGTGTGGAAGACTCGCAATTACGGCGTGCAACTTAACACACGATAAAAATATTCTTTTCCTCTGAAGACTGTAGAAGAGGTCACTGTCAATGAGAGACGATGTGACATTATAGGTAGATGAGTAATCGCTCAAACAGGGCTTACCGGCGACTAGACACGAAACGTCTGGTGATGGGAAACTGAAGTCGGCCGATCCAACATCAATCAGTTCTGCATATTTCATTGGAAATTGTCACTAAAACTATATCTAAACATCGCGGAGGTAATGAAATTCCTCATTCAGCATTTGATGATCAGTTTTCTCCAAACTGAGCAATTCATGACAGACAAAACGCCTAGGTATTCCCAAGAACACACACTAAAGTTGAAACAAAATGTCGGGAACTTGGTAAGTGGTACGCCAACTTGTCATATCTCACAATGCAAGAATCGACAACCTGCGCATGATTAGAGACTCGGAACTTTCCACATGACGTCAACTAAGTTCGGATGGAACGATTAAGGTTAATTACGCACCTCTTGGAAACAGCAAGAGCAGCCACTGCAGATGTGCCTACGACCTGTTCGCACCAAACTTCCAACAGTCCAGCAAGAGACTACAATTATCTTTGATATGATCACAGTTAACCTCCAGCTTGAGTTTCATATCAGCTTTGGCAAACAACTCACACAGCTGCCTGACACTGAAACCAAAATAACGCATCACCGAAGGCACTGAAAATTTCTGGGCACAGCTCTACCTTGCTAAAATAAAGCAGATCAGCACCTACACATAAAAACGCTCAATCCAGCACTTCATACAAAAGCAAGGAATCGTTCTAACCTTGATTTATTAATGCAGCCCGAAATCGAAAACCCAGGAATCTTAAAAATCTCCCACGTAATTCTGAAAAGCGATTGAGCCAAGTAATGCGGAGAATTCATACCAATTGTCCAACAGATGAGCAAAATTGGATTCAAGCAGGGCGACAAGAAAAATTGGCGATCTCGGAGCACAAGTGATCGCGTTGTTAAAAATTAAGGTGACACACAGATGAAATGAATCACTAGTTCATCCAACAACACTTTGAATGAATCTGCTCCACGCTCGATCAGTCCATAGGCTTGCAATCGAGAAACTCCCGGTGTCGGTCTGGACTCGACGCAGGAGGAGGAGGAGGACGACGGCAACCCCACGCTTCTGACCCAAGAAGTATTCATCCGTCTATCCTTCATCTACACCGGAATACCATTTATCTGGTTCGATGAATGAAGGGCCCATATTGGAGGATGAAGGCCAGACGGATGAATATCTCTTCACTCCGTTACTTCATCCCAGTATTCAACGAAAATTCCGTTACCCAACCGCTGTTCCCAGATCAGTTCAGTTCCGTGTCGTTTCAAGTAGTGTTCCCAACTCCGTTCCCAGTTCAGTTCAGTCCTGGGCTTGCCTGAGAGTCCCACACAGTGCTTGAGCTTGTGAGTGTTTTGTGCATGGGGATGTCTAGTTTTAATTTTCTCAGTGTTCTTCTCTTGGTTTAGGGTTTACTATGTTATGCAATGATACGAAACCAAGATCCAGCTCCTATGTTTCCTGAGGATTATCTAAACGAGCTTTTTAGTTTTGAGCATGTTTTATCCTTCATGCCATTACGGGTTTATCCCTCTTCTCGCTGCTGTTATTCAATTGTGCGTAGGGTTCACTGTTGCTGCATTTTGTAGCACTCAAATTAGGTTCTGATTTTGTCATCTTGGTAAGGAACATTGACTCTAATTCTATTGGATTGCTGACTTAATCCAATGTATATAGTCAAGGTGTGTTGTGTTTCGTAGTAGATCAGGGCAAGTGTAAATGATGCGAACTAATCATGTGTCCAATGCCAGTGAGGGTTATCTAATCCAGCTTTTTAAATCTGATTCACCTCGCCCTGCATTCTTCGTTTGTTGTACGATTTGTAGTGGTCTATGTGTGGGCCTTTATTGCTCTCTGAGCCGAGTTTCGCTGGGATGCGGCGATATCGAACTCGTTAATGCGGAGCATATCTCGGCATATCATAGTGTTCTGTTTTTTTGGTATGAGTGGACCGGTAGTGTTCCGTGATTGGTTTGCATATGAGTATGCGATGGTGAATGGAGAATACGTCTGGTATACCGTGCGGCATGAGAAAGTCTCGGTAGTGCTTTCAGGGGAAAACGAAGTGAGTAGTGGAAACAAAAGCCACGTTGAATGGTGTCTCTGAAGGATCGACTAATCTTTGGTTCTCTCTGAAACGCGAGAGATTCGACATCTATGAGACCTCTAAACAGTGCTTCAATCAAGGTTTGGAAAGCCGAAAGGGATTGTAACCGGTTTGATAATGTGAGGGACATTTCAAATCCTCGAAGAAAGAAATAGTCGAACTGTTACTCTACATACACGTATTCTGATTTGTAAGTTGCACTATAAATGGTGGTTGCTTACAAGTTCCACCCTTAACATAAATATCTACATGCAAGAATAATACAGAAGCACAACTACCAATCATTCAAAGATTAAACAGCAGAGTGTGCATCCTGTCCCTCAAGCCCCTCGTACAATCTCTTTGAAAGGTGCCCAGATATCTTCTCAAAGTCCACATGTAGTGCTGCTTCTGAGCAAGTGATAAATTCTGGTCCAGGAAACAATTGCAGTCTAAAGGCCAACGATCCAAATCCATTAGTGAACAGACAGTTATCAGCTCCAGTGTGACCATTACCCACTTGAGTGACGTGGACTGAACTGTGAAACTTTGCCTAGAAGCCTAAAAATTTAGATATCACTTCCTGGGGATCATTTACCGAGGTCGAGTATACAATGAGCTTTTATAACCTTCACCACCACGTCACTAAACAATCAGTAGTTTTAAATTACAGTTTCTAATGTGCTAATGACAGGTACAATACTGCACTAACCTCCACAATTCTACACAAACGTCAGCTCGTCCGTGGCTTCGAGGGGAGCATTGACTTCTCTTTGGGATTGTCTTTGTCGGAGATCGTAGAGATATGAACCTGATTCATTGATTCGAGCAGATGTCTGCCGTCCGGATAGGGTGGCTCCCTCCATGCTATCAATGTAGTCCTGTTCCAACAAATCCATAATTGCATGAGAATATGCCATCCTCCTCTCTGAAATGTGAGGTGATGTTCGGTTCAAAGTCCATAAATTGCGTATACCTTGCATGGCTTAAATCTGCTATAATTACAACAAAGGAAAATCTACAGTGTATAGCGGCCTCTTCAGCCACCATAAACTTGAGAGTTATCAAATAAGCTTCAAAAATCTTGCTACAAGTGGGAGTCATGCTATGCTGTACCTGCTTGGTGTAGGAGCCTGAGAGGAAAAAGTTGGAGACCGGGGTCTTTTGATCAGGTCGGAACGGGTCCATGCCGGGGGCTTCACGGTATAATGACTGACCAATCTTAACCACAGATGACCACGTCATCTCCAGTCCAGTGGCCGAGGGAAAGAGCCGAAGAACCTGGAGTCAAAATGAAATTGAGGGTAATATAATCACCTTTGCGGCGCAAGGCACAAGACACAAGTCGGTTGATACTGAGTCTCTTTTGTGAGCCCCAAATACGCTTGTTTTTCACCGTACCAACAGTTTTTTCGCAACTCTCTTCATGATATGCACTACTGCTCCTACATGATATTCTATGCTTCGTGGAATGATACAAAAAGCTTTTCATAATGAACCCATATTCCTGTGTGATTATTTATTTCATGTTTGATATGTCAAAATTTTCTTTTATTAAACTACTGTAAGGGGAAAAAAGTAAACCTGTTCGTGCACGGCTTTGACAATCTTGTCGTTTGTTAATTTCATGTATGGATCTCCGGGAGTTAAAACCGCTCTGGTAATGCACAACAATATCAAATTGGAGTCAAAACACGAAACAGAGTGACAGCTCAAATGTAGTAAAACAGACAGAAAACGCATGGGCAACTTAATGGCTCCTCACGCGTTGGACCGAGAAGTCGCGACTTACTGGATGAGAGAACCTTCTCCCTCTTTGTAATAATCTTCAGGAGATGTCAATGCGAGATCAGCGAAACATGAGAAATCTGCGTCCGCTGAGTAAAGAAGATTATCTAGTCCAACAGCTCGCTGCAACTGCCTGGATCAGGTGAGCAGAACATTCAGATGCAAGCATTATAAACCATCCTCCCTGGCATTCATCAAGCAGCATGCGATCGAAAGCCAATATTAATACCCCCTCCAAAGATTAGTGAAGCTACTGGCTAGTACCTTGCAGTGGTAGAATACAGTTACAAAAAGAACTAGAAAGTAATGCCGGGAATACCTAGAAAGTTCCAAATCTTGCATTTCAGTAACCCAGCCATTGAATCGTAGTTGCACTGTCACAACAGGCACTCCTACAAGCTTGTATATGTTATCGAAAAACTCCCACTCACGCCAAGGATGCGGTAAAAGTCTCTGTATCCCTGGCACGTCACAAGCTGCGCACATGGAGGGGATAGAAAAAAAGTATCAAAACCTTCTCCTGAAACAGTAGAGAGATTGTCACAAGCCCACAACTGGACTAGATCATAATACAACCACATAAGATTCAAGAGATGATTATTACCTGCCACATAAGCATCTGCCTTGATAATTTGACGTTCAGTTGCCTGTTACAAGCGATGTTCAAAAGTCAGAACATGATCTTCAAACATAGATGACGAAACGACAAAACTTGTGTCACAAGACGCATCAACTAAGGACCTTTCCTAGTTGGACAGCCTTATCATACCGCAAACACCCACGCGCCATACATGAGCACGATTACATATAACAAATTGTAGTTACTAGTTCAGAATCACTCTCGCCTATCAGCGACAAAAATCAGAAGACAAAGTTAACCCGAGAATCTCCTCTTTTCAGTAACAGTAACGGATCGAACTTAGCAAACACTTCCACCTGATCTATAATTATGCCATACCATCTCTCATATTAACTCAAAACATTCGCAGTTCACTGGAACAATTGGTATGATGAATTGAAAACTTATATTTCCTAATGAACAACTGCAGCTCAACGCAATTATAGTTTTTCAAATCCCATATTGAAGAATGCGCGTCAATAGATACCTAAACGACACTCACCTTTGTCATCACAAGCCCAGTCACATAGGTCTCTCCTTCAGATGTACGATCATAAAGAACATCACGACAGCCCCATCGTAAGTGGAACCTTCAAGAGACAACAAGGCATAAGCATGGCAAGGAGCAGCATTCCACTACATCAATAACATATGTATCGTGTTTTTCAAACAAGATCAGAGAGCGCATTTATAGCAGCCAAGTCTTCGCTTCAAAACGATCTGTCATACCTGCCGCCTTTGTCTGTGATGTACTTTGCAATTGGCCCATTGAGACGCGTGTCAGGAGAACCATTGAGCATTCGCAATAGTGATGCCTCGGTTTTGGTCGCAAAGAATTGAAAAATGGTGAGCATGCACCGCGCACTTATATTATCACAGTCTATGAAACCCAGAGCATAAGCAACAGGGTCCCACATCCTCTTGATGCTCATGCGAGACCCACCATGAGACATATACCAATCTGTAAAGCTCATCTGCCAAATCGTCACAAATCACTAATGCTTCTTAAACTTTGAGCCTTGAAAAAAGAAGCAGATCCCTTCAGTTACTTGAAAGTATTCGATGGTTAACTACAGTGGAATATAGAATCCATTACGTAGAAACTGAGAGGGTAGTGAAGACATACAGAACTGGAAGAATTAAGCATCCACAATGGCACTCTGTATATCCTCCGCTTCTCTTGTTTACTCAAAAGTATCCTACTATCGCGCTCAGAAAGAGGATATCAAAGAGCATGAGAATGCACATGGTCGTGAGGAAAGCATCCATACCTTGTCCAAGTCCCGGATGTTGCGCATAGCCCCCTCTGGATCGACGAAGGCTCGTACGACTGGGCTTCTTGCTAGTGCTACCGCATTTAAAACCTTGTCTACGGGCTGTTTAACATGTCATATTATGCATTTTTATGTGAGGATTTCGTGAAACTTCCTGAAGCTTGTTAAAGCACACCAATAAAACGAAATAAAGATCGTTTAAGCTTACATTCGTCAAAGATGGAATATCACTTCGAAATACAGTATAAAATCCTCGAAAAAGGTGAGGTGAGGGGACTTAATAGCTACGATAAGTTGATGCTACGACAAATGACGGATCAGAGGACCAATAAGGTACTTACCTCAAGCTGATTTGTGGAGACAAATGCATTCACTCCGTGCAGAGGTGCTCCAACTGGAAATCTGAAGTCCAACGCTGTAGAAGAGCACTACTAGAAATGTGAGCAACAATTTACGTGCTAGGCATAATTCTACTTGACAACAGCGTCTACATCCTCCTGGTAACCCAGTGCATTCAAAACAATTTACCAGCTGAATATGCATTTGAAAAAACTATCTGACATCCAAAGCTTAGTTCGGACAAGTCCTACAAATAACCCGTTCGACCGATCCTGCAGCAGATCACTTATTACCCGCAGATAGTTGCGCTCATTTATTATTACAACACTATGCAAGTGCTTATTGCACTTTCTGATGTAACCAGAGATGATCAAATGAAGACACGACACTCAACATGGCTTGATTAAAAGTTAAAACCCAGTCATAGTTCATCAAAATTTGCCCTACGTATCTACATTTGTTCCCAAACACCCAAGTAAATGAGGAAGAGAAGAACTCAGGAACAACCGACCTCCAACGTTGCCACTCTTGTTAATGAAGGTATGAATGTGATCCTTGACCAGTAAATTGTTGTCTGCACCAACCTGTCAAGGATTACAGTGATTAGACGGGGGGATCGCCTAGTTGTGGCAGACGAAATTGCTACTGCCAACCAACTCAAACAACTCACCCGAGTTCATAATAAAAACCTTAAGATACCAGTGCAGGAACATACAACAAAGTATACTGATTTTTTGCGTGCACATTGTCTAAAAACTCTAGAGTGTCGTCTACTTCCGACACTAATTGATTCTTCCGTGTAAGGAATTCCAAAATTTAGAGAAAATAACTCACTAAAGGGGAAGGAAAACAAATTGCGCCTCCAGAGGTCACATGTTTACAAATAACCAAAATCGAGTTACGTGAAAATAAGACACAGGCGAAGGCTGTACCTTGATCAGGAGACGAAAGAGATTATTGTAACACCCAAAGAACACATGCAACCCCATCTCAATATGGTTTCCATTCTTGTCTTTGAAAGACCCCACTTTACCACCTATAAACTTCCGCGACTCATAAATATCCACCTGTGCACCATCATCACCCATGGTCAATACCCAGGCCTACAAAATCAATACCTCGGCAGCAACTTCAAACCACAGACCACTGATATTGAAACACATCAAGCAGATCCCAGACAATAATGCAAATCCGTGCAAAGCAGCACCTCGTGACCTTGCTCGAGAAGCTCCACGGCAGTGGACATGCCAGCGAGACCAGCGCCAATGATGGCCACTTTGAGCTTGGGTCCTTTGTAGGTTTCGGGTTCAGGAGGGAAAAGCCCCTTCGGTGCTAAAATTCCACAAAACCCACCACCACAAACTAGAATCAATACCACTCCAACCCATCCATGACAAAGACACGAAATCAAAATTCCCACACAACCAATTCGCACACAAGACTCAAAAAACAAAAACGGTGTAATAAAATTTCACGCTCTCTCGCCAAATACTCTTACGAATATGCAGCATTCCTTTTCTTCTTCGGATCCCTAAGAGAATTACACCAAGCTACAGTTTCATGCACACCTGTCCTACTCATGTCCGACACCATGCTCTGCAAGCTGGCTGAGACTTGCAATCTCCCTACTCGCCTATCGCCATTCTGTCGTCCAAAAGCTGAGAGAGACGGCACTGGGGAGGATCCTTTCACGTAATCAGTTGAGGAGGAAGCGCACAGCAAAGTTGAAGCCCCCGGTTGGCGCAGCAGCAGCAGCTCCGCCATCGCTAACCGAAACTCACACAAACAACGGCCAGCCTCGCCTTGCAAAACCTGCTTCAAACCTTGCTAACTCCCTTCAGGATCCTTCAGAATCCAACTGCAGCCTCAACCCAGTGTCCCGCAACTAAATTCAACGGCGCCATGAATTGCTTTCTCTGCGAGAACAACTAAATTGGAGCCTCGAGGAAAGGGAGGTGTCGAGCAGATCCGAGCACGTCGTGGATGAAACCATGAAGACAGCATCCACCTGATTCATATAATGCATCTATCACCACATTCATTAACCGTCTGTCTAAAGTTTATTCAAGTAGCTTATCCACGTGGCAACTCAAAATCAACTCCACGTTAGCTACTTGATCCAGATCCGATAGTGTGAATGCGGCCTTAATAATAATTCCAGGTGTTGAGTGTGAACGCAGACCCTCACCTTGCCAAATGGCCGCATCACCAGAGTCGTCGATGCGAAGTGCGTTTCTCATCGGTCGGTGGAGATCGTCATGGAACATACGTCATGGATGAATGAATTTCGTTAAACGAGTTGAGGCGGCTGCGGTGGTCAACGCCGGCTGTTTTGAGATCGAATCGCGGTAACGCACAGAAGGATTCTGAAGTGGGAGGTCCCATTGTGAAGCGGTCTGGCGCAACACAAAGTGCGCTCGATCGATACATGTTTGCAACGGCACAGATTCTACTTCGAAGCATGGAATTGGCGAGAGGCAAGGGGAGGAATCTGGTGCTGGGGTGAAGCTCTCGGCACCCACCTGGGCTTTCCGGCAGGCGATGAGATGCGCGCTGCGGTGCGCCCATCAGGCGCGCCCGGATCTCGGGCGAGGTGGGTACCGAGGAGCTGGGGATTTCCTGCTTGCGTATTCCCTACAACTCGCAGCTGATCCTCTGGAGGAGCCTACGCCTTCTTCTATGCTTCCCCCTTTCCATTGACGGGTTTCTCTTCGAACTCTCAACTCCATCCCGCATCTCCGCCATGCGCTTTGTGATCCCGGTCCCTGGATGTCGCCGTCTTTCTATAGGTGATAGGTTTTCGGGAATACGAAAATTCTCGTTATGTGCCAAGATCTGCAAGATCAAACTTTAAGGTCCTTTGAGGAGTGACCCCCATGGGACCGGGACTCCAGCGCTGGCATAGCCATTAGCTTTCATGACAACTCGGCAACGTTCCCTCATGAGCGACAAATGCAAGCTGCGCATTTGTCGACGTCGTAGACAGGTTTCGGAGTATATAATCCTCCGTCATCAAAGGCACCACACTCGACCATCGTCTGAGTCAGCTACTCCGAGGTCCAAGCTTGCCAAACGTGTAACACATATCATCTCATTCTAGACAACAGTGTGGGGACACAGACTTCATAGCTCCAGGTGGGCGAGCATACCAAAGCACATGGAATTGGAGCACAACTGCTGCAGCTCTACGAGCATGAAAATGCAGATTCGGTGACCAGCGATGGCTCACGCAACCTCTCTCAGCTGTCTTGACCTGGTGAACAGTAAGCATAAAACTGTATTATGGATTCAATCATATATAATTGTAACAGTCGTTCTTTCTAATTCTGATTCCAAACGTCATTCCGCTCATTGAATAGGAAGTTTTCAAAGCAAGTCCAGATTTCCTTGAACAAGACAAACGGCGAAGCATCTTCATGCACCTCACAGTCAATATGTCCCCGGATTTTCTGTCCTAGTATCTGTTTCCGATGTGTTATATATGCAGCGGAGCCAGGTCCATTTTAGATTATTATGATAAGAACAATGATAATAATAATAATAAAACAAAGAGCATAAACAATGCGACATTATGAATTTCTTTAATGTCCACATATCTCCGTTTTCTGCTGTTGTAAAGTCTGCTTATAGTATGGACTAATAAGCCGCTACCAACCCATGTTGTGAAAGAGCCTAGAACTTGCACACAAAGTGTTGTGGTTGGAGTTTTTGTGAGACAAGGTGGAATGAGATTCATTGGAATGCTTCTCCCACACCAATTGAAACTTTGAAGGGGCATAGTTAATTGGTGTTAATAAAGTTTACAATGTTAATAATTATTTTTCTATACAACCATTAAATGTGATAGATTCCTGGTTTGGATGGAAGAAGTTCAATTTTTTATTTTTATAAGTTGAATTTATGTTTTAAATGATATAACTTATTCAATGGGTTAGAATAGCATTAAGCAAAGTGATGGGTTAAAGATAAGTTTTAAATCACTAGCTATATATATATATATATATATATATACACACACACAATATTGTTATCTTTTTATCTTTTTTTAAAAATTATCTTAGAAACCAAATTATTATGATATATTAGTTTTTAGGGATGAGAATTGTTTTTTTTAAATTGATCTCTTATTTTTTGTTATCTCTTACGATAATATAATAAAATACTTACTCAGATTACAAATTTTATCTAAAATCACTTATGTAAAGATTTACAGAATTTAGTTGGTTTTGATGGATATATATATATATATATATATATATATCATACATACATGTACACTATTAGTAAATCATAAAAAAACTCTTCCAAATAATGAAAATATTACTATGAAGAAATAATAAAATCACAAGTAAAAATAATATTATAATGTTATTGGCATTCATATAATATATATTTTTTACAATCAGCAACTCAAAAAAGATAATAAAAGCATTAATTATGGTTTGTAACAATCTTAAAGCTAAGACTATGATGTTTCTATGTTTTTTTTAGAAAAGTCCACTAAATTTTGAAAATTGTTACACAACACCAATTTCACAAACAATACACACAAACAAAACTAATCCTCAATCAATACTTCCATTCTATTGTCAACAAACACATTGCATAATTTTACCTTTGTCAATATGACTAGAAAATTTATTCAAGACCAAGTTAAAGTTTTTTTTTTGTGTATAAGATCTCATAACAATATTGTCTTGTAACATAAACACATTAATTAATGGGCATTACAAATTTTAACTTTTAAATCTTATTGAACCCATCCACATTCTATTGGATACTATTACAATCTTCTAGCATAATCTAAAACCTTCATAAAATTTTTGGTATATATATATATATATATATATATATATTGATAGATAAATTTTGTATGATAATATAGTCATCAAATTTTTTTAAATATATTTTTATCACTTTTTTCTATTAATCTTTTGAAGTTTTAATAAATTTCCTTCTTAACTTTGTAAGAAATATAAATAGAAGCAATACCAACAAAAAAAATTATCTCAAAATTTTTATCTTGAGTTTATCATTTTTATGACTTAAGATTAGTTTAATGATCAAAAATAAGTTTCAGTATTTTTAGAATAACATTTAATCTTTTACCTCTAGAATAAATGTTTAGTATATGTTTAATTTGATTGCAAAAAATATAATATTTTTGGTGCAACAATTGCTTAAGTTTGTTATAAATATGTATATATATATATATATATATGCATTAAAAGTACATAAATTAATGTTTTATATTATAAAAACTATGATATTCCAATTATGTTAATTGTTAACAAATTACAATAAATAATAAATTTATTAAATTCTTACATTTTAGAATTTTTTTTGATGATACAATTATATTTTATTTTCTATTTATTTGATAATATTTTTAAAATAAATCTCAAAATTTTAAAAATATAGAGAAAAAGATTAAATTTAAATTATATTGTTAATAATAAAATTTTCTAAAATTGATACAATTTAATTCAAATCATTATTACAAGTATAATTATATTTATAATATACATATTATTGAATAGATTTTATATAACTAATATACATGTAGTTATATTTATATTTACAAGTTTTGAAATTAAGATGTTCAACCAAAATAGGAATCTTACAATTCAACTATCATATTGAAAGTTCTTATATGATATACTAACCTTTTTAGCAATTTTTTATACCCATTTATGAAAAGTCTAATAAAAAAAGAGAACTACTAGGTGGACACCTCCCTTTTGTTGTGTGGGCACCTTCTTTTTGCAAATGTAACATATACTAGTAGGTTTATTATGGAAGTTCTAAGCAACAACGACAAAATAGCCAACAAGACTTACAATAAGTAAATAAATATATATATATATATATATATATATATATTAAACTTTTATCTTTATAGACTAAGATAATATAATTAGCTTTTATTTTTAGGAAACAACTAGGAAATAAATCTAAATATATATATATATATATATATATAAGTCTTGTTAGTTATTGTGTTGTTTCTTGGAACTTCTATAATAAATGTGTAAATATATGTTAAATATATAAATGTCCATAGAGTAAAAGGGGGTGTCCACTTAGAGGTTCCCTATAAAAAACAAACAAAAAAAAAAAAAAAAAAAAAAAAAAAAAAAAAACATATATATATATATATATATATATATGAAAATTTCATTTCAATTTCTTTTACAAATACAACTTATAACACTACCTTTAAAAGTAACAATGAACAATCAGCGTAGTTTGATTGCATTGAATGTTATTAAAAACCATCTAACATAGTTTTATGAGGTTTTTTTTTAATTTAGAAAAATATGATTTTCTGATAAATTGGTTCACATATAATTTCAAATTTTCTAAAACAATGTAGAAGGTGTCAAATTCTTTTCAATCTTTTCTTGATGCAATAAAGATATTTATCATATAATGAAAGAACGTACAAAAATGCACTGTTGTGAAAAAGGAGAGAAATATTTCTATGTAATTCTCATTTTGCTTTTCAGAATGCATTTGTTGCTTATGTTCTCATTTTTGTCTTCTGCCTCTGTCATATTGTTTACATTTTTAATTTCAACCTCAACTTTAACCTAAAATATTATCCTTGTCAAACTTTGATGTCCATCAAAAGACTTTTGATGAATGCATGCACTCAGCTTTTATGTTTTGCAATTTTGAATGTTGATGAGCTTGAAAACTTATTCAAAAACAAACAAGTGACACAAAACATGCATTTAAAGTTGGACTCTTATAAACACAAGGGTGGACTAATTACAAAAAAACAGTAGATAGTTTAGTACACTAAATCTTGGTGAGTGTACATAAAAATGCTAATCTACTGAGTAAGATGCCAAAAAGCGGCAACAATAAACAGCCTCATCTACGTTGAATCTCAACTTGATTTCTACAAGCCCTCGGTGCCCATGATGACCAATCTGTGAAGGATTGGGAACTGCAAAGAGCCTATCAAAAAAGCAGATGCTTGATGTTGAAGCATGGTGCAAACTAAATCCTCCATCCCACTATAAACTATCAACATTGATATGGTGAAAGCCATTACCAAAAGTGAGTAGACCTGCCTGACCGACCTGCCAAGGCACAAGAGAATGGCAATTGGGCACGTTAGAAGATGTAAGAAATCAAGGGGTAAACAACTTACACAGAAGTACCAGAGATATGATGCCAAGGCTTCTACATAGCAGACGAATGTAGCAGTTAAGGTACCGTTAACTCATCATTGTGTTGAATAGAGCTGCACTCACTTCTTAAGGTTTCATGAAAGCAAAATTTAATAAGAGTCTAAATTTATCATCAGTTTTGGCTTAGTGTTGAGAAATATTTTCACGTACTCGTTTAGCAATGCGGCTATTATACACGCTAACAGATATTAGCAAAAACTTCATGGCGGGGGGAATCTCTCTAGTTCGCTTCCAAACATCGATGGAGGGAAAGGGTCTAAAATGGGGTTGGCCGCCAGGCCACCCATTAGAATAAGTGAAGGCATAGAATCAGGTCCCAACCCACCTATCCCAAGACTCCCTCTTCCCACTCCCTGGCCAGGTAACGAAAGTTCATCCGGTTCGCCAATGCCATCAGCACCCGAATAATTAGTGCTCCAATATGCTCCACCAGGACTCCGAGGCCTAAACCCACCAATATTCCCAAGGGCTGGAAACCGGTCATAGTCTCCCCCCACCACGCCTGGAAAGTGGGGAATTACTGGAGGTGGTCTCATGATAAGTGAAGGAAAAGGTTCGTTTCTAAGTTGCCTTTCGAACTCCCTCCTATCTTCTTCTCGCCTTCTCCTTCGAGCCAGCTCACGAGCGTACGCAACTTTCCAACCACGGCCACCAGGGGCCCGAGTGGCATCAGATCCAAATTCCACTTTAAAACAAGCTTTCCACAATACCTCACTAGAAGCCAGGAACTTCAGCTCTGAGCATACACAACAGAGTGTTGCGAGAGCAGCTGCGGTACAGCTCTCGAGCAATTTAATTTTTAATTCCGTGGGTAGCAGCAACAAAGACGCTGGCGGTTGGAGCCCAGCCTTTTCACAAATGCATGTGAGAAGAGGAAGGGACAGGTTGTCTTTCACTTGCTGCCATAACTCAAATACATTGCAAAACATGTCAACTTTGCTTAGTGTCACTACTCTCTCTGAAGTCTGACACTCCATGGATGTTGCATCTTCTTTTACCCCTTCACCGTCATTGGCCAAATTCTGTATTCCAAACAGCAACCAACTTTATAATAAGGATTGATACTAACTTAAACAGCTATCTAATTTTAAACTGTTCTTTAACTGAAATGTCCAGTAAGGAAATGAAACATGATGTGTATTTGCCAATGGACAATACACGATGGGCTTGCATGTCACGTATTCAATCATGAACAAACCAGACAAAAAAAACACTTTAACTGAGAAGACCAAGTAACTGAGAGAAAAGAGAGCTTGTATACCTTTAGAGCGTCCGTCATATTGCCTTTATCCTCCACCACAAAGTCCTTTTGTAAGTACCGTGACACAGGCAAGCTTAGCCTGTATACCTCGGAACCCTGCCCTCCAGTAACAACACCATAAACTACAAGCGCGTTGCCAATAAACTGGCACCGAAGCAGCGCATCTCCAACCGCAGATGTCTGCGCACTAGCGGACGCAGCCCTCACGATTTCAGGAAGAGTGTAAGTCAGGTTCACAAGACCCCCTTTACCAATCCAATCAACGGGTAGCCCACACCAATCCGAGAACCCCACCGCGTCCGTAGGCTGTTGCAGCACAAACCCCGTCTCCAGCATCACGGCATGGATCACAAGAACCAAAAAAGCTTGACGATCCTTCACTTTTTCATGTTCAAGTAGGAGCACTCGCTGCAAAAGATCTGGAAGAGAGCTATAGGATTTTTGAGAGCTTAGAGACTCCGTGAGGCAATGTTCGTATTCCTCAATCTCCATTTCCGTAACCTCATTGCCTGAGGCAGAAGCCATGACAGAATCCATCTTGTCCTTTCCCTTTGCACTATGCGGTATCAGCTCCTCCCCGCGAGAGCAAGTCGCAGAATTTCCAGATGTCAATCTGGACTCCTCAGCATCGTTAGTAGGTGAGGCGCGCAAATCGGAAGAGCTTGCTTCAGGCTGCGACAGTGTAGTCCTCTGCAATGCTGCTGCGGCACAAAGCTCCCTCCGCAAGCTTGAAGGATCCAGAGTTTTATTCTGATTACTTGATGTCGATTGTATGTCGCAAGGGCTACCAAGATTAGATCCGCTGCTGCCTATGCTCGTCGGAGTCGAATGCGGTGAAGCGTTTCTCAGGACATTGAAACTCGCAGGTGCACCAGACTGCGTGTAGAAAGTGCAAACGTACTCACAAGTTATTACGAGCAAAACAGCAAGCTCAATAGCAGGTTCCAAATTCAACAGCAATATACCCGTATCAGTATTATTATAACTACAACGATGCCTTAGGGTTTAAACTTGTCAAACCTCAACATTTAATTCTAGGGAACCTAAAAATTTACAAGAGATATACTTGCCCACTACAAACTACTCTTGAATGCAGCATTACAAGAGAATTTTCAATGACACTCTTCCCTGCATGAAGAAAGCAATTTTCGCAAAATTGCGCAAACCCGGAAAGAAGAAGTTTTCAGTATTGCTCTGTGCAATAACCATGTAAAGCGTAGGGGATTTTCGGGTCCTTCAAGGAATGCTACAAGCACCAACCAACTCTGTTCCACATTAATTCATTAAAACAAACAGAGCACGATGTGAAGTCAGGCAGCTTACCGAAACAGGACTTCCTGTGCTAGGAATGTAAAACACCAGATCCCCGTTGATCACACCGAAAGCAGAAAGCAGTAAATCAGGCGGCCCACTGATAGGATCTTTTTTGTTCAAAGAGATCTCAAACGACGATGCCGACTTCTCAATTTGCAAGGCGATGGCATCTTTAAGGGCTTGCAACGTGCAAGGCTGTTGCAATTGGACTCGCAGCGTCGGACCTCCACTCGCCGCCCTAACCCTTACCTTCAAAGCCGCCATGTGCGAAACGAAAACACGCTCGCACAAAGACAGCAAACGAAGAGTGGCCCCTCTAAGAAATCAGGCCCAAAGAATGACCCAACTACCAAACCGTCACACAACACCGAAAACCCCCAAAAATCAACCAATTCTCGACGCATACAAACGAACTACGGCAATCACTTCCCACACCAGCAACTATCACGCCATCAATTCGCTCCTCAAGCTCTACCACACGGAATTCTCTCTCGGAAACTAAAACCCAAATTACGTAACCGCTCAATTGACACAAACCCCTCTCCTCTCCTCCCCTCCCCTCCCCGGCCCTAAACGCGGAATCTCCACAAGAAATCAATTCTGCATAAACTACAGATCCTTCGATCCATCTTTCGATCTCAGAAAGCTTCAGAGATCACCAAATCACAACAGAATTTGGTGACTGAAAGAGGAACGAAGCGGAGCAAAATGGAAGAGCAGTGCAAAGCCTACCCAAAATAGGGCGCTTCAACAAAGAGTGTCGCATCCTCAAGACATGACGGACTGTCAGAATCCTGGAGTAACGATCACGTTTGAAAGCGGTCATCGTAATGGCGAGCAGCGATTCCTCGTTTGAATGGCAGCGATAGAGGAATTGACGAGGGATCGCGGCACCCGAATTGATTGTTGGTGGGGGCAAAGGCGCGGCGAAAGGGCGCCATGGCCGCGCCTATACGCACTTTTCACCTATAACCGTTCCCCTTTCATCGCCGTGCAGCGGTGTCGATGGATGAATGTCAATGTGTGTGCTACCGGATAACAATCCCCTCCTTTCCTCATTAAAGTGACAATTGCGAAAGTTGGCCTGTTTATAGGATTTGTTTCTAGACGGTAAATTTTGCATTGCAAACATATTTTATTAATAAATAATGTAATTTTTGATAGAACTAAACCAAAAAAATTCAGAATGTATTAAATATTGTCATAAGGGAAAAATATAACAAGAATTTTCGCTGTTTAAGTCAAGTAAAATTTTTAAGAAAACCTTATTAAACACATCCCTCTGCAATGTATACTATATATATATATATTTATCCTTCACTTCAAATAAATAAATAAACATCTTACAAAGTACAAGTTACATGGCAATACTTCAATTTTAAAAAAAAAATTTGATGTGCTGAATGCAGAATATTTTTTACATATTTGTAATAAGGAAATTGTAAAAAAATAGTATTTTACCATGAATGGAAATCATGACTTTTTAGGAAATTGCTTTTGAAGTTGAATAAAAAAGTGTTGCTCATTCTACAACTTTTGTATAACAAGAACTTAAGGTAATACAGTGTTCTGAAAAAATCAAATCAAACTAGAAATTTCATAAAATGTTTCTTACAATACGTTTGATCATTGTAAATTGATTTTATATTATATAAAACACAAAGACAAGGACATAATACCTATTTCAAAATCATTCTCCTTCTAATTCATTCAGTACACACAACCTTCAATCCATTCAACGACACTTTCGTTCAAATCTGGTTATTACAAACTCTCTAAAATCCAACTGAAGTTGTAACCTCCATTTAGTTCAATAAAATTTGTGAAATAACAATAATAGTAGCTTTTATACTTGGAATTTGACATTCAAACAATGATCATCTTCATATGGTTCATATCTATCCCCTGCAACAGTGAATGATATCCATGTGGCCACTTTTTCATGCAGATCACGACACCAAAACACCAAAGAATCGAGGCAAATGGAACTGGGTTCAATTCAAGTTATCCAACAAAGCCGCAAAAAGCAACCCACAGAGTCCTCTGAGAATATAAGAGCGACAAAATCCATGCACAGTGAATATTATACAGGCCCTATAGTAACAATAATGGTTCAGAAAAATCTCGTCTGGTCTTGCTATCTAGTTCGATAATACCTGTAGTCGGCAGTGAGCTATACTAGCCCAAAACAACATTCAACAGCGTCTGTTCTGTCTTCCTGGTTGCATTCAAAGGGATGTTACAGATATCAGTTCTAAAGTATCCTACAACGAGTTAATGCTGTGATGCAATTCAGTGAAGAAGAAGAATAAACCAAGCAGGTACTTGATCCCAGCAGGGTGTTGAGTTTGCACTTTCTTCAGACACTTTGTTGTTAGTCAATAACATTGCCGACTAGAGGATCCAACCAACACAGTAGATATGGTACGTGTCGATTGATCCCATCTCTGCTAGCTTGTTTACTTCGCGTTTGGAGACATGAAAATGAGAGTTATTAGCTCCTCCTCTGTTTTGTAGGAGGATGGTCGCTAGGCGGAGACTGTATTTCTTGGGAGCTCTTCACCTCTAGAAACTTCTTAGATCGTCGTGAGTTTGGCTTCCCTTCAGTGCAACAAGGACAAATGTACTCCAGGCCATCTGTCTTCGCATAATCCTGTACAGTAAAAATTGTTAAACATTAAAAGGGTCAAGTAACAAAAAGGACCACAGGAGATAGCTAAGAAAACAAGGCGCATGGTTGTTGTCTTAAACAACAGACTGTGATACACGAATAATCAGGGCTTACCTTGAAAGCCCCTAGTCCTAGCCGATGATCACACCCAAAGTGGGCCCATTCTCCACAACTTCCACAATTGACCCAGTCACCCTCTGACCCACTGCACCAAAAGGCACACTAAAATTCATCAGCAGACATTTACACTACCAACTTTGGTGGCAGAAAGTTAAGTTCATGATTTTTTTATATTAAGAAATAAATTAATTAAGCGCTAAACCAACTCAGTTTTTTCAAAAACTAAAAACCACATCACGAAGTGACTTATTCAAAAGACGAGCACGTGATTTGATTTTTCCAGTCCAAAGTTTGATTTGAATTGTGGTCATTGCGATCACCTGTGACATAGTATGCAGCATTCACCATCAACATCATCATGAGCTAGCTCGTACTCCAAGAGATATGTCTCATAGTGCTTTTTGAGAGTGTTCCCAACCCCCTGCATAGAGAAATGTAGGATCAGTAAAGAACTTGACAAGGATAGTATATACAGAGCAATAACCAAACAACGATAGAACAGTGCGTTCAACTGGACTCTAAACCCGCGAATAGGCAGCTTGTCAAGTGAAGTAAAAACGCCTGCATTTGACTGGTACGCACATTTCAACATAATCTTCGAATGTGGAGCAACTGCTTAACTGCAAACATTCCTTTCACTACCCTATGCGAGTCCAGAAACTTACTGTCATTTTGTTGACTGATGTATGATTATGCATCTTCGAAAAAACTTGACCCTTCCAGTTGATGCCATTTCCAACGTGGAAGCCTCCTCTTGACACCACCTGCAGTGGCAATAACCATATTAACACCAGTTGCTCTACAACAAGTTTACCACAACTCAAAACCTCACTTTGCAAAGAATCGGACCAAGAACCTCCTGCTAAATGTGAAAGTCTCACTAACAGCTAAAGTTTTGAAAAAAATAAATCCAGTAATCTATCCCAGTAATTTCAGGCTAACTTCGTCATTGTCACGATTCTGAATGAAGAAAGCTGAAATTTGGGCCAAACACTGTAGAGGATAGATGATCAGCAACAAAGTTGAATAATAAGTAGTGGGGGTTGTGTCAACTAACCTCTTTATATAAGTTGTAAAGGTCAAGACGTTTTCCGTTAAGGACAACCTCTGGAAACGCTTCAAGGCCAGCTGGGGGAACAAGCCGGTTATGACCTCTTGATTCTAGGAAGTTCACCAGATCCTGTAGAAACTCATCCTGAAATACCACCAAACAGAGCATGAAAATTAGATGCGACATAAGACAAGACAACGCATCTATTAATAAATACTGGAACACCTTATCCGTATTATTCGACTTGAAACACCTAGACAATTGAACGAGCTGTCATTGCTGTGCTGCAAGAAAATGAGAACGTCGACTTTTAAACTACGGAAGATCTGCATACGCTCAGATGACCGAATCTCATTTGATTAAAAAGCAACAAATGGTTACGACGTACCTCTGTGCATTCTTCCATAGGTGGTCGACTGCAACCATGTGGCTTTACCATGGCGGGGGTAATTGACAAGTGAGGATTCACTACGCCGCCGCTTCCCTGCGTTGTAGCAGTTCTTGGTCTTCCTGTATGTGGCCTTCGTTGCCGTCTACGCTCCACCCTGGTTGTCTGGTCTAGCTTCATGGTCCATCCAGCATGTTGGGCAGCCATCACAGCATTTGCAAAAGGCATGAATCTTCGCTGATTAGAATGTGGCACTGGTTTCATCGCTGCCAATAATGTGATGCTCCCATGCTTACTTGATGAGGCTGCTACATTCAGAAAAAACAAAACAACTTCATATCATCAATTGGAAGCTGAAACCTGAAAATCTAAATAAATAGTACACATCTCACAAAAAATATCCATAACTGCAGTTCCTAAATTCCTAGATAAATGCTTTAAAAGACTCTAGTAGCCAAATTTGGCAATATGGAGTACTCCAGCAGCCAAAGACAACAGATCACACCCCATATTATCAAAGTCCCATCAAAAAACACAAAATTTCATTCTGCTATTACATCTGCAAACATACAAGACGGCATAAGTACCTGCATCCGCATTAACTCTTGACGATCTCCTATCGTGCTCTTTCAAGCTATCAGTTGAATGAGATGAAATAACCCTCATCCGCTTTCTGCTCGCAGGTGGAGGAGTCAACCAAGAAGGTACATATGAATTACTGGGAATCTCTTTGTTGGATGGACAGTCCCGCGAACGTTTTAAAGAAACTAAGTGGGCAGAATCCTCTTTCAAAAATGCATTTACAGGTGCTCCTTCAACACCAGCTATTCCAAGTGCCACTAGGCTACGGTAAGATGGTTCAGATGCCAGCTGTCTCAATACCTACAAATAAGAAATTCTGACGTAAGAAAGCAGTTGCTTACATGTTGATCATTTAGCATAGAATCGTGAACTGTCGTGAACATGAAGGTACCTACAAATCAAGGCACCCACTAGAACAATCTGACTTTCTCTGCAGCAAAGATCCCAATCTCCTTGCCACAACATACTGCAAAACTGAAGAAAACTTCATTCAGAACTGTGCTTTCTAGTGGCTTAAATATAATAGGGAAAACGTTGAATCCAATACCTGCCCAACCCATGTAGGAGCCTTGATCTTCAGCTCCACAACTGAGGAACCACTTGCAATAGAAACCGAACGCCTCAAATTATTGTTCAAGCGAGGTTTCTGAGATTCACTATCCTCAACTAAACGGATCTTTACACACCTTTCCAAAAGCTCTTTTCGGACACTGTTCTCTAGCAGCTGTAATGAAAATCCACCGTTCCATTAGTAATGGGTCTCATTGGTGAACATTCACACTTTCAAGCGATCAATAACATCAAAAGGTGCAGAATGGGCATCAACAAACAACGCCCTGAAGTAACATTGAACCTTCACCTGATCGTCAAAGCACGTCTGAGCAGCTCCCGAAACTAGCAGAGCAATACGAGCAAAAGTTGTTGTACAAATGTCACAACGCATGGTGACAACTCCACGATGTAAGGATGAAGCCGCCTGAGGTGGTGCCGGAGCACTGCATGTGTGATGTAACTGATTATTTTAGCCCACGTTCTAAAAGGACATTGCATCAGCTAGACAATTAAATGAACTTGCCTCAAGATGTAGAACGAAAAAGATTGAGAACAAGACCGAGAAAAAAAATTGCAGAAAAGAAAGGCCCACCGTCGAGCTATACCTGAAAGAAACTCATTGTACATGCTCCCTACCACCTCTAGGAACTGGTTTTCTAAACGACTACGTCTTTACCGAATTCTGGTAGATTAATGTTTATATCCCAGACACAACAGAACACTTGTGGAGACAACCAACCTGACACGATGCAAAAGACGGACTCCTTTCGCCTGCAAAGCAACACAAAACGGATGCAACAGTCAGTACTTGGAAACTGACCACTAACCACCAAAGTGACTTAGTCCAAGAATACAAAAAACGATATGAGACAGCAATGGTAAGATAGGACTAGAGCCTCTTAGAAACGTCAAATGAGTACCTCAATTGTCAAAAGCGCACTCAATCCGGTTTCAAGAGCTGCAAACCAAGCAGGGGTCTGCACAAAATGGAATGAGTACAAGACCGATAGTTAGAATGTGCTGAACATATTTTGCAGCTCATTTTAGAGTTTGGTGATATAAATCACAAAAAACCTCCATGATCGTGCTCTCACTTCCCTCCCCTGCTCTTCCGAACATGAGGAAATTTACGTAGATCTAAAATCTGGCAGTAACCATTGCAAACCGAAGAACATTGTATTACAGACGTTGAAAAGCAAGCACATCTTACATTAAAAACTCACCATAACATACACGACGAGGCTGGAAGCAATAGGAGTTCACAAAAAATAGGAATGTCTAAGTTACAACATCCAATGGACGAAGGTTCAACAGACATACTGGTCGACTAGCTTCGGAACAAACTAGAAGTCGGATATTGATGTCGTCGTCGTATATTTGAACGGGTGCAGAGTCAGCGGGTACGGCTTGGTTCTCATCCTCCTCATCAGCAGAGGCAGATGAATCCTCATCTGAAGCCTTTGGATCTGCAGGTGCTAAAAGGACAGGTAACACGTTGCTTGCCTTCTCATGACCGTTAACGCTGGCAGTCTTAGTTTGCCCACAATGAATTTGAAAAGATGCATTTGCTATTTGGAAGGCATCTTTGGCTTCTGTTGCAGAGCTGGCGAAAAAGAGGATGTACATATGGTCAGGTGTACTCTACCTTCAAATTTACAAATGATACAAGAAAACCTTTCCAAGAGATAAATATTTTTGCTCTGATATTAGACTCTACATGTAAGTTTGCTGTTTTTCAGATGCAGAAACAATGTACAAAATGGAAGAGATAGTTTTAAAGACTGTAAATGTAATAAATAAGCTAAGAGAGCGAAATCAAAAGCCTAAAACGTAGATATATTACCTTCTTAGGGCAGCCAATAATGCTTGGCGGAAGTGAGAGGCTAGCGTGAGAGTTGGAGCCCCTTTCCAGTAAATCACATGGGGTACACCCTGCAGCAATAAGCAGAAAGCTATTACTCACACGACAAAATCGGTAAAAGAAGCAAGGTTGTCCGCAAACCTCTAGCCTATATTGGTTCAAAGCTGAACAAGTAACAAAACTTAATGTGTGCACAGATCAACTGTCTTCCTTACTAATCTAGAATCTACCGCTGTTCTGCACCAATCTCATTGTTCTCAGCAGCATGTCACTATTCTCTAACTTAAAACCAGGGGATTCAAGTTCATTCCACTCATGTATGAGTGATGCATTGGTTATAGCTTTGAAGTAATTCAGTTGAGAGTGTTTATAAGGTCTATGAATCAGTAAAGACACAAAGGAGCAGTCACAAATTAACGCGACCAACCTGAGAACGCAGGGCATCACCAAGCTTGGCCCCAGAAGTCTCTAGATATATCTGAAAACAAAAAAAAAAAAAAAAAAAAAAAAAAATCAGTGTTCCACAGCTGTAAGTCCACCTCTAGAAAGCAGTTGTACTCCTTAGAAGCTTGCAAGCAGCATGCAAGTACCCAAACTAATAAAAGGCACCAAACAGGAAAAGAAGGAATCGAATAGTCCAGACAAGGTGATGTACCAAGTTTGGAACCTTAGCACCATACAAGGATGCAAGGGCATCAGCTGAGAGCTGACTTCCATCTCGAAGCACAAGGCCACCGATCTCATCTTTGCTACACGAACACTCGCCATGAAGAAGAAGGAAATCAGGATGTAGCTTTTCAAGTTTCCACCCTAACTCTTCTTTTGTAGGATCATCTATTATGTGGACCTGCAAAATAAAATATCAAAGCAATCTCCTCAGCCCAAGCAGTAGTGGCAGATAACTGTCTCATGTAGACAGATGCATTAGAATATAAATATAGGGCCATGTTCCGTCTCGTTTGGGCACCTATCAACAACAGTTCCATAATATCGAGCTTTCTATGCATAAATGATGTAGATGTAATCAAATTCTCACCACTTCTACCAGATCCCCAACAAAATCAAATTTCATACGCCAACACTTTGCTCTCTTAGCTGCATTGAGCAAAGATGGCTACGCGACGGAAAAAAGAACGTCAAAAAGTTGACCTACCGCTGTCCTAACATATTCCACCGATCGAAGTCCCTTATTGCAGCTAAGTACCAGAGAACTTTATTAACAAAGATCCTCACTGGCTACCAATACAAACGGCACTGCTCTCTGTTCCATAAAAACCTGATATAACTCTTGAGGATCTACGTGAACTGTGGGGAGGGCCTTGAGGCTAATAGATATGCTCTTTCGAAAGCCTCAAAGGCAATTTGCATAAATCCTGATCAGAAACCAAGCTAAGATCAGTAAGAATCATGCGATAGTACAAACCTCTAGATATCCAGACGTCTCAAGGTCTGCAAACTCAGGTTGAAGTTGGCCGCTGTTGCTTCTGCTTTCATGAAGAGTATGACCGTTTACGTGCCTTTCAATTTTTCGATCGTTTCCCACCTCATGACCAGAGAGATTATTTTTTGACCTCTTCCCGCAAATCACAGCAAGTAGTGTGCGAACGGTCTTCACTTTTCCGCTTCTCGATAAACCAGCAGTTGTAGCTCTCGACATTTTGGAGAAATTCAATCCTAGTAATAGCTTAAAAGCCGATGTTCTAAGGTAAGGAAGAGCACTTTCCACGTGAAAATAATTATGTCAACCGGCGTGCATATGCTGAACCCCTACCAACATTAATCAAAGAAAAGCTTGAATTTGCACACCAGAAAAATGGTTCGAAAATCGTCAACGCAGCATCCAGATATGCCAACACCCTGTGAATTCAAAAAAAAAAAAAAAAAAATGCTCCAGGAGCCTCAGCCTCACCAGACTTTGTGCGTTCAGTGCTCGACCACGCCCCTCATGAACATCACCCTGTCAATCACCAAATTCTGAATCTAAACCCGTCTCGTCGAAATTTTCCAGTCCCGCGTGGCTGAAACAAGGAGGCATCAGTTCTGCCAACTCCCAGAGTCCCGACAGAAAGAGCACCAAAGGCTGGGACAAAGACGAACTTGATACACAATGCTGGTTAAGGACGAACCGTATAACCACTTCCAAGGAAATGATCGCAGTTGTATAGAAACCTAATTGCTGTTGCACTTACATGCAAAAAACCCCCCGGTTGAGGATGCCACTTCAACATGGATGCCCCAATGTGTGAAAAAATATACCGATTCAAATCCCTTTTGGTCTCGAGTTAGAAATCCAAGCGAGTGTACGTCAGTCAGTCGCCAGAATCCCACACATGCCCAGACGGTTGAACCCTGATGAACCCCAAGCCTTGTGGAGCACTCGTATATATACTGCTATTAGGTTGCCCCCTACCACCACCACCACCAGAACCAGAACCAAAAAACACCACCTCGCAAGCAGCACCAACCCCAACCGATTCCAGCAACGAAACGCACGCTCCAACCCCAAATCCAAACCCCTCAATCCCACCACCACTTCTCCATAACCCGACTCTCGAAGCAGCCTGCAACAGGAGAAATAGCCAAAACCCAACTCCTAATCGCACCCCTGGCACAGCCCGTGCGCACTGCAATGCGCCAACAGTCCCCAGAGCGACGATCGAGCGGGCGGAGACGCGGCAAGATGCAAGCCTGGAAGAAAAACAACCACAACGAAGACAACTAGGGCAACAATAATAAACAGACGATGAACACGCCGAATGGGAATAAGGGTGTAGGGTGATAGAGAGAACCAAAGGACCCATCAGCTGCATGGATCATGAGAATCTGGTACATAAGTGTAAGCCCTATCTCGCCTCAGATCTGCAGGCTGAGGTGTGACGGGGGGACCGCGCTGACCATTTATAACGACATAGAAATGTACGCCTTGCCTGCCTTCCTTTAGAGCCGGATAGATTGAGATTCTTAACCACCCCGTGGGGAGTGATCTAACTCTCTCCCCCCCCCCCCCCGCCCCCCCCAGCAGAAAGTACTCGCCCCTCTCTTTCTCCTGATGAATCCCACCCTCGTTTCAAACCTTTTCCAGTCACTGAATGACATCATAGCCTCCAATTTAGGTGTTATTATAAACTTAGGATGGGGAGGAATTTTGTCCTCCCGGGCCCGCTCACCAAGGGAGCATCACTCAGGCGCATGAGGGTCAGTCGGTATCTCTCGTGGGATCGATTCATCACCCACGCTCCCATCCCAGGCTAAAAAAGCTACCATTTAAAAGTTGAATCTGGCCAAAGCCTCCCTTCCGCTACTCCTGCCAATCCCTACTCCCCACCCTCCTCGCTCCATTCAATTATACCCCTCTCCCCCTTTCTTCTGTTCCCAATCCTCCGGATTCCAGGTACAGCTAGCTAACCCTCCCTCCCTCCCTCCCTCATACCACGCGTGCCTGCCAGACCAATCGCCACCCCCCTCCCTTCCTTTCCTTCCCTCTCTCTCTCTCTCTCTCTCTCTCACTCTCTCATCTCACAGTCCCTCTCAGACCATCAATCTCGTACTCTTAGTCTTATTTTCCACTCTTCCGACGACTCTCCCCCTCGTCCAGTTTCTTCCGCTGGCGTAGAAT